>WWET01000530.1:171391-187819 GCA_011038615.1 Limnodynastes dumerilii | reverse complement strand
TCTTATGCAAAATCCACCAATTCTCATCAAGATCTTGCA
Organism: Limnodynastes dumerilii; assembly: GCA_011038615.1. Classification (NCBI taxonomy): domain Eukaryota; kingdom Metazoa; phylum Chordata; class Amphibia; order Anura; family Limnodynastidae; genus Limnodynastes; species Limnodynastes dumerilii. The sequence goes on along the minus strand of WWET01000530.1, from coordinate 187,780 downwards.
TTGTAGTTTTTAAGGACAAGGAACTGATTTAATAGCGATCTACTAGCAGACCTCTGGCTGCGGAGGTCCGCTGTTGAGTAGCTGTGCGATCCTTATAACCGTAAGTGCAAAAGGAGAATTAGCCAAGCCCTTACTGCGCATATTAAGTACCTCCCACCATAAGGACATGAATTAAGCATGCCCCCCTTTCCCGGCTCCCCACTGGACTGTCTTGCAGCACAGACATTTGGAGCTTAAGGTACCAGATACCTGCTGGAAGTCCTTTCTGTGCGCATGCACATATTAAGAAAAGACCCCAACTAATAAATCTGGATCCAGTCCAAGCTTATCAAGATCAGATAGGAATTGTTATCCTCCTCAACTAACATATTGCCCTACCCATTTCCTCCACTCTCTGGAATCATATCATTGAGTCTGTACCCTTACAAGTTATGTCTACTTTCTGTGCTTATTGCAATGTCTCTGTCTCTCCCCCTCACCCTCCCTCTATCCATCTCTCCCTCTCTATACCTCTCTCTCTCTCTCTCTCAAATTATTAATAGAAATTATGCATAATTTTGCTTTAAGTAGATCTATCCTAGATTGTTTTTGTAGTCCATATAAATAATAGTATATAAAATATATAAACAACCAAAAGTAGAATAAAAAAATTTACTTGACATCTCCACCACCCCCTGTATTTTGAGGAATCCGGACAGAACTTAAGAAAGGCTATGGCTGTCATAACCAAACAGATAGCGATACTTCATTGCCAGGCCAGACCTATAAGAAGGTCAAGTATACGGCATACACACACAAACGGCACTTAAAGATAAGCTGGGACAACAATAGAATAACTGACAAGTTGGATTGCAAATCTGTGATGCCGGCTTAGTTTATTTTAAAATCTGTGTGTGTGTGTGTGTGTGGATAGATAGATAGATAGATAGATAGATAGATAGATCTCAATCTACAGTGTACATTATAATTGTAAATTGTATTGCTGTAATCACAATTATACAGCAATTCTGTACACTGCAATTTAAGTGGAAGTTACAATGAAGTAATTTCATATCTGCTTTCTTTAGTATATCATGACATCACAACTACATTTAAGAAAACAACAATTAAAATGAGGAAACAAAACGCTGGTAAGTGAAATGTGTTGTTGTTATCACTAGGTCTTAAACCCTTCTTTGGGCAAGGTATTCAGTGTAAGAATCAATGTCTTTGTTACCTGCAATTAATAAGGTATTCAAACTACTGTTGATGCTTCATACTATGCCAACGGTTTCTGTTTCTGTTAAATAAAAGGACTAATTGCGAGAAAACAACTTTATGTAAAACGGTAGTTATGCATCATACACGTGGACGCTTTATAACAATGTACTTTAAAATAAAGAAGAAAAATTGACGAGGGCTAACCTTGGCAGATTCTGAGAGGATAGGCCAACACCTACAATAAAATCATTATTCTATACCAACAATAATATAAATAAGAATATTAATAATAGTGGTACACACGAGGAGAACTCTGCGCAGGTTGTGTGGTATGTGCAATACCACTAAGGAAAATATATGTAAACAAAAATTGGCACTGAGAACACGGGTGAGTATAACAAAGAAAATACAAGTGGTTCAAATAATGTTCTATTTATTTAATAAAAACTATATAAAACATATAATCACATTAATAGCAAAAAACTGTATGTAACAGAATAAATAAACAAGTTTTAATGGTAACCTACAATTGGTAAATCCAAATGGACAATGATGGCAAAGACAATTAAGAGTCTGCTCTGTAGAAAGGTAATAAAGAAACACAGCCCACAGGGAGCCTCTCAATGATATGCAAATAGGGAGGTCCGGACAGTAGGTAAATGAAACCCTAATCACCACTGTGTGTATGATGAGAAAAAGATGCAAATTCCAAGGTGCCGGTATAATAGAGTGAAATGATAATAATAGTAGTAGTCGTAGTCGAAATGGCAATCACTAATCCTCCTGTATTAGATGTTAAAACCAACGAATGGATATTGAACTAACCGAGAGATTGAGCCACAGCAGCATAGATGGCAATATTTTATCTCAGTCTATAAGAGGTTAAATAATGGTGCCAAACATAGACTCTAGCACGTCCCGACTTATCCCAGTATCATCTGAGAACATAGTCAGCAATCGGACCTGTTCAGCGGGGCTCAAGTGGCAGTAGGAGAGGAGTAAGGTAGCAGTGTGCTATGCACACTTACCGGGCGTCCCCGGACCGATCTTCCAAATCAAGCTAAAACTCCAGAGCAACTGCTGACGGCAATGATGAATAGGAAACAATCACTAGACCAGTAGTTGTAGGTCCCAGAAAACTTGTACATATAGCAGCATAAAACAGCACTCATACGACGCGTTTCATCCACGGTTTTGGACTTTATCAAGCATCTTTATTACCTTTCTACAGAGCAGACTCTTAATTGTCTTTGCCATCATTGTCCATTTGGATTTACCAATTATAGGTTACCTTTACAACTTGTTTATTTATTCTGTTACATACAGTTTTTTTTGCTGTTAATGCGATGATATGTTTTATTGTTTTATCGATATGTTTTATCGTTTTTATTAAATAAATAATACATTATTGTATTATTGTATTTTTTTGTTATACTCACCCGGGTTCTCAGCGCGGTTTTCTTTGTTTACATACTACTTTAAAATAAAGTTTAAGACAATGAGAAGATCATCAATCACTTTTGATGATACTAAAAACTAGAAAAAAGTTGTAAAAAAGGCACCAATTCCACTCAAAAACCATGAAACCATGAATATTATATATAAGTGCAACATATACTTAATATTAGGAGGGGTGCATGGGAGAACACCCATCTCAGTAGCTGGGATAACTATGGTAACTGTTGAGACTCCCCCTAGAAATCTTTGGAATGAAATCAGAAACAAATAAGCATGTATTAAAATCTCCACTTTACTTGGATAAACCTCATATAAAAACAAAAATCTACAAGAAAAAATGACATATAGAAGACATGATAACATCCCTCCCTCGGGACGGATTTCTCACTACAGGGTGCAGGTGGAGAAGAAGAAGTCTGAGTGACAGTGCTCCAAAAGAGCCCGGGCAGCGCTGATTGAGTACTGTCCCAGCTATTGAGAGGGGGTCTTCTCCCTCGTACCCCCTCCTAATATTGATATTGCTGCTCTTATATATAGTCATGGTTTTATGGTTTTAGAGTTGCAATCAGCACCTTTTTACACATTTTATTTTCTAGTTTTTGGTATCCTCACAAGTGATTGATGATCTTCTCATGGTCTTAGGGGGTATGTATCTGCATGATATGCAAAGTCTTACCTGGTTAAACATGACTAACATATAATGGCACAAGGAAGAATCTAATGTTCCTCCTTTTGTGTCCTGCACTTTATCCAGTGTAACAATTTGTTGAGCCTGTCCAGTGCACAGACCCTCTCTAATGCTAATAGATTGGATGGAAACCACTGGTCTGTAAAACAATTCTGTCTAGAGCTAGTGGAGAAATTCTATTACAGCCAGCCATGCTTTAGTACACTAATATTCTCTTTCCTTTAAACTATAATTGAAAAACAAACTATAAGTACCATTTTTTTTTACTACCCAGAGAAAATATTGATTTCCCTGCTGCCGCAAACAGGGAAACACACTCCAGACACCCTTTTCATCTGAATGATCCTAAATAGGCTATTCATCACATTTTAATTTACTAGCTGAAATCTTTAATTTCCCTCTCTAGTTTTTACTTCCCTTTCTTTTTAAATCGTTCCTTTAGATTTTTGTGATGTGCGGTTAGGAACTTTGAATTCTTCCAAATTTAATGCCAAACTGACTTTCCAAACAAACGGCATTCAGAATATTTGGGCTGCCACATTGAAAAGCTGATGGGCCGTTGCTTTCTTTCCCTGAATTCTAACGTTTTATACCTTTCATATGACCTTTTTGGTGACAGGATATCAACTGCTGTAGAAGGAAAGCCATCAGCTCTAATGCTTTTATCCCTTGTAATGGGATAACAGAATGAAATAGGGACCCAAAAATAATAGTTATGTACGCTAGCTACAATGTTGTTAGACTGTGGTCCAGATTTACTAAGCTGTGGGTTTTGAAAGAGTGGAGAGTTTGCCCATAGCAGCCAATCAGAATCTAGATCTTATTTAACTAGTGCATTCTAGACAGTGTCAGCTAGAATCTGATTGGTTGCTATGGGCAAACTCTCCAGTCTTTCAAAACCCACAGCTTAGTAAATATGGATCTGTATGTTGCTTCTAACTATACCAAGCCATGGACAATGTTTTGTCAAAAGTCTCAGTGGGGGTAAACAGGAAGTGGCATGGCCTGCCAACTCATAGGACTTAAAATGTACTTTTCCTTGCAATTCATTTTCTGGACCTTATGGAATATTGCCATTGACTTTCATTTGTACATTTTAGCCCAGTTTCCTCACACGACTCACATTGCATGTTGTTCTCTAAATTGGTATTTCTCCTTTTTAGGTTATGGTCTACATTGTCACAGAGCAATTATCACCATCTGCAAGTTAATTGGCATCAAGGACATGTATGCTAAATTAAGTGGCTCCCACAATCTGCTCAATCTCACAACGGCTTTGTTTTTAGGTCTAGCACAGCAGGTATGTCACATGTATCTTTTTTATTATTTGTTATTATTTATTTGTTTTTTCTATTGCAGCCGCTGTCTATTAAATCACTGTTATTTCTGGATTTTAAAAAATAAAAATAATATGAGATCTCTATCACAGGTAACCTGTTACTGTAGCTCATTCCAGCTAACCAGATACTTCATTGCATTGTATTGTACGAGGAAGCATGTGTTTAGTTGTAACAAAATATTCTCCAGCAGACGACAGAGGAACACTAATCATTACACTTACCACATTTCACTATTTCTGCATTTCATATGACAATATTGCCATAGATGAGGTGGCTTTTTCTAGCTGAGCTACCACAAAGCATTGATGATAATGGCAGAATAGTCAGAAATGGACATAAATTATAAAGGATGGCAAAAAGTCACAATGGAGAGTGTGAGGGGGACACCAATGTAATCTTATGTGAAGGATGGGGAATTGGGGAAAAAATAGATATAGGTTGAAGGAAATGAAGCTCTCAATATATCACCATACCTACACTAACACATTGATGAATTAAAAGAGTCAGAATAATGCACATGTAATAGATCCCAGATGGCTTTAATCCAACCTCTGCAATTCCAATTCTCACACTTGCTGGAAATCACAAGGATAATATTACAGTTTCTATAGCAATTTGTGCTACAGCCTTCAATCTGGAAGAGTTCAGAGATCTCTGCATTACAAGTGACACTTACGCATTATAGTATTTGTTTGCTAAGCATGCAAAAGAAGTAGAGAATAAAGTATGTTGCTTGCATAAGTGTTTAACCCCTGTGCTTCATGATTACACAGATGAGCGATATTGTCATGACCGTTGACTGTCAGTTAATCTGTACATGCAACTTATTTTAAAAAGGCAGCTATTATGGATAAAAGACCCCATAATTTAAATAACATTGGTCATACAGTCATAAGGGAAAGCTGTGGAAATCAACAGTCTAATAATCTTGAAAGAATGCAGACGTAATAAATAAGGACGTGTTCCACTCTTTGTGAAGGAAAATGCCTGCTTTTTTTTTAGAGCGCGCTTGTGAGATCATAAGGCTTCCAGTACAAATATGGATGCTCAAAGAGGAGACTCATGAGGGAAGCCATAGAGAGACCATCTGTCACATTGAAGAAGTTTTAGAGTTCTGTCTGTGACTGGAGTGAAGGTGCTCCGATCATAACCACCGACCGGTATAAGAGGGTGACTAGAGAGAATTCATTACTGAATAAAAACACCTCATAAAATGTGTGGAACTTTCCCCCCAAAAATATCATCATAGGATTTATCTAGTCTGAAAAGTAAAAAAGAATGCGTGCCACAAGGTGTATGCCATCTGTGTAGCTGTTGTTTGTAAGTGCTGCGTACTTTAAATAAAGAGATTAAAAATCATTGCATTCTGCATATGCAGGAGAACACGATCCAGATGTAAGGGCGGTGTTTTTCACCGCTATGTATAATGGAAGTAGTGCTTGGGCTTATGGTTGCTTGTTTGACAATGTAAATGTACTAAAAATATATGGCCAGATCCTTGAATCCAATTCTTAAGTGCTTGGATTGCCATGTAACGGAGGCATGGTCCATGCGAATCCATGTTTTTGTTATGATTGTGCCTCTAGTCACACAGCTTGCACTGACAGACTTCTGATATCCAGGGCTTACCTTAACTTATTCAACACATGTGAATGGCAAATGCTGAAGATGCAGATGGATTGCTGTGTGTAGATAGGGCATGTTTAGAGGGGGCACACCTATCGTGGGCATTGTAATGAGATGCCCCGCCCTCTTGCAGATGCAAACAAGCCTCTCTGTTGAAAGTGTCATTTCACATAAGTTTGGATTCAGCAGAATGTATTCTGATCTGCAGCAGAGTGCATGTAGAGAACACAAAAGCAGACTAAATCTGTGTCCAAAGGTGACAATGTGAGGATATCTCCATAGTCCTCAATGAGATCTGTATCCAATTAATTTAATAAAAATTGTTACACGACATTTCTAAATCAAACATCCAAATAAATGCTCCATTACTTTTGGCATAACCGTTTAACATCCAGCATTCATTAAGTGAACTTATAATTGTCCAATATAGACTGTCCTGACTGCTCCACCTATTTAGGTGTATAAGGATCATTTTTGAGTTTATAGGAGCACCTAAAGACGTCTGCTTGTGTTTTTTCCATGGCATAATTTATATATTTGTGCACAGCTTTTTTTCTATAGTACCATTGTATTACATAACACTTTACCATACAGGCCTTGAGAGAGGACCCTGCCCGCAAGCTTACAATCTCTGGGACGTTTGGGATTGATACTTAAGGCCAAGTGCTATAAATAACACAATGGATCACCCAGGTTGTATGGTGAAAGTGCTCAGTGCACTGTATGGTCCAGTCACACAGCAGCGTTAGTATCAACACCAAGTAGACAAATTTTTAAAAAGTAGGTTGAGACGTGTCTGAAGAGGCGAGTTTTAAACATTTTAAGCATTTAAATGTTTGGAGAGTAGAGGATATTTTTAATTGTCAAGAAATTAGCACAATTGCTTATGCATTTGTTCTGGGCATGCTTAGTGCAGCAGCATGCACCGATTCACTATATCATAAGGAACACATATATGTGTGGCACAGAAATAACACTGCACGTTCCTCAGCATACACCATAATAAAAGTGATGTGTTCCTCAAATAAGTCTGTAAAATAATCTGTAGAATAAAACGCAGAAATGTTACACATATTTGCAAATATATGATAATCCACCAGCCACCGTCAAGGCCTTTCTGCTCATGGTGGTCCTAACTACACTGAGAGTCCCAATGTTGAGTCATATATATATGTTTTAAAAATTGAGAGCTAACTTACCTCTGCCTTTCATGCTCCTGTTTGCATTAACCTATAAATTGATCTGAGCAACTTCCATTTTGTGTATCTGATGAATTTATGATGGAGTTAAATACTTTAGCCAACCCTGGAGAATATTATTAGACAGCCTTGTCATTAGTCTTATTTTTCTTTGAAAATAGGAAACTCATCAAAAGCTTGCCAATCGCAAAGGTCTTCATGTTGTGGAATATAGAGAAGACCGTGGACCTTTACCTCAAATTGTGGCTTCACCTCAAGGTGCGCTCTCTACCGTCCCAGAGCCTGAAGGAGAAATCCCAGATACCAAGCTTGACTGGGATGAAGTGAAACTCACCCAGGGATTGAAACGATCTGTCTGGGCCAATGTAAAACGGACTGTTTGGTGAAAGCAAATTTGCTGAAAATGTCTGTGTGAGAAACTACAATAGACATTGTAGTGATTGTGATTCCTTTCTTTATCTTGTAAAAACGTTAAGCAGGGTACACACTGGGGCTTTTCAGCAGATAATGTTTCCAATCACACAATCAAAAGACTGTTATACCAGATATCTTACCAGTGTGTACTGTCCAAAGATCTCCTAATAGACACAGTACACACTTGCAAAAAGCAAAGGCTATGTTTGTCATTGGTCTAGCAAATTAGGAGCTCCAAAAGATCACTGAACGTTTTAAAAGACTTTGAGCATCTTTGGACAGTACACACTGGTAAGATATCTGGTGAAACGGTCTTTTCATTGTGTGATTGGGAAGATTATCTTTAGAGAAAGCCAGAGTGTGTACCCAGCATGAAAGCTTTTATTAAGAATATAAAGAAGTATGCATTCTGTTTTGGAAGGCCCTTCAGCTCTAGACATGAATGGAGAGTATGCTGGTAATATCTCTGTATTGTACCTTTGACCATATATAAGATATTAAAATATGAGACAATTTTGCCAAAAGTATCCATGCTATGAAATAAAGATTTTTTTTTTCATTTATAGTTTGTACTTTTTTTTTTAACTAATTTAAATTAACATGTTTGTATTTTTTTGACACGTTTAGGTCTTTTTACCTCCTTGGCATCAAGTTATAAAATGTTTTTATGATAGAATATACAGAAAAGCTGCATATATATATACTGCAGATGCTTATAGGCAGAGGGTGTGCTCACAGGAGTCCATACAAGTTTGCACATTACATATGCATGTTTTTTTTGGGGGGGGTTCCAACTTTCAAAACAATTTAAAGGGCTAAAAAAATCTACTATTTACTAAAATAAACTAGTGAATAAACTAAAATAAGCACCAGATAAAAGAAAAAATTCTAAAACCTTCCTGCGCTCTGACCTACTAAACAGGTACAATACCCTATGTGTAATAAAAATAAACACAATTGCTGGTATAGAATGTCAATAAAAATAATTGTTGTGCAGGCAGCTAGAATACTAAGTGCTATGAAATAAAGAATTTTTTTTTTTTTTTTTCATTTATAGTTTGTACTTTTATTTTTAACTAATTTTAATTAACATGTTTGGTTTTTTTGACACGTTTAGGTCCTTTTACCTCCTTGGCATCACGTTATAAAATGTTTTTATGATAGAATATACAGAAAAGCTGCATATATATACTGCAGATGCTTATAGGCAGAGGGTGTGCTCACAGGAGTCCATACAAGTTTGCACATTACATATGCGTGTTTTTTTAGGGGGGGGGTTCCAACTTTCAAAACAATTTAAAGGGCTAAAAAAATCTACTATTTACTAAAATAAACTAGTGAATAAACTAAAATAAGCACCAGATAAAAAATTCTATTCTAAAACCTTCCTGCGCTCTGACCTACTAAACAGGTACAATACCCTATGTGTAATAAAAATAAACACAATTGCTGGTATAGAATGTCAATAAAAATAATTGTTGTGCAGGCAGCTAGAATACTAAATAAATAATAATGGTGTTGTGCAGGCAGCTGGAATACTAAATAAATAATAATGGAGGAATCTTCTTAGCGTCTCCCTTGAGTCCCTCAGGCATGGAAGACAAAAAAAACATAGTGTAATACGTTTTCTATAAAAACAAAGTTAGCAGCTATGCATTCCATTCCCCCCCTGCGTACCCGATGGAGTCCAGATCAAAGGTGTTATATTAGAGTCTCTGTGGTAATGGCCTGGGTATCCACTCAACAGAGAGGCGATCCTGACGGCGTCCGGCTTGCAGCAAGGGTTTTTATGTCAGCTGTTTGAGCGGCTCCACTTACGCGTTTCAAGCCCTCCGGGGCTCTTTCTCAAAGTGATAAGCCGCAAAGGTCCGCTCCCTGCCCTTTATGCTGCCTGCACAGCTTCAGACTAATTAGTCCTAAAGCACACTACTTTCTATGTCATGAATTTTGTTAAAAACATGCATTTAAAACCATATAACAATCAAGACCCTCATTAAGTTATTCTCGGCACACAGATTTATGAAAACTCATTAATAATATCGTAGCCAACATTATTGGTTCCGTAGCTAGGTACCGTTATCATCGTATAACTACTTATTCTTAGACAGATAAACACAGTCAATTACAAAAAGAAAAAGAAAAACAGCAACAAAATTAACAACAGACAGAGGAACCCACACCCATAAAGGGGAGGGTGGGGATTTTAGTTAATTTATTTCTTACATATATACCCCCAGCACATGATCGGTCGGACACACTTCATTTGCCAAATCTTAATGGGATATATTCAGTATGGAACATTGGACAAAATGGAAACAATATTAATATATGTAACCATATCGTGATTAAGTGGATAAAATCCTCTCATTTAAAGGGACAAAATGATATTTATTATAAGTGAAATGACATCTAAAAAAATATTATTAAAATCATTAAAAAAACATTCTTTCATAAAGCTTTTGACTGACCAACTACAAAATAGGTATATATAACGGTGGTGGAACAGAAACGGGGATTATTATAGAAGATGGCTACCCTATATCTCAAAGACAATCTCCAACTTTTAATGGCATCCGAAGTCTAATTTACCCCCATATCCTAACTGAAAAATGATCTATCCGATAGGACTAGTCTCATATGCAGTCAGGACACAGCAGGAACAGGTCGCCCGATGTATCTCACAATACTAAAAATAAGAAATGGATCCCATCTTTATTAAAATGTGGGATGCAATTCCATTGTGGTCTAGCTAGTTCTATAAATACCTCCAATCTCTACACCAATGGTGAGTATACAGGGGATGTTACCTGTGGTAATAACGGCAGGGTGGCATAGAATAGTGTGAACGTTATTTATAAAAATATTGGAGATTAAACATTGCACTCTAGCTAACAATTCCCTCGAGGACAACACCGACGCACGTTTCGCTCGAGACGGAGCTTTCTCAAGGCCACCCTGCCGTTATCGATAGGCAGTAGGTGGATTCTCTACCACAGCCTAGGAGTATCACGCATAATACTCACGATCTAAATATTTTTTCTTAAAAAACCACGTGGCTACCCTATGTGACGTATGTTACATGAGAGCTTATATTGCTTATACTGACTGTTCTCATTTATTTAATTCTAATGAGTTATGAACCTTTGCAGCTCATAGTAGTGTTACATTATATGGCATTTAGCTCTCTGGAGGGAATTATTTATTGATTGTTTATTCCCCACTGTCAGTCTCATTACCCCTCATTTTGAGTCCTTTGACCTAAGATACCTTTTTTAATTTTTTCATTGGGTTAGCCATATTAATATTCATACACCTATTTAATACAATTTTTGCTAGTGGTGGAGTATTATTTATTGTGAAGGTTTTTTGATAACTGAGAGCTTTGAATAATTTTACTGTGAATCTGCCTCTACCTTATCCATTCCCTCACGTTGTTTTTAACCACTTACATTGTCTTGTCTATCACAATATTTTACCAATTATTTTGCTGGCATCAGTTGCCAACGTGTGCTATCCTTTATTGTGACAACTGATTCCATAGCCAATATTAATATTTAATAAACAAACTGTAAAAAATATAGAAATTTTCCTTTCTTTTAATTTAAATGAAATAAATTGTGAATTTTAATTAATTAGTTACTGTTTGTTTTAAGGGGCGTGTGTGCACCTAAGTAAATAGTTCATCTTCCTTTTCTCTTTTTCCTTCTTTGACTTTCTATTTCTCTAAGAACTTTTACAAAGGTACTGGCTCCTTTTATGGCAGTCTTTAGACAGCAAGGAATATTTGTATGACCGACATTCTTATTGCAGCTCATTCAAGGCAGAAAGCTCTGGAATATACAAACCAAGGGCCAGATTTACTAAGCTGCATGTTTGGAAAAAGTGGAGATGTTGCCCATAGCAACCAATCAAATTTAAGATGACATTCTCTAGTATGTGAAAAGAAACTGAGAGCTAGAATCTGATTGGTTGCTATAGGCAACATCTCCACTTCCAAACTCACAGTTTAATAAATCTGGCCCCAAGTCATAACACTTCTACAAGCTCGTGGATAGGTAACGAACTTTCAGAAAAATTAATTGGGTCCTCCTCAGGTAATAAAATATTTGGGCGTTCTAATAAATACAGAGACAGGAAGAGTATTTTTTCCTTGGGAAAGATTAGAAAATAAGGTTCTACATAATGAACAGCTGAAAAGGTTGCCATGGGTTACAGCGGAAGGGTGCATGAGGATCTTAGGACTCATGTTGGCCACTATAGAAGCTCTGACATCGGCACATCTTCATATGTGCAAATTTCAAAACAGTTTCCTCAAACAGTGGGACAAGGATCCGTGGATTTAAGGACAAATAATAAGCCAGAAAAGATCTGTGATGGTGGTCCAACCACAGCAACTTTAACACAGGGAAGAACAGACGCCAGGTTAGGGAGCAGAATTTGGAGTTCACTGGACACAAGGTACCTGAGAATTTCAGTCCATAGTGGTACACATTCTAGAAATTTGAGCAGTGGTTCAAGCATGCCTATATTATCAAGATTTTATTCAATGCATACATCTAGTGGTCCAATCTGACAACAAATATGTGTTAGCCTATCTGAATCACCAAGGCGGTACAAGGAGCTTGGTGTTTGGCTAACAAGGTTTCTCCTCAGTCTCCTTCCATAGATAACATTTAAGATTTTCTTCAAGCAGTTCCATTAAAGTTCAAATCTTCGCTTTGAGTGCTATGCTGGATAGAGACTTGGCTGTAAATCGGTACATCAAGCGGTTTATTCAAGTGGCTTTTAGAGTTAGGCCGTTCTTTAAACATCCAGTCTCACAATAGGACTTAAATTTAGTTCTTTAAGTACTCACGGATTCACCGTTTGAGCCTTTGGAGGAAATTTCTTTCAAATTATCATGGAAAGTTTCCTTTTTGGTGACAATTACCTCAGCCACAAGGATTTTTGAACTCCAGGCTCTCTGGGTAGAGGAACCCTATACAAGTTTTTTTTTTAGGACAAAGTGGTTCTAAGAACTAACCTGGACTAACTCCCTGGTAGTATCTAAATTTCATATTAATCAAGAAAGTGCCCTTCCTTCTCTGTGTCCTGAACCTAAGAATGTGAAAGAACTTAAGTTTCATTGTCTCAATCTGGTTAGGGCCCTTAGGATTTAGGAAGAACAAGGGAGATCCAGCCTCTAAAGCTTCTTTAGTGAGGTGGATAAAGTCCTGTATTTCAGAAGCATGCAGGGTACGAGAAAAAAATGATTCCTGCAGGTATCAAAATGCACTCAACTCTGGCCATTTCAAATTCATGGGCGGAAAGAGGGTCTGCCTCTATGGAAGAATTGTGTAAGGCAGCGGGAAAATCCTCTACCCATACCTTTACCAAGCACTACAGATGAAATATTTTAGCATCAGCAGATGTGAAATTTGGAAGAAAAGTTTTAAGTGCAGTTATAAAAAAAAAAAAAAATTATACATATTTCATTTCAGGTGAGATTTGTTTTCTTGTCCGCTCCTTGTGTTTTTTTACTGCTTGGGAATGACCCAATGTTAAGTGCTGCAAGGGAGGAGGATAAGGAAATGAGAGATATTACCTCATAATATAGTTTCCTTGATTCCTCCATGGCAGCACAGATTTCCTTCCATGTATATTAACTTGTCTATTTTCTTATTTCCCTATTTTAGCTTAATGGAATTCGAAGTAAGGGGAGGTCCTTATATACACAGACGGGTTCTTTTATTTCCTGTCCTGGCTCTGGTTGGAAGTGGGGATAAACCCACTGCTAAATGCTGCCATGAAGGAGTCAAGGAAACTATAATATCGGGTAATAATCTCTCATTTTTGTGTTCCAAAAATGTTGTAACTGCCGGCTTGTTTACTTAGTCTACATTCGTGTAGCAAGCACCAATTACAAATAAACCAACTGCAGCATAGCAGAACAAAACTGGAGGTCTGTAGAGAACGTACAGATATTTTAGGGTTAAATTTTGTTATTTGTTTCTGATTCAGGAGAATTCCTTAACCATATTCTTAGTAGTCTACTAATGTAAATTATTATTTGCTCTCTGCATTGCTGTTACAATGTTTGCATATAGATATTCAGTTGATATTTGGGATTGAAGAGCCACCACCAATTAATGTTTATTAACAACAATGAAACACACTTATTTGTGCCATCATGAGCCCACATCTCAGTGGCACAATTTCTGCACTCAAATTCAGTTTATTAACAATGTTGAGTTGTACATGGGGGACCAACTCATTCTTTATTAAATTTATCACAGTGTCTGCCCTCATTAATATGTATATATTCATTTTTTTTGCAATTCAAGTCCAAAACAAGTTGCAATCAAAATGGTATTGTTATTTCTCACTTTTTACAATATGTTTTCTAAAGAAAACCCAAGGTTAACAGTTGAGTTAACACAAGACTGCACACCCTGCCTAAACTGAATGAAAAGTCATACATTAAAAACCACAGCTTTTAAATTATAAACTACTGATGAACAATTGTGGCTGCTAAATTGCTTCTGCTGCATTTTCAATATCCGAATGAATATTGTTGCATTCTAAAAGTTAATGAGTCTGGAAAAATTGTTTCCACAGCCATAAATTAAACTTTCTGGATGTGATGTGCTGACTGCATTGTGCAGATGAAAAATGATTACTTATTGGCTATTATGACATCTGCTCTGCAGTACCACGAGCAAGACTCAGAGGGAAGCATTGAGCTCTGCTAGTAACTCTGATTAATAGCAGTTCTCCACGTTTTAGCTGGAAGGCATTTTAATTAAGTCAGCAAATCTGTATAAATGTTCTTACTATAACACTGATGCTGCCCTTACGGCAACATAATTCAATGTGGAATTATCATTCATCCATTGTTTTCTTATTAACAACATTTATTTTTTTTGTTTGTACATTACTTATGTGAATGCTGCTTGTTCACCAATGTCATATAAAATAACCTAACCATAAGGCTAACCAATCCACATTAATGTGTAATTTAACTCCTTTTTTCCTTCTAATTATGGTTTATAGATAATACCACTAGAGGCATTAAATATCTTATGGGAAAATTAATTATTTCTTCCCTCTTCATTTCTTGTAAAGTGGGAGATGCAAATACAGCAGACAAAAATTTAAAACAAACATAAATTGCATGGTCGTGTGTGTGTGTTTATATGTATATATTTGCAAATGTATGTAACTGTTAGATGCTGCAGTATGGCAGCAGCGTGTAATGTTATCATTGTACTGTAGCAGGGTACTCCAGTCCTTGTTTCCCCTGCAGCATGCATCCTTGTTAAAACATCCTGGCTGTTTACCTTGCAGCTGTCATGCCTTAGCTAAGGATTAGGCTGTGTATATTCAGCAGCTAATGGGGTTGTGGCTCTCCCCTTGAATAGCTGTCAGCCTCTACTGGTGATAGCTTCTAGTTTTCTGGTGTTACCTGGCTGTGCTCCTGTTCGATATCAGTTCTGATCCAGTGATTCATGAGCACTACCTCTACGTCTTGTTAATTGTTCCCCTTATTCCTGGACCTCTGCTTCCTGCATGTGTGTGCTGAGGGAGTGCCCCTGTTTGTTTAGTCTTTTTGTTTGTTACCTGTGTTTTTATCTGAACTACTCTGGATAAACTGACAGGTGGTAGTAATCAGTCTGCCTGCTTGTACTTTTGTCCGTTTGTGTATTGTGCTTTTGGTGCTTTCTTCCGGCACCATTATCTTTATGACAGTCTGCCTGTGCTCATTCTGTTGTACTTACTCTTTATACTCTCTGCCCTGTACTCAGTCTGGCTCTGCTGTACTCACCTTGTCATTTTTATCTGCATGCCAGGCTGCCTGGTCAATATACTGAAGTCTCACTCCAACTTTGTTTCCAGTTTTACCTACCTGGCACATCTGCCTGTTTGGTCAGTTTAGTGCATATTCTCTCAAACTGTGCTCATCCTTGTTACTTACCTGCATCCTGGCCCGATATTTGTGTACTATTTGTACTACAGTTGTACTCTTTTGTGCTTCTGGCCTGTATCCTAGTCCATTGGTGAGGGCGTCTGTCATCATCTTCAAGCCTGCTTGTCCTTTTCTATACTACAGGATTGTCCACTGAGTGCTGCAACCTGCTACCGTGGTGCAGCCAAGTCCACCCCCACCATCTGGGGCTCTGGCGAACACCACCCGTTAGTTAGACTCTGCACCTTAGTGTGTCGGTCTCATCTCTGCGTTTTATTAGAATGTCATGGTCATTTTTTGTATCTGTGTAGATTTCTCTATACCTTTCTAGCACCTACTCTAGATTGATTTATAAATAGATTTGAGCAACCACCATCGTGTGTGTGTGGATATATATATATGTGTGTGTGTGTGTGTGTGTGTGTGTGTGTGTGTGTGTGTGTGTGTGTGTGTACTCTCCTCTGCTAACAGATGAAGAGCAGTCTAATGTTCATTGTAATTATAAACCCCTGATGGATA
>WWET01000530.1:159119-170259 GCA_011038615.1 Limnodynastes dumerilii | reverse complement strand
AGCTAGATTCGGAAAATTAGGGATGTATGTAAAAAAAAAAAAAAACGGGGTTGTGAATTCGGCCCAAAGTGAGGAATCCATGTCTCGTCACCAGTGATGATTCTTATTAAGAAACTTTCATCCTCCTTAGAGTATCGGTCCAAATTTTGTTTGCAGATGTCCAAACGCTTCTGTTTGTGCTCTTTTTTCCGTGAGTTGTTTCTGTACCATCTCACACAAACCTTTTGAAACCCAAGTCTGTCCTGGATTATTGCATAGGCAGAGCCATGGCTGATATGCTAATTATTTGAAACATAATGCACTGTCACTCATTTATCTAACAGAATAAGTTCACGGGCACACTCAATGTTCTCATCAGACGTGGACAGGCGTCTGGTTCCTTCTTCACGGCTGACATTAGTGCGACCTGCTTTGAACTTCTCTAACCGTTAATACATACTTCTTTGCAACAAACACTTTCTCCATACTGTGTACAAAGTCTTTGATAAATATCAGCACCAAACACACCTTAAAACCACAAAAACAAACCACTGCACACTGCTCTTTTGTGAAAATCATTTTTGCTGACTGCAGTCACAAAGGTACAGACGTAACACACACAAACCTACACAGCAGTAACTGGGGACTACGACCTAGTACAGAAAGACATGATAAGACAGTGTGCCCAACCAGTTTTATTATAACTAGTGTCTGGATCATTTTTTACTCACCCTCGCATTATAAAATTACAGATGGTTCTCCAATAGAAATGTCCATAAAATACATAAATATCCTGAATGGATATCTATTCTCTTCAGGATGTGATCTGAGGATCTTTGAAAGAGTTTTACTTGCTACTGAAGTCCCGATCAGCTGCCCAATGCCTCTGTACACACTAGAAAGATTTTCAGATTGTCCCATTATCCCCTGCTGCAATGATATGCATGCTTATAAAGACAACCCTACTGCAGGAAAATTATTATAATAGCTTATAATAGTGTTTTTACCAACATGTTTTTGGCATGTGGGAGGAAACCGGAGCACCCGGAGGAAACCCACGCAGACACGGGGTGAGCATACAAACTCCTGTCTGGGAATAGAACTTATGATCTCAGTGGTGTGAAGCACAAGTACTTCCCTTATGGGGAATTGTCCCAGTGCAAGTCCCCGCATGATGCCTGCCATTACGATGTAGGAACAGCCGAAAGTTTCTTTTCGGTTTACTCTATTGCGAATTACAGCCGTTTTCGATTTTTTTTTTTTTATGAATGGGTGAGTATGTGATCAGCATACTCACCCATTCATTTTCATAAGCGCCAGACCAGCGGAGAGGTAAGTAGGTTTGGGGATATAATAGTTATTTACCTTTGAGCACTGTGTTCAGTGCTCCAGGGAACGATTGCTATGCCTCTTCGAGGCATAAGAAATCATTTGCCCAGCAAGTTTGGAACTGGCTGGGAGAGAACGACCCTATCTAAATAGGGCTGTTCGCAAAAGGGACCCACACTCGAATTGTCCAACGCAAGGTAAGATTATCGTTTGATTGCATCCTTTGGAAAGTTCAACAGATGCAATCAAACTATGTCTTGTACTTTGCAAAGATCACAATAATCATCTGAAAAAGGTCCAGTGTGTACCCTTTGTTCACACAAGAATAGGTAGCTCAATTAGCATGGCCTCCCTTGTTGTGTATGAAAGTATAAACAGTATGAAAGAATTTGTACTACATTAAACCACCCTAAATAATATTGAATGTTTTCTTTATAATAGGAATAGGATTCTCTCTATTACATTGCTTATATGAGCATCTAAATTATAGACATGAAAATATATAAAATTATATATTTTGTATAGAATTATATTTTTTTTATCAACTTATAAGCATTCAGATTTTATCATGAAATGTTTCTCAGGGTCCAGTCTGAATAATGAAAAGTATTGTTCAGAAACACTAGTTCCATAACAACTATGACACTCTATAAATTGCAGTTTATAGAAATCACAAGCACAAAATGTACAAGGGCAACAATCTTCTGAACATTAAACAGAAACTATCAAAGTAAGAACTTAACGATTTACCAAAGTGGATACAAATTCTTAATTTTTGTTATCACTAAACGGTTTATAGTTAACTGTATATTTTTTAATTCCTATGTGAAGGTGAAAATTGGATTTACAAATATGATTCTCTCTGCCTGAATCTTATATTTAAAAAAAAATAAAAAATCAATCCTTAGATCAGTTCTATTGAAAGATTAATGTGTATATTTATGACTTAAGTTCCCTAAAGTACAGTATTCAGATGACACAAAACTTGGCTAGATATAGTGGTCTCTGGATGGCAACATTGATTGCAAAAGATACTTCTAATAAAAAAAATCATCACACTACAGTTGTAAATAGTTTCAGCACCTTACAACAGAAACCACATACAAGTCGTTTAAGGTTAATCAGTAAGGATATAGTGACCTGTAAAGCTGTTGACGCTGCCTTATCAGTCTATACAAACAAAATGAAACACAATCCTTTTTGTTTAAACAAATATTATTCATGATTTTTATTATCTCATGAAATCCTATGGAGATATTTTCAGAACTTGTATGGCTCACAAGGGCTAATAACACAGGACCCACAAATAAGGATGCTTGTATTTTCTCACTCTCCCCCCTCCTTATAATAGCTATATTGGGTTATAAATTATAGTTTTAATTCCATAAGTTTCATTACCATCTACATAAAAAAAAATGCTTCCTTTAGCAGGGACCTGATGTTCCACCAATCATAGTCAGACAAGTGGATGTGATTGGTTACAGTTGCACAAAACTCCCCTAGGCCAGGAGTTTGTGCTTGAGAACAGTATGTTTGATGGTGGGTGCCTGCTTTCTTGGTAACAGGCAGGACATTGGTGACTTTAATACTCCGAGCGTTTCCACCTTCTTTTCTTCATTTTCAGCTCATGTAAACAATCATTTTGTCTTTTCATTTGTTTTTAATTTCAGTAAAATTGGCCTGTGTTCTTTCTTTGCAAACGTTATGAACCACATGGTAACTCTTAAGTTATTACTGCAGCTTTTTCCCTTAAGAGTTCATGTCTATCAGGGAGATCTTGATAGCACTGTGAAGGAGCTGCCCCAAAGGGGGAGTACTTGTTTTACCTAAGGGGTGTGTCCTGTGAATTCGTTCACTCATGTACATCTAGTGCTACCAGGAAAACTATTTCTCTATAACAATGTAAGCATCCAGCATGTAGACCACTACACGACCATGGAGGACATCATATCCTCAGCCGAGGACAAAAATGATGATTTCAGGGCAGCCTGGTTAGATTAAAGGAGAGTCCAGAATGCCGCTTCATTTGTCAACCTGACCCTCCTCCGCCGCACCATATTTGATACACTCCTCAACAATACCACCATAATCTATACCACAACCTGATCAATTTCAATGATAAGCATGGACTAATACACACACACACACACACACACACACACTCTCTCTGCCTCATACCTCCACAAATAACTCTAATTTCCATTTCATTCTCATTAAAACTTAAACGAGCCCTCGATAGCTGATCCCCTTTAAATCTTCGTCCTAGATTTTAAAAAGGACCTGAAAAGATTACTTGAATATGCCTATTTTTTGTACTGTTGATACTACTATTAATGTGAATCAACCTTGTTACTTTTCTCTTGCGCTGCATGTTAACATTTGTGCTTTACTTGTTGTACAGATCAATCACCTTGTACTTTAATAACGGATCTGCAAAAAAAAGTAAGCATCAGTTTTTATAGATTGTTATATTGCCAGTGAATAAATACAGTATTTTTGTGAAGACTGGAAACAAGATATCTGCTGATTTCTTCATTTTTATAGGAAAGCTAAAAGTAGTTAACAATGCTGCTGATTAACAAGAGTGAAAAGGGTATTTTTCATTTCTGTTTACATTATTGAAGTCACATTGTCTTAACTGACAGTCTTTGATTACATATTGGCATCCATGAAACTGGCTATCTCCATAGTTCTCAATGCAGGGAAATAGGACATAGGGCCTGATCCAGACCTACGCTCATGAAACACTCTTGTGCGTAGCGTATCTACACTAGCGTACCTACGATGCACTCCACTAGGCACTCCCCTTGTTCGTACTTACTTTTGCCATCTTACACTGAGCAAACCCTATCCTAACTTTTCTGAGTGTAAAAGCGGGCGTCTGTAAGCTCCTTGCTTAGTTACGACGCTTAGCACGCCCATACTGTATGATTTAAATGCCTCACCCCGTCGTCGGTGCGTATTTACGGATTTTGTATGGCATTCACGTCCCCTCGAGCGTTGTTACGAGGCTGGTACGCTCAAGGCCCATACGCTCAGAATTTCATGGCATAACATCTGCCCGCGTATGTGCAGTAAGTACAAATGCCCGTTTTTATGCTTACACAATGCGTAAAAGCACGGCCGGGTGTAGGTCTGAATCAGGCCCATAATTACAAAATTCTGTTATCCTAATGTTACACGTTACAGTATGGCAGCAGCATGTAATGTTGTCATTTTCCTGTAGTAGGGTACTCCAGTCCATGTTTCCCTTGCAGTATTCCTTCTTGCTGGGGATCCTAGCTGATTACCTCGCAGCTGGGATGCCCTAGCTGAGAATTTGGCTGTGTGCATTCAGCAGCCAATGGAGATGTGGCTCTCCCCTTAAATAGTGTTATATACTATAGTGTCATATCCTGTGATTCTGAGTGCTCCTCTCCATCTTGTTTATGATACCCTTTTTCCTGTACCTCTGCCCCCTGCATGTGTGATCTGTGTAAGTGCTCCTGTCAGTTTATCCAGTCTGCCTGTTAGTACTGCTGTTTCTTTGTGTACTTTGCTTTTGGTGCTTTCCTCCTGCACCATTCTGTTTATGACAGTCTGCCTGTGCTCATACCTATCTGTACTTACCTTGCTCACTCACTTGCACGCCAGCTTGCCTTGCCAATACAGTGGAGTATCTGTGCTTACCTTGTCTACACTTGCCTGCATCCTAGCCCACCTGGGTATTTCTGCACTATTCGTACTAGAGTTGTACTCCTTTGTGCTTCTTCCCTGAATAATAGTCTGTTGGTAAGGGCGTCTGTCATCATCCTCTGGCCTCCTTGTCTCTCAACCTAGTTTAGGATTGTCCACTGAGGGCTGCAACATGCTACTGGGGTGCAGCCAAGTCCATCCCCGCCATCAGGGGCTCTGGCAAACACCACCAAGTAGTTAGACTCGGTGTGTCAGTCTCGTAACACCTACCACAATGGCTTCTGGAATTGAGTTAGCATCAGGGAGATTGCAA
The DNA here is from genome assembly GCA_011038615.1 of Limnodynastes dumerilii. Lineage (NCBI taxonomy): Eukaryota > Metazoa > Chordata > Amphibia > Anura > Limnodynastidae > Limnodynastes > Limnodynastes dumerilii. Next base: position 164,963 of record WWET01000530.1, on the reverse strand, counting down.
ACACTTCAAGGAGTTACCCAATTTTCAGGAAATCTCCTTGATATTTTACAAGAACTGGGAACTACTAAATAAGTTACTATGTAATTCCAAAATCTTACAGCGATTTTAGGGAGGAGATTAAAGTATAAATATCTTAGACTTGAACATCCACTCTAATGCCTCGAGAAAGACCAAAGTGGTGGTGGTTGAAACACGTTGAATGTTAATAGAGATAGCTGTTCATTCATTACATACAGACAAGACTGAGGACTAAACCAGACATGCCATGTAATGCTTTGTATTCATATTATACAAAAGACGCTTCTAGACATTCTAACCAAATGTCTTATGTAAAATGTGAGCAATCATTTTACTGCTTATTCCTTGGATTTTTAACAACAATAAAATTTATTGCAAATTTTGATCTGTAATCAAGACAAAACACCATTTTCACAAAAAATTTGGATCTTTCGAGCCTTGTATTTCCTGCTTCCTGTCTCTGGACCAGATTCACAAGTACGATTTTTTTATGCTTATGTGCCTAGTTATAGGTGCAGAGCTAATGCACACGCGTAGTGAATCTTTTACGCTATCTATGTAGCGTTTCATTACGTAGATTGCATACATGTGGTCTTTGCAGAATGTAATGTATCTAGCCATGGAGCTGCATTGAACTTGGTTGCTCTGTGTATGTATGTAACCTGCTGTACTTGCAAAAGTTATGTCTACAACTAAGGGTCAGATTTACTAAGCTGCGGTTTTGGATAAGTGGAGATGTTGCCCATAGCCACCAATCAGATTTTAGCTGACATTCTCTAGTATGTAATAGGATAGTGAGAGCTAGAATCTGATTGGTGGCTATAGGCAACATCTCCACTATTCCAAAAAACCGCACCTAACTCAATGATGCAGCCCCTAAACGGCTCCCGTTTTTAGGTACCTTATGGCACTTAAGAGTGCCATAGGGCTAACTTATCCTGCCGTGAGTAGACCCCACTGAGGCAATCTACGTACCTAACTGGTACATAGATTGCGTAAATGTACTACTGCGTATGAATCCTACATTTGGATTATGCATATCCTGCCCAGTTCTTGCGTTCAGAAATATGGCATGCAGGATTCATTCAGATCTGCACAATACCATGTAGAACTTCGGGGGAAGTCAAATTCAATTTATTCTTTGCATTCAGGGATAATACTTTGCTTTTGCTTATTGCACTCACATACTGATCACCTTTACTTTTTAACTCTCATTTAGGTTGGGTTTAGGAATTACCTCTAATCTCTAATACTGCAACTTTTCTTCCCCTGCAATTCAACATGGCTTTGCCCAGGTTTTAGTTTATACCTGTTTTTTCCTCTATATCAAACTCTGCATCTGGTTCAATAATAATAATAACAATAATAATAATAATAATATTTAAATAGTAATGATGGGCATACAAGTTTATAGAGGCAATAGTTATGTAATTGTAAAATACTTTAAGAAAAAAGTGCAAAATGTGAGTTATAACACCTTGGGCCAGATTTACTAAACTGTGAGTTTGAAAAAGTGGAGATTTTGCCTATAGCAACCAATCAGATTCTTACTTTCCTATTACATGCTAGAAAGCTAGAATCTGATTGGTGGCTATAGGCAACATCTCCACTATTCCAAACCTGCAGCTTAGTAAATCTGGCCCTAAGCGTGAGTTAGGTGAGGAGAAAACCGCACCTAACTCAATGGTGCAGCCCCTAACCTGCCCCCCGTTTTTAGGTATCTTATGGCACTTAAGAGTGCCATAGGGCTAACTTATCCTGCCGTGTGTAGACCGCACTGAGGCAATCTACGTACCTAACTGGTACATAGATTGCGTAAATGTACTACTGCGTATGAATACAGTCCTACATTTGGATTATGCATATCCTGCCCAGTTCTTGCGTTCAGAAATATGGCATGCAGGATTCATTCAGATCTGCACTATACCATGTGGAACTTCGGGGGAAGTCAAATTCAATTTATTCTTTGCACTTTGCTTTTGCTTATTGCACTCACATACTGATCACCTTTACTTCTTAACTCTCATTTAGATTGGGTTTAGGAATTAACTTTAATCTCTAATACTGCAACTTTTCCTACCCTGCAATTCAACATGGCTTTGCCCAGGTTTAAGTTTATACCTGTTTTTTCCTCTATATCAAACTCTGCATCTGGTTCAATAATAATAATAATAACAATATTAATAATATTTAAATAGTAACGATGGGCATACAACTTAATAGAGGCAATAGTTATGTAATTGTAAAATACTTTAAGAAAAAGGGCAAAATGTGAGTTATAACACCTTGGGCCCGATTTACTAAACTGCGAGTTTGAAAAAGTGGAGATGTTGCCTATAGCAACCAATCAGATTTTTACTTTCCTATTACATGCTAGAAAACGGCAGCTAGAATCTGATTGGTTGCTATGGGCAACATCCCCACTTTTCCTAACCCGCAGCTTAGTAACTCTGGCCCTTTATCAATCCTGATATCAATCATTTGCACAATTTTTGTCATATATAAATAACCATCATATGCTATCAGATTGTTCCTGTGGTTTTCTTACCAGTCTCGTGTGAATTTTGCAGCAATGTCACAGTTTTAAAAGAGGTCTAGTTGTTCTGAGATTTCACGCCTCATTTCAGTGGCCTAATCTGTATTGGAAAAAATGATGAGGTTCACACTAACTGAACAGAGAAAATGTTTCAATTGCATAACTTGCTTTTTAATTAACACCTTAAGCATTTATGTTTTGTTCCTATCCCAATATAGTGTCCAAATACCAACTAGCATGTTTGCTACCTTACTGTAGCCTTCCTTTGTCAGGCACAGAAGAATCACTGAATGATGAAGTTGCTATATTTTTGCAGGTTTATGTCCCGTTTTCTTTTCCTGTGATGTCTGAAGTACCTTCCATACCTTTATGGTTTTGCAAACACTGAAATAATTTTCAATACCTGTTACTATGTTTCTATTACAAACATACATAGATAAAAGCTGTTTACTATAAATATACTATACGATATCTGCATACTCTGGTTGGAAGAACAGATTCATATTGTGTTCTGGATAAGGTTGGGACTAATTAAATCCATTATACGGTCTGTTACAATTCAGAGTCTTCTTTGGATGCAGATCTTGTAGTAAGAGATATTATTTCAGGAGGATTGTGGAAGATCACAAATTTTGTGGGATTTTCTTGTAGTAATATATGAGATGTGCAACACTATTTAACTTACTGTGCTTGGTATATAGAAGTGTTGTTTGCTACAGCAGCTCACATAGGCTGTGGAGTGTTTGTTTGGATCTGGTTGTTACTTACAATCTATGGGCCAGATCCTAAACTACATATGCTAGCGGTTTTACACTAGCCGATGACGTAAAATCATGTTTTGTATTTACTGTGCATGCGTATGGCTGATGTTAAATCACGTAACGCTGAACTTACGTACCATCAGCGTAACGCTTTGTAGGCAGAGGGAGGCATTTAAATTGGACAGTATGGGCTGGGTTAGGCCATCACGTATGTAAATCCAGTACGTACGTCAGTACTTATGATTTGAAAAGTTAAGGTAGGGGAGTACATAGAAAATACGCTACACGATCTAAAGTAACTAGCCCGTAGGTCTGGATTTACCCCTATGTGTCAATATAGGTAAACTAGGGAGAGAGGGGTTAATTTAGTGTGTCTTGAAAGAAAGGTGTTTATATAGTGTGAACTTGGGAGAGGGTGTTCATATAGGTTGAATTGGGGAGTGGGAGTTTATTTAAGGTGAATTGGGTGAAGGTTTCATAACTTAGTATACATTTAAGATTTTGAGTATAGTTTAGATGCTGGGGTAAAATTTCATGTAGATTAAAGGCAAAGACAGTATGAGTTTTAACTAGTGTGAACTGGAAGAACGCTTTCCCTGTTGTTAGACATATTCTCCACCCAGCTCTCTATCAAAAGTGCAGTTCATGCAATTTATAATGTGAGGCATGGGGATAGGATGTGAGACTCAAAAGATAAGTGAAATATCTTCAAGCTGCTTTTGTGTAAAACTTGCACGAGAGAGTAAATCTAATGAAATAAAAATAAAAAAAACTGAATATACGTTATTATTTTTAATTCACTTTCTAATTCAGACCTCACATGGTAAATGTTACACAATCATTGAACGGCATGCTTTTCAAACCAAAAAAAAAACAGTTTTATTAATTTTACTGAAGCAATAATAAAACATGTAACTTGTGTTTATCTTGGTATTATCTTGGTATCTTCTATGTTACTGATGTGCTCTATGTTTTGTATAGCAGACACTGTGCTTTCTTTATAGGTTACTAGAGTGCTCCCTATATTGTATATAGGTCGCTGGTAAGCTCTCTGTATTGTGTATTATGGACATCGGTGTGCTCTTTTTATTGTGTACTGTGGTCACTAGTGTGCTTTCTATATTGTGCATTACAATCACTGATATACTGGCAGTCACTAAAGTAACATGTATTATATGTGTGTTAAAGCATAACATCTATATACCTTCCACTATAAATGCAGCTTTTTGATCACTGTCCCGCTGTCCTGAAAGACAAGGCCTTTGTCCTTACTGCTGAGAGATACGTCATGATCAAGTGAGCAGAAGCAGCACCCTTTTGCCATGCTGTAATAATGTAGTGTTTTTTCTATAGAAAGGTGACCTTAAAGTCACCTTTATTATAGTCAACTAATCAAGATGCTAGGGGTTCAAATCCTCCCGAAATACATGTTTTATATATTTTTTAAAAAAAGTCATCTGTCTACCAGCTGTCCCATCCAGAATCATCCTCAAATTTTTATCTAAATAGGACTTTTAATTTAGGACTTGGTTTTTTATCACTCAAATATGGTCTTCTATGTAATAAATCCAGAGATGTGATGTGTAGGCTACATTACGTCTCAAAAAACGAGGAGATTACCCGGCAAATGAGAAACGGGAATGACCTGGAATTAAATGTCTAAAATCCAACGCATCCCAAAACAAGCTTCTGCCACCTATATTGTAAGGCAAGAGCTGCACTCTCACAGAATGGAAGGATTCCACTGCCTTTGATAGTGAGCAGGGTGTAACCTTTCCTTCCTACTTTTAAGACTTAAGGGACTTAAGGGACCAGATGCAGCTTGGAGGAAGCTTGACTTGGGTCAATCAAAGTAAATTGTCAATAGTAAGTTACATGTTTTTTTTTAAAAAAGGAGTAAAGGGAACACGTAATGGGCCTGACTTGGCCACAGTCACATCCGAGGCTACATGATGGAGCTCAGATGTGAGGAGTCCTAGCATTGGGTTCTGTCAAGAACTTAAGTGACTTAAGTTCTTGACAGAACCCAATGCTAGGACTCCTCACATCTGAGCTCCATCATGTAGCCTCGGATGTGACTGTGGCCAAGTCAGGCCCATTACGTGTTCCCTTTACTCCTTTTTTAAAAAAAAACATGTAACTTACTATTGACAATTTACTTTGATTGACCCAAGTCAAGCTTCCTCCAAGCTGCATCTGGTCCCTTAAGTCCCTTAAGTCTTAAAAGTAGGAAGGAAAGGTTACACCCTGCTCACTATCAAAGGCAGTGGAATCCTTCCATTCTGTGAGAGTGCAGCTCTTGCCTTACAATATAGGTGGCAGAAGCTTGTTTTGGGATGCGTTGGATTTTAGACATTTAATTCCAGGTCATTCCCGTTTCTCATTTGCCGGGTAATCTCCTCGTTTTTTGAGACGTAATGTAGCCTACACATCACATCTCTGGATTTATTACATAGAAGACCATATGGTTTGAGTGATAAAAACCAAGTCCTAAATTAAAAGTCCTATTTAGATAAAAATTTGAGGATG
>WWET01000530.1:138749-150476 GCA_011038615.1 Limnodynastes dumerilii | reverse complement strand
GGGCGCTAGGCCCTGTGTGGTTAGCGGGCGCTAGGCCTGGGCATTGTTAGAAGGGTGTTAGACCCTTGGGTAGCAGGGTGCTAGGCCCTGGTTAGGGACGGGCGCTAGGCCTGCGTTAGGTTGGGCACTAAGCCCTGTGTTTGTTGTTGTTGGGCGCTAGGCCCATGTTAGGCCGCAGGGAGCGCTAGGCTCCTTTAGTGGTAGAGGGCACCAGGCTCTGGCTAGGGCAGCGTGAGGAGAACACGTGGTGGAGTACAGGTTGCGGTACTCAGAGGTAGGTGGTCTCGAGTGGGTGGCGGTGAGAGCGTCCATCCAATAGAGACGGTGAGTATTATTACCTGTACTCTGTGTGGTGTTTGTCCCCCTCCTCCTTCCACGGGTGCGGAGACGGAGCCGGAGGGCGTGGGAAAGGTTCCGTCCCGCTCGTCAGTCATTGGCGAAAAGAGGTGTCTGAGGCCCTGGCCGGTGATGACGATTACCTCACCCGTGACTAACTTTACCCCCGTTCTCTCCCGCAGGTACTTTTGGTGTTGATGTGTTACTAATGTTTGTCTTTGCCTTTCAGCATTAGAGATCCGTCACACCTTGGACCGGGAGAGAAACATCGCGTCTTTTCTGGCGGTTGCTTCAGGATCGGGTAGGAACCTTTGGGCCCCGGGCCTGGGTTTTGTTTGTGATTCTCAGGGCGCAGGCGCACCACCCGTTACCCTGCAACTGCAAGTATATTGCTGCCCCCCTCCTGAACTCCTGTACTACCCACCTTGCATTGCAATAAACCTTGCTGAATTTACCAAGACTCTTTGTTCGTGACAATGTCCTGCTACAGATAACAAATTAGCCATTTAGATTAGGAAACAAGAATGAAATAATATACATATATACATTTTTAATACATATCAGTAAATGTCACAAGCTGTTGCATCAGTTATATTTTTTATAGTTAAAATAACATAAAAACACTGCATATACTACTTTTCCGCCCAGAACTTTTGTCATTTATAAGGGTTTTGTTTACGATAATCTCTTCCATCTCAGTAGGGAGGCAACTGCATGGATGAAATACACCAGTGTAGCAAGAAAGGCAAAGACCTGCAAAATAAAGATACATCTAAGTTGTAAACAAGAGGTTGTGCAGTTCTGTATAAGCATAAGACATTTATAACTTGTAATTGTTTTTGCTATTTTTCTTAACATTGTTTTCTGGTTGAAAGGATTGAAATACAGTATATCCATGTATTTTTTCTCTCTCTTTTTTTTTTTTAGTATTTTTTTAGCATACAATCAGCATACAATGCATACAAACAGCATACATGTTTAGAAACATTGCTTTTAAATTATAATCTAAATATTCATTAGTTATTCTTTCTCATTAGTCAAATAAGTTTAATAAGTTGAACTTTAAATTCATTTTATAATAATTACAACACAATAGAAAATGCAAACAACAAAAATACACTTGTTCTTACCACTGCAGCAACGTTCTCTTGATAGGCCAGTACTGTTTGTGACCCTATAAGAGTCCAAAAAGCCTGAAGCACTGAAGCACTAAGGTAGAACATGGCAGCAATGAAATGATAAAACGCATCCTAGAAAAATAAATATATATATATCAATACATACATTATAAATCATATGGGTACATATATATTTTAAATGAATTAGGACTGGATTTAGACCTAAGGTGTGCAATTGATCATACTTTAATTATGAATATGGATCCTCGAGATCCACATTTTCGTTTATGGAAGTTTTGTCTTAACAGGGTGGGATGGGGTGTGCAGGGTGGGAAGGATAAGGTATGGTAAATGTTCTCTAATGTCTGGATTCAGCCGCTTCATATTATCCAGGCTTCTGCAGTGTCCCTATTTTACATAGGGATGGTGTGGACATTTTAAACTAGGGTCGTCCATTCATAAGTCTGTGCATGTGAGGGAAGGAAGGAGTTAGGATCCTTCATGACAGAAGTCTGGATTCGGTCCTTAATAAGTCTGGACATTAAGGGGCTAATCCAGAGTTTGGGAGTAAGGGAAAAACGGGTGCAAGTGTACAGCTCGGCTAAACCATCTTGCAAACTATGGGGGGCTAATTCATTGGAATTCTTTTGCATGAAGGGAAAATACTTTTTTTTTTGCACACAGAACTCAAATACCCCAATACACCATAGCTTTATGTTTCATCTGTAATTTACAGTTCAACTCCAAAAATTCACCTCTCAATTCTAATGCTGCTTTCACAATTTAAATTGCCTCCCCTTGCAGTTCAATATGGTATTGGTCAGTTCTACACTTGCACCTAAAAAAAGGGTCTAAATCAGGCCCTTAGTTTCAGAGCTCTGCGGAATGTTGTAGCATTTAGCAGTTAGAAGTGGGTGCACACAAAACAAGCACAACTAAGACATATAATTAATATAACAGCCATCCTTAGCTTCCAGTGTATGTGTAGGTTTACCGGCAACATTATTATTATCATTAGTTGTAATTATGGGATCTATTTACTTACCTTAACATTTTTAAATGAAAGCCTGGCAGCTTCATTCATTCAAATTTACTAATACTCACCCCTGCGATAATTTCTGTGGTCATCGCAGGAGACTACATTCATACTTTGTATGCGCAGAGACTCCCATGAGTCTTGGACGGGTCTCCCGGACAGGTAAATTTAGCTTTTTTCTTTATTTTTTTTTATGGTTCTGAATGTTTTAATGTGTTTATTTATTTAGTTTAATAAAAATTTGACTAAAAAATACACAACTTTTTTCTATTTCATTTATTTACATTGGCACATTGGCTTATCCCGGCAGTCTCCCCATACATGCCCCCCTTTTCCTCCTAATAACAGCTATTAGGGAGAGGAAAGGGGGGACAACGCTGGGATAATTGCACTAACGGCAGCCTGAGCTGTCGTTAGTGTTCAGTCGGGAGCGGAGTGTAAAACTCCGCTACAACATTTCATAAATACTACAAACCACTGACCCGCACTGAAAAGAAAGGGCCAGCAGAGAGCCCCGATGTTTACATGGTTTGTAAATATTAAAACCTTCATTTTCATGTGATTATCACATGAAAATTAAGTTTGTAAATAGACCCCTATGATTCTTAGTGGCCATACTGTACAGTACTTAGCATAATATTCAAACTCCATGCACTGCCACTGTTGGTACAATGTGCCTGACATTTGTCTATAACTCCTATTCATTTGCGCTAATTTGGGTATGTGTATTGTGAAAAATAACAAATTAAACTACTTCTACTCCGAATCAGGAAATCAGCACAAATACACCATCACTACAGTTATAAACTTAATGTGTGTTCAGGGCTGGTGCTATGCGGTAAGCAGGGGATGCGGTGCAGGATGGCACCAGGATGGACAGGTGCCGATCCCCCCGCTCCACAGCGCCAGCCTCCTGTAACACTAAATTACTCTGCTGTGACCTAAGGTGACCTGCCGCAGAGGAGAGCAGAAGACTGAAGGAGGAAGACCACACGAGTAAGTAATGTATGGAAGTGGGGCTGGAGAGACATGATGGTGGATTCTGGGGGGCTGGAAACATGATGGGGGATACTAGGGGGCTGGAAAAACATGACTGAAAATACTGGGTGCTGGAGAAACGTGATTGAAATACTGGGGGGCTGTAGACACATGTTTGAAAATATTGGGGGGATGGAGACATGATGGGGGTCTGGAGGCACATGATGGGGTTACTGGGGGGCTGAAGACGATGGGGGATACTGGGAGGCTGGAGACCTAATGGTGGATACTGGGGGGCTGGAGAAACATGACTGATAATACTGGGGGGCTGGAGACACATGATTGGAAATACTGGGGGGATGGAGACACATGATTGAAAATATTGGTCGGCTGGAGACACATGATGGGGATATTGGGGGTCTGGAGACATGATGGTGGATATGGTGGGGCTGGAGAAACATGATGGGGATACTGAGAGCCGGGGAGACATGATTTGAGAATACTTCGGGCTAGAGAGACATGAATGAAAATATATATAATTTGTATTGTGTGGGGGTTTAAAAAATTAAGTGGGAACTGTATAGCAGAGACTAGAACACTGTCTGCATTTTATAGTGGTGACTATGATTTACTTTTTTTTATTGTGGTTACAAGATTGTGTTTAATGACGCTTACTATCTAGGATGGTAACTGGTGTTAAATTGTTAAATAAGGGTGCAAACTTAAAGTTCGCAGGGGAGCGCCGAACACCCTAGCACTGCCCCAGTGTGTGTTGTCAGACATGAATTGATTGATTCCATCATTAAAAGTTTATATTTTTTTGTCTTACCAATGTCGCCCATGAAGATTTCCCTCCATGGACTCCTGCACAGTACAAGATCATAAGAATCGTTGTGCATGTAAAGCATGTAACAGAAACAAACATGACCCATCCTTGTATTAAACCAGTTCCAGGTAGTGTGGTTGCAGCTACCAAAATCCAAACCAGTCCACCAAAAACCTAAAAAGGAAGGATTCACATTTATATTAAAATATCATAATAGAAAAAAGGAGGCCATAGCTTGGAATTTGTCAGATATAAATGTAGACAGATATGATAACAAAAGAAAACTGGCAGAATATACATAATTGCATTAAAATTATCTGACACATCAAAACAAAATATACAAATATCCTTTATGCTAAAATGATGAAACTCAAACGTTTAACACTTGCATATTTTAGATTGATTTTGATTATTGATATTTTTTTTTTATCATTGATGAAAACTGTAAACAAAAGGATCTGAACTGTTTTGGTTTACTCTCCTAAATAAGTGTTGTTTTAGAGATCACTGTAGTTCATATCCAAAGAGGGGTGAGGGTTGGTCCACTTATTCATGTTTCCTTTTCATTACACCATTGTAGACCAATATAAGAAATGAAAGATTATGGGTGATAGTGATTGAAGGCCAGAACAAAGACTAAATGATGTTTGTATTGTGCTACAATAGCGACAAGACATAGATTTCATCACACCTATACAGTGACATGGGGAATGAAACTTGAGATGATGAATTTCTGTAAGAGCCAGTAAGACCCAGCCTTTCACCATTTGATCTAATGGTATTAATATTAAATACCAGTTACCTCTGTGTCTTTATATTTATCTCTAATCATATGCATTTGGGGTTATTCTTTCAGTCAATTCAACAGGTTTCTCTAAAGTACCTATTTTCCTGAGAGCTGCATATTTTGTATTAGTTATTAATATGAGGAACCTATTTTTCTGGATATATTCCTCCTAAAAGCTGCTATGTACCAGCTTCTTCATTATTGATTCTCTTAATGAGAGATTAAGCAGGAAAGTCATTGGACCATGAATATGATATCATTTGAAACCTGTTTGGCAATTTTAAATCACACTGGATGCGATCCAGAGACACAGGTAAATCAGTGCACATCATGCATGTCACAGAGGCACTAGAAAAAGCGAGACGGACTGGGTGCAATCCAAAAGTGCACATAACAGCGCCTCTGGATTGCAAGCAATTATGGCACGTTGCGTAAGAGTACACAGCAGCTAAGCACATTGCAGCTACAAGCCCAGATACATTGCACAGGTGCAGGGTTGTACAGTGCACTGCTGCAATATTCAGAATTTTTACTAAAACCATCATTTCTTCCTTGTTACTGTATGTAGAAATGACTGCCACATGCAAAACACACCGGCAGTGATTTCTGACACTTTGCCATGTGCTGGAAGGTCACTTCCTAACGGAAGAGTCAGAAGTAGTTTGTGGAATGTGAGCCTCCTGGCTTTAGACATGACCTGTAGCAGGTGCAAAGGTTTTGACATTTGGCTCTGGATTGGGTGCACTTGCTTGGACACACCCTTGCTGTACATTGACTATATCCCTCCACCACTTCTCTCCCACACGTCACTGATGCTGGAGTTGTGCTCTGATATGAATCAGTCATGACTGCAGGCTCTTAAGTTGTGAGCGTGCACAGAAATGTCACATCAGCTGGCAGATGTTCACCTCTAGATAGGGCCCACTATGTATAGCTAAACTAAACTATTCTTACAAAGGAAACTACTATGCAGAGAAGTATCTACCATGCATACAGAAGGTGCAGCTGCTATGGGGTCCGTAGGAGAGGGACGCTCATGGCAACCACTCACCCTACAGCCATGGAGGTAAGCTGTCAGTGACTGGCAGCTTAGACAGTTTTCAGTGAGCAGTTGGTTTCCAGCTACCACACTGTGCAAGCGTCAGATGACTCACACCCCATGTAGCCTGAGTCGCCTACTTCTGCCCCTACCACCAGGGCCGCCTTCAGAATTTCTGGGGCCCGGAAAACACCAGCTGGGCCTTGCCCCATGTGACATCATCGATGATGTCACATGGGTTGAGACCCGCAGACCTGCGCTACCGTCTGGCGGTTGCACAGGGAAATTCTCCCTTGCACATTGGCCCCTCCTGATGGCGGCCTGGGACTGTAGTCCCAGCTATTCCCCTCCTGATGGCGGCCCTGCCTACCACAGAGGGGTCTGTTTAGTCATTTTAATACAGAAGAGAAGCAGCTTAATATCCAAGTTCATCAGTAATAGCAATATTGGCCTATGCAGCTTTACTATTTACAATCCCTGGTGATCCCCAGCGGTCTCCGCATGATTACATCAACAGTAACAGAGAAGATGGAGCTGCATAAAGACTACACATGCGTAGTAGCTCAAGTCTTAAAACAACGTACGTAACACGAAAACTACGTAACTGTGAATCCGGACCCATCTAGAATTCACCATGTGGTATGACTTTATTTCAACAGAACACAAACATATATAACATTCCATAGCGTAATGCTGTGAGACAATGAATAACAAAATAATAGCAAGCTGGAAAGTCTTGAACTGAAACTTTATTGATGCATTGCCATAACTGAACGGATGATGCCTAGTTCTACCAAGTGAATTTACATCCAGAGGTAATGAAGTCTCCTTCTGCATTGCTCAATAACAATGACGTGTATTCAAACAAGGGTTTTCAGGGGAGGCAAAAATGTTTGGGTAGCGCAAATGATCAAAAGATAATGTTCTAAACGTAACATCCTGCTTATCACCATATTTATAGGCTTTCAATCCCTATACCCACTGACACAATTCTTGAGGAGGAAGGTCTGCATGAAGTAGATCTAAGGCAAGCCTTTGGCGCTGGGCACAAGACACTTCCTTAAAATGATGTATTATGGTATATGTTTAATTCTCTCAGCAAAATGATCAGTGGTTTTATGTATGGGAATATTACTATATTCAATTACATGTAAAATAAATAAATCAACGCTATGGTACCAATCAAGTAAATAAGAATTTGGGTCAGTGTTAGCCATGATGTAATGTTGTATTTTACCTAGGGATCCATTAAGAAAATACTGGCACTATAGTAGTTTTGTGCTACGCTTACTTACTTTTAAGCAAGGACATATGACATAACAATTTGGCATGGAATGCGGGGTGGAAGAATTTTGAGGGTCATGAATGTCAGTATTATTAATGGACAGTTTTGAGGCCTCCAAAATTAACATAAATGTAGAAAATTGATGTTTTTTGTACTTATAGGAAAGAGTATGGGCTATGACCCCCTAGGAACAAATATAGGAATCTGAATTCACCACAAAAATGTTATAACGTTAACAGATTACAACCTTTCAAAACTCTCAGGGGAATCAAGCACCTGGGTAGAACTAACCAAAAGTGGTGTCCCAAGATCATTTGACATTTCCTTACAGTCCTGGAATGCACCTGGTACTGCCTTGTCTCCAGACTCTTTACACCCAAAGAGAGATGTCAAATATTTTCAGGTATAAATTATCGGTAGGACTCCTTTAGAATATGTACTTGTACACAGGTAAGTGGAACAGGGCAGTTGTTTGCAGATATTTAGGACATTAACAAATACTGTAAATAAAAAAGATGTCCACTAGGTTATAAGTGGTTGTCCTTATTTTTGACACTGATTAAAATTAAAACAAAAAATAAATTTTATAAAGAAATGTGTTTTTTTTTCAATGAACTTTTCCCTGTGTTCAGATTGATTCTACGTTTTTCAGCCTTTCTGCCTATACAACCATAAATCCTTATCATATATACCTAAGTTTCAATGAACAACAAAACCACAAATTGTCTTTAAGTCATTAAAACAAGCAAAATCATGAAAAAAAAAACATATTTGGGGCTTTAAAAAGCAAGTGATGAAGTTTTGTGGTAAAGTATAAAGAAAGGCAGCGTGGGAAACAAAAATGCCCTAGTAAACATGTACCATAAACAATAAGCTTTTGGAAAATGAATACTTACAAATTCAAGTATCATCAGAAAGTCTGGAAAAGTGGTCACAGTTTTTAGTCCTGATGGTAGTACAGAGGTGTCCCCATACACAGGTGCTGGATTAGTTGATGCCATTGTGTCAAGCCTACTTGTAAGACACAAACAGACCTAATTCTCTTCTGCTAACACTAATGTATCGTACTGATATGACACACCTATAAGTTGCAGACTAGTTATTGACATATTACTCAACCTGGAAGGGATGGTATAACCCATACAACCACTCCCAAAATTTCTGCTTTCTTTTCATGTCAAAGTTTAGTTAGGAGGGATAAAAAAAAAGGTTTCCCAAGAGTAACAATAGCCTGAGCATACAAGAATAACTGGTAAGGATTTGTCTTTTAAAACTGACTGCTCCCTGCTCTATAAGGAAGGGAATGTGGCAAGAAGCTTGTGAATAACAGAATAACTAGGACATTAGCCATCTTTATTTCTTTAAAAGAGGAAATAATCCAGCGCTGATTATAGGAACGCAGGCAAGATGGAGGGGGGCTAGTATAGGTGAAATCCTGTCGGCTACCAATGTTGGATAAGGGAGTTTTGCTTCCCTTTAGAGAGTAGAAAAGGGTTGTCTCGGTGCGCCAGAAAAAACCTAATAGAGTATTCATTACTCTATTAGATCAAAATTTCTTTGTTTCATTTCAGGTGTGGACTTATGCGACAATACTGCATGAGGAAATTAGTTGCTCTATTGGGGAGATATAGTTACATGGTTTTTGGAGCTTGTGAAGAGTAAAACTATGGAATGCAGCTATCAATTGATAATAGTTAATTGGCTTTTAAGGGCTCTGAAAGAACTGAATATATGTGTGTCTGAGGCATGCAGTTCAGAATCTGTGAACCAAAAATGGATCTGAACTTCACTCCAAAACTCTCAAAAATTAATCAAATCATTTCTTGTTTCCTTATAGCGTACAGTACAACGGGGTAGTGTTATACTGAGAGCAATCCTCAAGAAACATGCCGCCTGGGTGACAGGGAGCTCCATCCTAAACAATACTCACTCCCACTCCCCAAAAAAGCCTCAAAATCATTTCAAAATCTTAGAAGTTTATTAAGTCAAAAGGTACAATATTGTGCGCCGGTCTGTACTGGGATCATTTTACAGCATATCTTTGCTGTAAATAAGTTATGTTAGTCCCTCCCTATGGACTATGGGAGTAATCTCCCTCAATTGCTTATCCTTATCTGGATAGTGCTTCTGTTCTAGATAGAAATGACACTATCATATACCTCGCTCTGGATCAGGACTCATTCCCTCTATGGGCCAGATACAGACCTACATTTCCATTACATTTCATCCCGTAGCGTATTTTCTATGCACTGTATGATTTAAATGCCTCACCCCGCCTCCGAAGCGTAATTACGGGTGTCGTATGACTGGTACGCCCCTTCGTTAGTAGTTACGCTGTTAAATCGAGGGTGGTACGGACGCTCGGAGTTACGTGGCATAACATCTGCCGTGTGCATGCGCAGTACATACAAAACAGCATATTTTTTTTTACGTCACCGGCTAGCGTACTTAGGTCTGGATCTACCCCTATGTGTAAACCATACTGAACCATTAATCTGGTGTAGTGAAAGTTACATCTCATGTAGATAGCAAATCCCTTGTTATGTGTGGATAGTGCTGTGCAAAGGGCGTTGTTAGGTTACAATACATAGCAGACTTCATAGTAGTGACCTTTGTGTATATTATGCCCAACAATAGGACCAACATTTCATAGTATACATTCCAATTTATGTCCCATAATAAAATGATTAAGACATACTACCCAACAATTCATGTTTTATTATGGGGCAATTAGTCTATATGGCTCATAATAAAGTTCTTTGTTCCTCCTTTTGACATGTTTAAATTATTATCTTTAATAAAGATCTTTATTCCTGCTTAATTGTGCTTAAATTTACCCTTATTGGTACTTTAGATTCCTCCAATAATAGGACTCCCCTGGAGGAAAGGAAATATAATAGCTATGAATGTCATCACATCAGTGTCACTACAGAGAAACACAGTGCAGCTCAGCAAGGTCATTGTAACAGTGGCTGCTCGGTTGTAGCTGTTTTACATTTCATCACACTGAAGAACAGCCTAAACTAATCTAGAAGAGCATCTCATTTACCTGGTGTAGCAATACGATAGGTGAAATATTCCTAAAAACTGTGTTGAACCATCTTGCGGGGTCTCTTTATTTTCAGCCCAGTATCTTATAAATAATTTGAAATAAAGAAAAACCACTTTCATGTATTTTCTGCTGAGGGGGGAAGGGGGTCTTATTTTTATTGTTTGTACTAATAAAGGATCATTTGCTGCATTATTTTTACATTCCCCTCTCCACCTTACCTGACATGAACTGGAATGAAGATGCACCTGAAATGGGAAAGGGTTTTTCACGCACACCGAGAGGAGGAAATATAACCACTAACACCATGCACCACACTGATGAGTGTAAGGCATAAAAGTAAATAAAAATGTTAGTCAGCAAGGCACCTTGTATAACTGGGGCCTGGTATTTGCTGGAGATTCTGATGGTGAGGACAGACTTTAGCTCAGGGTTGCCGATTCTCCCGGAATGTCCAGGAGACTCCCGAAATTCGGGCAGTTCTCTCTGTATCCTGGAAGAGCCTGCAAATCTCCCGCAAGGGACTTAAGGCTCATGGTTTCATGGAAACCACATCCTCAAGTCATGCCCCCCTGCATGCCAACACTAGTATAGTTTTGTAAGGGATGGGGGGGGGTGGACTTGTTGACGCAATTTAGGGATATTTGCATAAATTGTGTCATTAAGCCCCACCCCCTGCATGCATCTATGGCTTCTCTCCAGCTGTTAAAATTCAGCAACCTGCTTAAGCTGCTGGAACATAGCAGGTTGTGGCCTCTGGTAACCACTGGTGAATCCCCTAGTAGTAACTGGTGTGAGAGGCTGACTGTGCAAATTGATAAAGTAGACTACACACAAGGTAAGTCAGGAGTAGTAGAATAACCGACAGACAGAAATCCAACAACAGAAGCATGCCAGGTGACAATCGCACAATGAGAAGGAATACACACACAGATATGTGCCAGATGACAATTACAGCGAGGTTGGAGACAATGAACCTTGTGCTCTGGGTGCTGGCAGACCAAAGGGGTCTGCAAGGGAACACTATATAATGTACAATTGGGGAGTATCATGGGTCTGGGACTGACACATACAATATATTTATGTTGTATATTAGGGGTCTGGGAATGGCACACTATAGATTTATTTATTAACAGATTTATATATAGCACCATCAGATTACATAGCGCTTTACAATTTTACAAACATTGGGCCGGATCCAGACCTACGGGCGCCCGAGGCCGGCATCATAGTAGGGAGTGCATGCCCCGTGCACTCCCCACTGTCAGCAGGA
>WWET01000530.1:114722-138728 GCA_011038615.1 Limnodynastes dumerilii | reverse complement strand
CAGGAAATCTGGACACTTACGTGTCCAGATTCCTATCTTAACTTTTAAGATCACGTTGCGTCTTCTTGCCCAGTCCCCTCATTGCCATGTCTATCACGGCAGAGATACAACATTCGTAATGGTGGGAACAGCCTCTTTCTTGTAAGAGCCGGCGTACATAACATAACGACCCTTAGGCCATCGTAAGAAGGTTGTCCGCATGCTTCTACACAAGGGAATTACATACGAGGTGTACATATATCCCCTGACGGCCGTAACCGAGGATGGGCCCCATTGTAACAAGACTGGGTAGTAACAGACAAACTAGGTAGGTAAGAGGGACACAGATTTACAATCTATAGGACACTGGGATTGATACATAAGGGGAAGTGCTATATATACTGTATCATTCAAATGGACCAGCCAGGTTGTATGGTAAAAGTGCTCTGTGCTCTGTATGATACAGTCACACAGCAGTGCCAGCAGCAAAACAGCAAATTTGTGTTAATCATGTAGCAGAAAGGAAACGGAATAACAAACTAGTTGAAAATTGGGTAGACAGATGCTAAGAAGGGGGTTGGGAAATTTGGTTAACTTTTCCGAAGAGGTGGGTTTTAACGTGGGTGCTTGAAAGCTTGGGGAGTAAAGGA
Organism: Limnodynastes dumerilii; assembly: GCA_011038615.1. Lineage (NCBI taxonomy): Eukaryota > Metazoa > Chordata > Amphibia > Anura > Limnodynastidae > Limnodynastes > Limnodynastes dumerilii. The sequence goes on along the minus strand of WWET01000530.1, from coordinate 138,099 downwards.
TAGACTTGTTAGGCGAGGAAGGATATTCCAGAGAGTAGGTGCACCCCAGGAGAAGTCCTGTAACCGGGAATCAGGGTATTTGCGGAGTGTAGAGGAGAGCTGTATGTCTTGTGAAGATCTGAGAGAGCAAGCTGTGATATACCTTGAGATGAGTGAGGATATGTATGCAGGTGCAGTCCTATTGATGGCTTTGTAGGTTAGCAATAGGATTTTGTATTGAATTCTGTGAAACACAAAACTAATGTAGAGACTGACAGAGTGGACTAGCTCTAGAAGAGCGTTTTGCAAGGAATATCAGTCTAGCTGCTGTATGCAGTATAGACTGTAGGTTGGTAATTTTATATCATGGGAGTCCAATAAGGAGAGCATTGTAATAATCAATATGGGAGATGATTAGCGCATGAATGACAGTTTTTGCAGTGTCCTGTGTGAGATATTTGAGTATTTTGTAAATGGTTTTTAGATGTATGTAGCAGGATTTAGAAACAGATTGTATGTGAAGAACAAAGGATAGTTCATGGTCAATAGTAACACCTAGGCAGCAAGCTTATTGAGTAGGGATTATTTCTGTGTTCTCAACAGAAGTAGAGAGACCAGGTGGGTAACATATATTGGCAGGTGTTAATATTATTAGTTCCTTTTTTGAAAGCATAAGTTTGAGATGGGGGGAGAACATCTAAGATCAGATGGCAGAGAGGCATTTAGTAACACGAACTAACACAGATGTAAGAGATCGTGGGTAGATAGGTAGATCTGCATAGAGATGATACTGAAATCCAAATGACTTTATTATCTGTCCAAGGGAAGTTTTATAACACCAAACCTTGTGGTACTCCAACAGATATAGGAACCAGGAGAGGTAGATCCAGAAAAGAGAACAATGAAAGAGCGATTAGTTAAATAGAATGGGAACCGTGAAAGGGCCGTTTCCTGAATATCCAGGGATTGTAACATTTGTTAGAGTAGAGAGTGGTCAACAATGTCAAAAGCAGCAGAAAGATCCAGGAGAATTAAAAGAGAGTAATGACCTTTAGATTTAGCAGTGATTAAATCATTGACAACCTTGGTCAGTGCAGTTTCCCTGGAGTGTCGGGAACTAAAGCCCCGTCTGAAGACTGAAGAGGATCCAGAATAATGTTGGTTGATAACGAGATGGGGGAGGACAATTCTTGTCTGATCCTGTCAATCTTCTCCTTACAGTACAATGAAAGATCTTGGGCACAGAAGGAAGTTGGTGGATTTTGTACAGGTGGGCTCAGTAGGGAGTTAAATGTGCGAAAGATGCACCTGGATTTAGAAACCTAAGTAAAATGAGGGATTAGAATTGTTTGGCATTGTCCAGAGCATTTTGATAAGTGTGGTAAGTGTTGGTGTAAGTGAAAAGGTCATAGGGAGAATAAGATCTGTGCCAATGACATTCAGCTTTTCTGGATAGTTTTCTAAGGTTTTGTTTGTCCTTAGTGTGCCATAGCTGACGTTTAAGTCATCGTGGTACATGAGGGGTAGCAGGAGCAACTTTATAAAGGGCAGCTGCAAGGGCTTCATTAAGGTGAGATACAGCCATATCTGGAGAGTGAAAATTAGAAACTGAAGATAGAAGTTGTTGCACAGATTGAGAAAGCTGATTAATATTAATGGCATTAGGAGTAGAGCTGGAGAAGGAAAGTTTGAAGGTGATAAGGTGATGGTCTGGGAGAGGGTGAGGAAATTAGTAATATCAAAGACTGAGCATAGTTTAGAGAAGACAAGATCAATGCATCCTTATGAGTAGTAGAATCACTCCACTGGGAGAGGCCAAGATGAGGTTAGAGAAACAAGCTTAGAGGAATCAGATGAAGGATTGTTAATGGGGATGTTAAAGTCACCTAGAATAGCAGTAGATATGTCAGAGGATAACAAGTGATGGAGCCAAGCAGAGAAGTGTTGTATAAATTGTTGGCAAGATGCATTAGGTGGGCGATAGATCACAGCTGCAGAGAGAAGGATTTAAAAATGCAAACAGTATGTACTTCAAAGGATGTGAAAGTAAGTGAAGGGACATTGGGTAGAACTGTGAATGTGCAGTCTGGAGAAAGAAGAAGTCAAACACCACCTCACCTTCTGTCTCCAGGCCTGGAGACATGAATAAAGTGGAGTCCGCCATATGAGACTTCGTTAATTGAAATCACAACTGCTAACAAGTTTCTCTTACATGGTTTGAGAGTGACTGACACCCCTTAGGAAGAAGAAACCAACAAGAAGAACCTGAAAGCTTGACTTCCCGGTGGGTGCCTGCAAGGCATTGCTCCCTTTATTGTTACAGAGCAACACAGAGAGAGACTAAGGAACCCTCCAACCTCGTGCACACACAAAAACTGAACAGGACTTACTAATACTAATTGCACCCCAAACATGTCTCACTTGTTATATACCATAAAGAGTTATTACACTTGTCACAATACTTCATATTAGGAATATTAAACTCTCACTTAGTGTGTTAACTTATATGAGTAGGGTCCTCCATCCTAGTGCTGTTCCCTCCTCCACCACTCCCCCCACTTCATAACCCTCTTGTTCCCCTCTGCTACCCTTTTATCCCGTCCCCACCTGGTGGCTCCCTCTCAACCTCTTACTGTAATCTATCCCCTCCTCCCTGATCTGCCAAGCTTGACACCTCGCATTTTGCTTTTCTGTCTGTGCTTGCTTCACTTTATTGTATTTTTGTGATAAACGATAATAATAATAATAATAATAATAATAATAATCACTTCATTTTCAATAAAGCATATTATAGAAAAATATTTGTATAATAAACAGATGAGTGCAATTATGTGATCTTTTTAATATTATCCTCCCTGGTCTCCATTATCTGTGTCCAAGATGGCTTCTCTCTCAGGTATCTGGTAAGCTCTCTCACTCTCAGGGTGTCTCTCTTTCTTTCTGTCCCTCTGTCTCATAGAAATCTCAGACTCCCTTTACTCTCATAGACTACAGGGCACTCCCTCCAGATGTCTCTCTCCCTGAGACTCAATTCTGCCACACTATATTCATATCCTGCACTGTGGACTCTGGGCTGTGTTGCTCTCCTGTCTCCTCTCAGAATCTCCAAATGACGTTTAGTAACTGAATATCCACCTGCTGTTTTTTAACTGCTCCTCCTCCCCACTGCACGGTGGGAGATGCAGTTCTCTGCCAGCAGCGGAATTATCTAAAACACATATCCAGCCTGCTGCAAAATGCGATATTAGAAAACACTTGCCACAAACTGACCCAAAAGTGTACTTTCTGGACTCTCATTTATTTATTTATTTACTTATTTGTATTTATTTATATAAAAAAAAATTTACTGAACCAACACAATTTATTATAAAAACATTTATCAAATATAAAAGCACGTGAAAAAAGTGCTTTCTTCAGGCCTCCATGTTAAATAGAATTCTCGATTGAACCCTAAACCCAGCCTCGAAACAATGGATAGCCATAGAGTCGGAGTCACTGCAATGCCCGGAAGCAATTGCCCCTTGGCTAACTCCCCTGCCAAAACTCAGCCATCCCACAATAACCCCAAAGTTAAAGGCCTGAAGTAAGCTAAAATAGTTACCAGGGATTGCCCCTACTCCTTCTCTTCTGCGGTCTTTTATTGCAAATCCCCAATTCATCTCCGGAGTAGAGTCGTTCGCTCTAGGCACCTGGCGGTCAGCAGAATTAATCAGGATAGGCCAGCTGGTTCAAGGGGGGAAGATTCGCACTTTCAATTCATTACAAGAGGAATATGCTCTGTCCCACTCAGATTTTTGGGTATTCTTACAACTCCGACATTTTATCTGGAGCCCAGCATGCCTTCCAGCACTCTCTCGCCCCAAAACTCCTTTTGAGTTATTATGTCAATCGACGGAGAGACCATCACATACAATTTCACGCTTCTATAAGCAACTCCTGAGAGAGACCATACTCACACCACCATCATTTACACAGGTCTGGGAACAGGACCTTAAACAAGTTATAGATACACAGAAATGGAGGGAAATCTTCCAGCGCTCCCTTACCTGCTCCGGCACAACCGATTCGATTGAAAGGAACTATAAATTACTAAGTAGATGGTATCGCTGCCCAGTAACAAAATGTACCCAACCTTGGGTGATTTATGTTGGCGTTGTGTGGTGGATAGGGGATCCCTGTACCATATCTAGTGGGAGTTACTTCTCTGAGAGGTTTCTGGAACTCAGTGGTCAGGCTGTCGGAGGAAATCCTGCAGCAGCCGGTCCCCGATAACCCTCTATTTTGGCTATTAAATTGGTCTCCAGCTCCCCTTTACTCATTCAAAGGATCACTCTTGAGTTTTCTTAATCTCGCTGCTAAAGCAGTGATCCCCTCCCTCTGGCATTCCCCTCTCCCCCCCCCACAATACACAACTGTTTCCAAAAAAATGATTTTTAGGCATCCATGAACAACATACAATCAGATATTGATCAAACTTACGAGAAATATAGAGATACCTGGTTTTAAAGGCTTGATTTTAAGACAAAGGAGACATATAAGACTATAATGAGCAGCCAACAAACTTAGACATGTCCTCCAAGCCCATAAGGAATCCCTTTACGACCAATGCTATATTGTGTTAGGCAGACCAGGACCAATTTTTGCTTATTTATGTTTCCATGTAGCTGAGGGCGCGCTCCATAAATTTTTTTATTTCTTAAACACTCTTCTGATTCTACAGCACCAAAGATGGCTTAATAAACTTCAACTAGACTTAGGTCTAATGATCTATGCCCTGAACCCCCCTTCCCAACCCTTGCCTTCCCTATTTTACCCTCTGTAACTGTTATGACAATTCTGGATCCCATTAGGAGACTTCCATGGATAGGCGACGTACAAGGAAGAACTCTTAGATCTTAGATCTTAACAGCTTAGATTTAAGATGGAGATATGCGGTGGCTTCGCGTTATGTCTTGTTGCTATTGCTATGTCTTAAATTTTATAACTCAATTGTCTCTATAATTGTATAATTGTTTTACATATAGCAACGCAGACTTATGGTTATGTGTAAAAGATGTATTTATGGATCCTTTGTTGTTGTTCTAATTCAATAAAAACAGATACAACAAAATAAACTGTTTTCTTGCAATAAATGAAAATGAAATATTTTGAATTACCAATGTTTCATAGTTGGTAAATCATTAATAAGGTGAGCGTTCAGATGGATATTAATACTCTCCCATATATCTTATAAGTTTCATTTGAATAGTTAATATTAATTGCAACAGTTACAATTGTAAGTTCTCTGGAGGGAACAACAAATAGGCAAATTTTATCTCACATGCTGTGCATGTATATAAACATACAATACATTTCCTATATAGCATTACCGATCCTAGAAATAACTACTTCTATTTTACCACAGCAATTAATTTCCCTTAATCTCCAAATTCTAAATCTATAGTTTCATTGAGACCCTCAGGTTGTGGGGTACATAACTTACAATGCTTACCTTATACAAAGGTTCTCATATGTGTCTGCTCCTTTTTTAGTCATCTTAACCGATTTAATCCCAAGTACACAAAGCAAAGCAAAACTATTCTAGTGATATTCTTGAAAGTGTCTTGATATGCTATGGTTTGGATTTATATTTACGATACAATATTTACTATATTCCGCTTGTGTTCCCCCAAAAAAATGTTTTAAACATTTAATAGTCTGTTCAACATATTGATATTGGCATAAACAACTCACTAAATATCAAAAATGTATTGAAGAGCAAACAGGGGGACAGAAAAGAAAAAGAGGTAGGGTAACATAATAGTTAGAAACACATTGTGGTGACGGGGGTAAGTGGGATTTAAGAATTGCACTGATAAGACCACACATCACAGGGTTGTGAACCCTCTATAGCAAAACTGACAATGGTGGAAGATAGGTTCCTGTTTAGCAAATGCACCATTTCCACGTGTTTAGCGCACTGAGTGGGGGGAGGCAGAATAAATAGTATTCCATTGAGCCGGAGTAAGGGAAAAAGCAGTGTCTTCCTTCCAGCGTAACTGAGACGTTATTTTGGATGTGTCATGAAAACCAACAGGTAATATTTAATTTTTTCAAAACATTGTGGGACTATAGGTCCTATAGACCTGTGATGAGGTGGATTTATAATAATTGAGCAATCTGATTGCTCTTATTTGGAAATAACAATCAAAATTTAACAGGAATAAAAAAAGGAAGTAGCATAGATATGATATACACAAGAATACAAAAGCTGACGCCAGATGAATAACAACTAAACAATATTTGACAATATCCTAATTAAGGGAAAAGAATAACAAGCACAAGGCAAAACCCAGCAACTATGAATAAAGTACAATGCTAACCAAAATAATACAAAGTAATAGAAGGACAGAGTTTATTTAGAGCATAGCACCAGAGCAGCACACCAATAGTCACCTAGCCAGGCTAAGGAAACCCATCCCATCCATCTCTGCACTAGGGACCATTGCAAGCAGGAAAGATGAGATCGTACAGGGACGAGGGGCACGAAAGGGAAAAGTATGCGTTGTCTCCGCATTTGGTCAAGGTGTATTTACAGTGTGTACAGAATACTCTTCCTGTGATTGCGATCTCTTCTCAGCCTTGTTGTCTCCATCACATTGTATTAGGAGCAGGTGGTCATTTTTCTCCAGGTGATAACAGTCTCATTCTAATTGTGAGTGAAAAGAGAGTAATTACTGAAAGGTATTTATTGCAGGAACAACTGGAACAACATGACACGTTACATTACAAACTCTCTGGGCCCGATTCAATTGCCGGCGATATTTCAAAAAAGATTGCGTCTGAAAAAATACGACGCCTTCGCTGGCAATTGAACGGTAAAAATTTGCTGATTCAATTATTTTTTTACCACTGCGCTAAAACAGCAGCCAGCAGAAAAAATTTTTACGGAGAAAAAAAAAACCTTCCCTGAACGTCGCAAATCACCTCCTGCTAGCAGGAAGTACTCGCCACTAATGACAGGTTATTGGCCAGTGTCTGAAATAACGTTCTCACGATATTTTAGACTGGCTAATAACCTGTCATTAGCGCCGGGTACTTCCTGCTAGCAGGAGGTGATTTGCGACGTTCAGGGAAGGTTTTTTTTTTTAACCTAGGCACCTGCGCAGCGGTCCCTGGCTGCCATGGGCATACTGATGCTTGTAGTTCTACAAGCATCAGCATGCCCTGTTGGGGCACAAGATAGGGCAGCGTTAAAAATCTGCACCTCTCATAGGGGCGGGTTTTTAATTTACGATATCGTTAAAAAACCGGCGTATTTTTAACGCAAAAAAAATTGAATAGTAAAAATACGCTGGTGAACGATTTTGATCTAATTGAATCGGGCCCTCTGGCGGGAATCTGCTGAGTGCTTGCAATGTTTGAATCCAATATATTATATCTGTGGTACCATTAATATCTTAGGCAATTCAGATTAATAGGTTTATTGCAATGATGTATATGATAAAATTTTAGCTCTAATTTCCACACCTGGGTTTATGGTACTTGCAGGGCTGTCGCGATGCACTCCGCGGGGGTATGCGATGCATCCAGGCGACATGCTGGATAGGCGCCGCCGCTCGTCCCTCTGCTTCTCAGAGCTGACATTTAGCCAGATCTGTGACAATGAGAACCAGCGCCGGTCCTCAATACAGCGACGCCAGCCTGTGCTGTAGGTAGGTGCTAGATCCAAGTGGGATAAAGGACCTCTGCTGATGTCTAGCCCATGTGACCAGTCACATGATCAGAGGGAGGAGTCAGTGTTTCCTGTCCCGGGCACAGCAGTGTGATTATAATATTTATAAAAGAGGAGGGCGCAAATGTATTTTTTGCAGGGAGCGCCAGACATGCTAGCACCAGCCCTGGGTACTTGTATAAGTAATAGTTTGGTTATATGGCTGCTTGGACTTGCTGGGGCCAGTACTTAAAACAAATGACCCCAATATTAACTTTGGTAGTTTGGAGAGGTTGGAAGACAAACATCCATTGGCCCAGCATTGAGTCTTTCACATGGGATTTGATCACATTAAAATTGTCAGTTTAAATCCAGCCTCGTATCATAAAATACAAAATAACAACTCTGGAGCTAGACTGCAAACAAATGATTTATACTAATCACCAAATGCTGGGCTCTAAATGTGTTTGCATTTTAAACACTCCCAATTGCATGGTTTCCAACATCCATGGTCTCTGTACCTGAATTTTCTGAACCAGCCATACAAAAAGTCGCAGAAGTACTGGAGTCTGGATCGGTAATAAAAAGAGAAAATGCCCATACTGTAATTAACTATGAGGGATCGAACTCAGCCCAGCCCCTCAGTTGGAAGTGGTTTTGATAAGTTTGGATGGGACAGAATATTTATATAAGCACAGTGCCCAATCTGTTTTACAATGCTACTAATATTAATAACCATAATTGTTTATCATTTAAACAGCTCTTTAGCACCTTTACAAAAGTTGGAGCTATAGAGACATCCACTTTCTTATTAACCCCTCTCTCATACATCCCAAGTATCCTGATTACAGCAGGACAGTCCCGCTTTCGGGAGACTGTCCCGATTTCTCACCCGCCTCACAATTTGTCCAGAGAGATCAGACTCTCGGGACAAAGTTGTTTATTTATTTTTTACTTTACTCATCACAGTACAGGTAATACAGGGCTCCTACGGGAGCCCAGTAGGACCAAACCTCTTACTGTGAATGGGAGTGACCAATCCTATGCGGTCACTGGCATTCAAGAAAAGAGATTTGGTCCTACAGGGTTCCGTAGGATCGTATTACCACCGCAGACCATTCCAGGGAGCACTGCGGAGGAAGGGAGAAGACAGCTAAGGTAAGTAAGAGAAGTTTTTAAAAGGGGCAGACAATGGAGACTGGACATAAGCAGCAGACAATGGAGGCTGGACATAAGGGGCAGACATGGAGGCTGGACATTAAAAGGGGCAGACAATGAAGGCTGGACATTAAAAGGGGCAGACATAGGAGGCTGGACATTAAAAGAGGCAGACAATGGATGCTGGACATTACAAGGGGTAGACATGGCGGCTAGACATTAAAAGGGGCAAACATGGAGGCTGGACATTACAAGGGGCAGACATGGAGGCTGGACATTACAAGGAGCAGACATGGAGGCTGGACATTACAAGGGGCAGACATTGAGACTGGACATTATAAGGAGCAGACATGGAGGCTGGACATAATAATAAAAGGCAGACATGGAGGCTGGACAAATAAACTGGGGAGACATATGGAGGCTGGACATCATAATAATAAGGGGCAGACATGGAGGTAGGACAAATAAAGGGGCAGATATGAAGGCTGGACATATGAAGGCTGGACAAATAATAAGGGGCAGACATATGGCTGAATAAATAAAAGGGACAGGCACTAGACCTGTCTGGGCGTGCAAGACACACCCACTTTTCCAGACACACCCACTGGGTGGTACAAGACCCAACCCCTCTACCAGGATGCATAATTTTGTCCCTCTTTCAAATTCTCAAATGTTGGGAGGTATGCTCTCTGCTCCCATTCCATCTCCTCCAATGTAAGGAAATAAGTGAGAGAATAAAAAATATAATTTTCAAAAAACTCTATACAGCCATATACAGCCTCCCTGTCAGGAGTGTCAATCTTACGGTTTGGATGGGTCAACATTCATTTAATTTAGATGCATACATATGCACAGTATGGAAAAGTAGTCATAGTGTATTTGAACTCATGGACGATGCATGTATCATAAAAATTGTAGTGGTTTATTATCATCTTGTGTTTATTCAGTATGTATTTTTAGATTTTATGACATGCTGGAACTATTAATGTATAGATAACAAATGCATTTTTATTATCTTGTAAGTTTTAAGGCGTTATTTCCTGTAAGATCTGCATTACAGAAAGCGGTGCTAATACAACTGTTGAGTCCAATAAAAGCCCCACAGCCTAACTCTAACCCTCCTTGCCCTGCAGTCTAACCCTAACATTCCACATTAGCACTTACCCTAACCTTATCAACTGCAGTCGCCACACCGCACTAACCCTAACCTATTACTCGCCGCAACTGCTGCAGCCAGTAGATATTGGGGATATAGGTTCATGTTCCCAATAGAAATGCTCTATTTTCAGTTCTTTTCCAACAATGACACAGCTGTAATTGAGCTAGCGGCTGTATCATGTTCGAAATGGCGCCTCCCTGACCGACAACCGCATTTGATTACAATTGCTGAGTGCAATTTTGTGAAAAAGGTATGTAAAGACCAGGAATGTGTGTATGTAAAGACCAGTCATAAAGAAACTTGGGGCCTGAGTTTTAGCGTATGTGCAAGGCGGATCCGCTAAAACGTCCCATTCAGAGGCATGTGTTTCGTGTTTCACGCACATCTGAATTGGCCGCAGAAAAGCCGGCCTAGAAAAAAAAAGAAAAAAGCAGTCGAAGCTTTAATTGCTCCGACTGCAGTGTTATAAATTAGCAGCACAGCCTCCCTTCCCCAACACACACACACACACACACACAAATAAATAAATAAATATTCCTGTCCCGACAGGGCATGCTGATGATTGTAGAACTACAAACACCAGCATGCCCATGGATGCCAACATGCCCTGCCAGCCAGGGCCCGCAGCGCTTGGTAAATGTCCCCATTGAAAAAAAAATCTACTGCTGGCACAAAAAAAAACTTTAAACATGTCCATGTACCTGCTCCGATGGGGGTCTGGTCTTTTCATCCTGGGGGTGTCTACTGCCAAAATAAAAAACCTTCTCCTACATCACAAACCATGTCCTGTAAGCAGGACATCCCGACACTAATGCCATCTGCACTGTCCTTGGGTGATATTTATACCCTTTGGACAGTGTCAGAATTATCGTGAGATCGAGAATCCGGGCCATTACCACAGAGACTGTAATATAACACCTTTGATCTGAAACCTATCTGGTACGCAGGGGAGGATTGGAATGCATAGCTGCTAACTTTGTTGTTTTTATAGCACCTGTAATTGGTGCTAATTAGCATTGTGTTGTATAAATAAATTGTATTGTGGAACGTATTACACTATGTTTACCCTGTTTTTTGTCTTCCATGCCTGAGGGACTCAAGGGAGACGCTAAGAAGATTCCTCCATTATTATTTATTTAGTATTCTAGCTGCCTGCACAATTATTTTTATTGACATTCTATACCAGAAATTGTGTTTATTTTTATTACATATAGGGTATTGTACCTGTTTAGTAGCAGACCCTCCAACAAGACCCATTCCATTAGGTACAATGAAATCCATTCCTGAGCTTCCAACTGTCACTCACCTGTTTAAATGATTTAGCTGTTATTTAAAAATCTATTTGCCTCTTCAACACAGGTGGTTACCATAGTAACTGACAGTTGGAAACTGAGGAGCAGAGTATTTTGTACCTAATGGAATGGGTCATGTTGCAGGGTATGTAGTAGGTCAGAGCGCAGGAAGGTTTTAGAATTTTTTCTTTTATCTGTTGTATTTGTGGGAAGGTATAGATCCCATTTCTATATACCTCCCTGCAGCCTGTTTAGCGCTAGTGTGATAGCCCACTAAAGTGGAATACACCTTTAAGATATACTAGGACTGCTGGGAGCAATGTTGGTGGAGATACAGTGAAAACTACAGATCCCAGCATGCTTCAGGACATTGGGGAGGAAAGGGGAGACAGGAAGTGTATATTGGTGTTTGTTCAAGTCCCGGAAAAAGCTGTGAAGAGAGAGAGAGATTGCAGAGCTGACAGAAGATTTATGACCAGAGTAAACACAGAGAGAGAGAAAGAGAAAGGAAAACTGAGAGACCAGAGACTATGGGCTCTATTTACTTACCTTCCTCGTTCCCTGTGAAGGAAGCTGCATCAGGCTCGCTTATCTTCACAGAGAGCCTGGCAGCTTCCTTCACATGATTTACTAATACTCACCCTTCCTGCAAGGTCCCACGATGAGCTGCCGGGTCCGTGCAGTGCTTCATATTCATGCGATGCATGAATGAAGTACTGCACATGCGCAGTAACTCATAATCGGGACTTTGAAATTTCTAAGTTCTGACATGAGAAACACAGCGCATGTGCAGTGTATCCATGCCAGGACCAGGACAGTTGCAGCACGAAGGGACGCCCGGACAGGTGAGTTTATTAATATTTACTTATATTTTCTATCTTTTTATTTTTTTTATAGATTTTCTTTTTTGTTTGAAATTTTTTTTATTTTTTTTAAATTTTTACTCCGGCAGTATTGTTATGTATTCCCACGGTCTCCCCATACATACCCCCATTTTCCTCCCCCTAGTAACAGCTATTAGGGGGAGGAAAAGAGGGGTATATGGGGACATCGCTGGAGTACTTGCCACTAACGCCAGTCTGACGCCAGGAGTGGAGTGTAAAACTCCGCTCCGGCATTTTGTAAATATGGGTAACTTCATTTTAATGCGATAGGGCCAGTTTTGAAGTGAAAACTGGCCCTATCACCTTAAAATGATCTTTGTAAATAGAGCCCTATATCTTATCTGTTGTGTGCAAACACAGGAATTCTTCCCTGATGTGAGAGATGTTAGGAGATTCCTGCAATTGGCAGGATATTATAGATGATTCATGAAAAACTTTGCTACAGTTGCTGCCCCCCTGAATGAACTGTTACGTGGTACACCTGAAAAGCGTCAGTCCAAGAGTGCTCCTGACCAGTGGACAACTGCCCGACAGGCAGCCTTCGAGGCCTTGAAGAAACTGCTGATAGAAGCACCTTTACTGGCTTATCCAGACTTTGCTAAACCCTTTCATGTGTACACTGATGCAAGTACCAGCGGTTTAGGAGCCATTCTAGTACAAGTGCAAGATGGGCAAGAATGTGTCATAGCATATGCCAGTCGAGGTCTGAAGAAAACAGAAAGGAACACTGATAATTACGGTGCATTCAAATTGGAATTTCTGGCTCTTGTGTGGGCTGTAACAGAGAAATTTAAGGACTACCTTGCAGTGACTCTATTCATTGTATTCACAGACAATAATCCACTGTCTCACCTCCAGACAGCCCATCTTGAACAGAGGTGGGCCTCCAGGTTAGCCAACTTCCAATTTACCATTAAGTACCGGGGTGGCAAATCAAATGCAAATGCTGATGCATTATCTCGCATGCCTTTGAAGGATGAACCAGAAAGTAAAGATCAATGGGAAACAGTGGAACTGCCTGCCTTCTGGAGCCCACAAATTCACCAGAACGCATTGACAATGGGGGTGTCCTCCTACTCAGAATCTGGAAGCAGCAGTCCTGAAAGAGATGGTCAAGATACCAAGTGGGGTCTAATGCAGGCTGAGAGTGCAGTAATCCAGTGCTTGAAGGCAATGCTAGTCAACAAAAAGACTTTGACTAAAATACAACGTCAGGGAGCTGAGCCGGAACTGGTCAAATTACTGAGACACAGAGACCGTCTGTGTGTCCAACAAGGACTGGTAGTCCATCGTAATGTGGAACCCGACACACACTGTCAGTTCATACAAGTTGTCATTCCCAAGCAGAAAGCCCATCTGCTGCTAAGGGCCTATCATGACCAATCTGGCCACTTCGGTCGTCAAAGGACTGAAGCTACCCTTCGAAAAAGGTTCTTCTGGGTGGGCATGAGAGAAGATGTGAAAAAGTGGTGTGAAGAATGCACTACCTGCAACATCAGAAGTGACGTCCGGCCGGGACGGAAAGCACCACTCCACCCAATCAATAGTAGTCGACCGTTGGAGATAGTAGCGATTGACCATGTGAAGTTGGAGACTAGTCGAACGGGATATCAATATGCATTAACCATTATTGATCACTACACTAAATTTGCAGTGGCCCTGCCAGTAAGGGATTTGACAGCCAAAACAACAGCTGAAGTCTTGTGGAGAGCCTTTGTTCGGCCATATGGATACCCTGAACAAATTCTGAGTGATAGAGGAGCAGCCTTTGAGTCACAGTTATTTACAGAGTTATGTCTGTTATATGGTTGCAAGAAGCTGAGAACAACTGCCTATCATCCACAGTGTAATGGCCTATGCGAAAGGATGAACCAAACACTTATAGGGATGCTCAGAGCTATCCCACTTCCTCAGCGACTGGATTGGTCGATGCTACTGCCTGAATTAACCTATCTATATAATAATACTGAACACTGCTCTACTGGGTTCACGCCATACTACCTCCTTTTTGGGCGCCATGGAAAATAGCCCATGGATCTTGAACTAGGACTGCCCCAGATTTAAGATGACAGATACACACCACAGACGGATTGGGTTGTAGAGCATCAGCATCGACTGAAGGTAGCCCAAGCTATTGTGAAGCAGAGAATGTATAATGTCCATAAGCATCAAGAAAACAATTAGAATGCCCATGTTAGGGACGAACCTTTGGAGATTGGAGACAAAGTCTGGATGAGAAAGAATCATCGCCACAGCAAACTGGATGCCAAGTGGGAATCAACTCCATTCCTAGTAACAGGAATCCCTCAACATGGAGGGCCTAACTACCATGTGGCAAGAGAAGATGGCAGCAAACCACGAATAGTCCATCGGGACCAGATAAAGAGATGTGTGACTCGAGGTTGGGACCTCCAAGGCAGTGTCCCCTTGATCTCATGTTCCCTTTGTTTATGCCAATTGTACCAGGGACATCAATAACAGAAATGCAAACTTCCCAACCTCAGTTACCTGTTGTAGTTGCACCTCGTAATGAGGTCAGTAATCTTGAGGACATAGCGATACCATCAATAAGTTTAGAAGGTCAGAGTTAACAGGGGTAAAGTACCCACTAGATACTTAGAATAATGTCAATCATTTATACTATTTTACTGTTTATTATAACCAAACACTAAATGTTGATGTTACAAAGACTTTTTCATGAAGGACTCTTTTGCATGAAGGACTATTTTGCGTGAGGACACGCATCGTTTCGTGGGGAAGCCTGTGATAGCCCACTAAAGTGGAATACGCCTTTAAGAGATACTAGGACTGCTGGGAGCAATGTTGGTGGGAGATACAGTGAAAACTACAGATCTCAGCATGCTTTAGGACTTTGGGGAGGAAAGAGGAGACAGGAAGTGTGTGTTGGTGTTTGTTCAAGCTCCAGAAAAAGCTGTGAAGAGAGAGAGATTGCAGAGCTGAAGGAAGATTTATGACCAGAGTAAACACAGAGAGAGAGAAAGAGAAAGGAAAGCTAAGAGACCAGAGACTATATCTATCTGTTGTGTGCAAACACAGGAATCCTTCCTGATGTGAGTTACCATAAACCTGCAGAAACTACACACTGAACATTTACCCTCCTTGATGTAAAAGCAACTGTGAGGAAAACACTGCATCACTTTCCACAGCTCAACACTTTATATGTGCACATTTCTCCAGAAGGGCCCCCCAACAATTCAATACTATATTGATTAGTAAAGTAAGGTATTATTGAGAGAGTTACCTATATGTATTACTGCTGCATTGTTTATATTATATATCTGTTGTACTATATTCATGATTGATGCATATAATTCAGCACTGTGAATTGTTCTATCTGGTTGTCTCTTTGAAACAAAGGCTACAGTCATTGCCATGCCTATAGCCAAGATAACATTAATAAAACTGTATAATTTAAGCCTTTTAAGCCTTATAGTGTAAAGCTGTTGTCCCTCTGTCTGAGTACTGCTAGGGAATCTCTTGCCTCTCTGCTGTGGTGTGGGTCCTAATGGTCTGAGTCAATGCAGAGAAGGGATCTGGAGGAAGTCCACGCTACCTAAAGGTACCCACCTAAAGGTACCCACCCCCTTACAGTACATGCTGAATGTCTGGTCATACTGCACATGCCTGCAAAGGCCTGTTACATATTGCATGGATTCCGTGCAATGAAGTATCATGTGCAATGAATGTTGAACCATTCATCTGTTTTTAATTATGATTATTTTACAAGTGCCTGCGTTTACCATAAATGCCAACCAAATTGCCCCCCCCCTGCTCTGATAAAGCCTCTGTTTGTTTAAGGAGATAATAACAGGTTCTTCTGGACATGACAAGTGATGATAGAAGTACACCCTTGTCAAGTATTCCAAGGCAATGACCCATGCAGACAATGCCAATTATCTGAAGAATTTATAAATACAAAAAAAAACTCCTGGCAGTTTACAATCAAATAGAAATTAGTATAGGTTCATTGAGTAACCGGAGCTAGGTGATTTGTTTGTGTCCTCATGTGACCTGAGTGGAAAGAATAGCATATGATATAATTCTGTCAAAGGAACTCATATTAAACTATGGCTCTCTCATCTGACACATAGGGGCACTAACTGAATAATGACTCAATCATTTCATTGCATATCAGCAGATCAAATGTATTGTTTTTGCACTAAATAAAGTTTTATAAAATGAGAATTATTTTTGTGCGAGTAGTACACTCTCCAGCATTGTCTATTGTGGTCAAATTGTACCTTTTGCCAAATAAAAGAAACTAAATATTAAATAATAAAACTGTATAATTAATATAAAAAATAAAGTTATAATGATGGGTGGAGTATTTGTACAATGAAATGGCTACTTAAAAACAATAAAAGCCATGTAAATTAGGGGTCGGGGGCAGGGAAGCCCCATTACGACTAGGTCTGTGGCCGTACAGCTGCCCCCTAATTTACATGGCTTTTATTGTTTTTAAGTAGCCATTTCATTGTACAAATAAGGATTGTTTCATTGTACGAATAAGGATTGCACCTCTCAGTGGGAAAAATGTGGCCAGATGAGGTATAGTATCATTTTTTCTTGCCTTATGGTATTTCCTATCTGATGAGATGCATTTTTTATTTATTTTGGGATGGTGCTCTTGCTCTATATAGAACTCTAACATGTGCATGTTTATAAGAGAAAGTTATTAGACTACTTTTATTGGTATTGGAAGCTTCCAGGTTGTTTTTGTGGCTATTTTAAATATGTGTTCAATAAAATGTTTTAATAATTGTACTTGGCTACTGCACAGTTTGTATACACATTTTACATTTTTTTATAGTGTTGCCCTCTAGCAGTTAACCCCATAGCGCCGGTATCTCTCTTTCTGTTACTTTAATTTAGGGTGTCACACAATCCTCTACCTTGGAAGCAAAGTGTGTTTTTTTTCTAACTTGAGTGGTCATTTCATCCCAAAGCACCAGCTCTAATATAGTTTTTCAAATAAAATGATATTACATTAGAGCTTTAGTGACTGTGACTTTAGTGACTGTTGTTCTCATTGTTTAAATATCAGCAAGATGCCCCCTCACTATTTGTGCCCCATGCATGCAAAGCACAACGTTCAACATTAAGGTGCACCCTTTCCTTGAAAAGTAAATAAATAAATAAAAGACCTTATAATCTAAATTTAAGTTCAAGAATTATTATTATTATTATTACTGTTGTTATAGATAAACGAGCTACTAAATCACGTATATCAGGCAAGCCTTCACATCCCCTTTCGGGCAACAATGATAAAGTCTTAGGAATATCTCATTTAATGTGTAGACTAAATTGTACTGTTTTACAAAGGCAATGGAAAAAGGTGTATACCACTTTAAAAAGCGCTAATGAACTCCTGCAGCAGTCCCCTGTCCAGAGAAGGGGTCCAAAT
This sequence comes from Limnodynastes dumerilii, assembly GCA_011038615.1. Classification (NCBI taxonomy): domain Eukaryota; kingdom Metazoa; phylum Chordata; class Amphibia; order Anura; family Limnodynastidae; genus Limnodynastes; species Limnodynastes dumerilii. The sequence continues at coordinate 120,509 of WWET01000530.1, read as the reverse complement.
CCTATGAATTGTTGCCAATAAAATATATATAAATCACAATAACAGTATAGACCTCAATAACCTAACTAGTGACCTGCAACATATAGGTTTAGAGCATTCAAAAGTTCCACAAAAGTCCCAGAGGTTAGGAGTATTTCATATAATCTTCTGACTATAACAATTCATAGTTGTTTTACAAAGGCGTATATAAGAGGTGTGTATAACTGCTGGAGAAACTGCTGCTAATCAACAGTGTACTAACTCTTATCCCAAGAGTTCAACAGGAATGTGAAAAAGTGCAAGAAGGCAAATGTACAATTCGTTAATCAGCACTGACTTCTCTATATGTCATAAACATTCATAAGTGAGTTATCCAATACCTATATATCTTGTATGGATATTTAAATACAATGCTTATATTATATATAATACTTCTGGGCCCATCAAACTGCAGTAGTACTCCTTTGAATAAATATTCTCCATTATAATATATGAATAATAGTGATGTGTCATGCACATATCCCTCAAAAGTAAACAATAACGATGCTTATATTATATTATTATATATTATATATATGGTACTTCTGGGCCCATCAAACCACAGCAGTACTTGTACAAATATATAGTCTCCATTATTTAGTATGGTAACCTTAGAAATATTGTTTCATACATGTATCAGTTAAAAGTAGCTAGAAAAAAACAGAGCAAACAATATAAGTAGCAAACGGTTGAGTTATCACACCACCAATATTCAAATACAACACAATAAATAAATGACACGGAGACTTAGATGGCTTTTAAAAAGGGGGCATAGTTAATTAATTGATGGCCAATTGTTAACTTTGCAGCTTGCAGGTGGCCCGATAGCAGTTGAGGTCAGTGCATTAATAATTACCGTAATGGGCAAGCACCCCTTGTCCTCGCCGCCACCAAATGATTTAACTCCACCAAACCACATTACCCTATCGTCTAAACTCACCACAAGCACCCAGGGGTGACATACTAGGGCCCAACCGGTAGGTTTGATGTCCCAAATATTACCTTCAAGGGACTGCGATCTAAGGGAACGCGCCTCTAGTCCTTCTAGCATGTGCCAAATGCACTATGCCCCGTCTGAAAAGGAAAAACATGGTTAACAACTTAACTCTAACTCTAAGGGAGGGAAAAATTTCACAGCAGAATGACCACCTCTAACTTATAACCCCTTATATAAACTTCCCTACTCCTCCCCTTAACCCCCCTAGCCAATCACTACCTTACAACTTAATACAAGCCCCTCACACCATCCAAATAATAAATAATAAACAGTATACAACTCCCTGGCCCTATTCATGTTGGTATGTGACCCCCAACCTGCGGCTTATGCCTCCTCAGGCCTATTCGGCCCTCAGATTTTCTTAAAAGTAGCTGTACCCAGAGTGGCAGAAATATGTTACAAAGAGTCCAATCTTCTCAGTGTAATAATCACAAAACCGAAAGTATAAATACAGACGTCCATATCTCCAAACTTGATGTATATATCAATGTGGGTCTCTGTTTCCTAGTAACGATGATGCGCTCCTATGCTGGACCTGCCTGAACTGCTCACTATCTTGTGCCGCTGCTATCGGGGTCTGTGCCGACAGTTGGGATCTGGTGCTTCCCGGTCACATGGGGATTTGTTTATCATCTCCTCCGCTGTTCCCGCTAAGTAAAATGGACATTTATACTGAAATAAATGTCTAAAAGTGCTTGTATAGAAGTTAATTGGTGGAATTCTGCCTTGAAAAAGAGCCCCTGAGTGGGTTGAAAAGCGTATGCTTAAAGATCAAAGGGATCCATTGTGTTCCACCAATTAACTACTATACAAGTGCTTTTTTACATTTATTTCAGTATAAATGTCAATTTTTCTGTGTGCTGCAGCATTCACGGCAAGCAAGCATTCTGCCAGCGGGATCTATCTTTTCGTACCACCATAGGAGACACTGAACAATAGGAGACACAGGGCTGTCCCTGTACTCTCACTAAGGGTTCCATTTACTATATCGTTTTCAGGAGATAAAGACCATTTTACACCTGAAATTTACAAAGCTATGATCGCCATGGAAACCATGGCGATCATCAGATTCTGCAGTCACGATCGCGGGCCCGCTCTAATGAATGCGGGCCGGCTGATCGTTGTAATTACAAAGTTAAATTAAATAACACCATCTGAAGATGGCGTTAGGGTAGGTATTACAACAGTCCCCCCATATATCCCCCTTTTCCTCCCCCTAATAGCTGTTATTAGGGGGAAGTAAAGGGGGTATATATCGGGAGACCGCTGTAACCGAAAAACACAAAAATGTACAAAACATTAATTAGTAAATTATTAATAAAAATACTTTAAAATAATAATAAAAAAAGAACAATACAAAATAAACAGTTTACTTACCTGTCCCGGCCTAGCATTGTATTTAAATATCCATACAAGATATATAGGTATTCGATAAGATGACTCAACTATGAATGTTTATGACATAGGGAAGTCAACGCTGATTAACGAATTGTACATTTGCTTTGTTTCACTTTTTCACATAAATTGTTTCCTGAACTCCTGATGGAGTTTTCTTACAGGTGAAACAGTCTTCCCAGTTTTAACTGACCCTAGACCCTATTTAACCCTCAATTTATGTCATGTTATGCGGTGGCAAGCACCGCACTTACCATCTCCAGCAGTCTGCTCTTCTCCTCCCACGGTCCTGGCGCTCCCACAGTTCAGGGCTGCATAGACTGTCACTAGCACAGTGACAGCCTCCTTCACTCACCACATCCAGAGTCCCGCTGCCGCCTGCGTCCCACGTGTGTTCTGTCGCCAAAGCGCCGCGGGACCTCCGTTCCATGGGCGCTGCCATCTTACCTGCAGTCACGTGTTCTGAGCCACCAATGGGACTCTGTCTCTCCAGCCCTCCAGCCAATCAGTGCACAGGGCGCTCTATTTAAACCCTGTGCATAGTGCTAACGTTGCCAGTACAATGAGTCTACTGACAGTGCCTGGTTCCTGCCTTGACTCTGATCCTGATCCAGTCTCTAAGCTCTGATCCTGATCCAGTCTCTCAGCTCTGATCCTGATCCAATCTCTCAGCTCTTATCCTGATCTAGTCTCTCAGCTGATTCACTCCAGTCCAGCTGATTCACTCCAGTCCAGCTGATCCACTCCAGTTCAGCTAATCCACTCCAGTCCAGCTGAACCACTCCGGCCAAGCTGATCCACTCCAGTCCAGCTGATCCACTCCAGCCAAGCTGATCCACTCCAGCCAAGCTGATCCACTCCAGCCCAGCTGATCCAGTCCAGATGAACCACTCCAGTCCAGCTGATCCACTCCAGTCCACCTGATCCTCTTTAGTCAAGCTGATTCAACTACTCCAGCTTCCGGCCATCCGGCCCAACTACTCCAGCTTTCGGCCATCCGGCTCAACTACTCCAGCTTTCGGCCATCCGGCCCAACTAATCCAGCTTCTGGCCATCCGGCCCAACTACTTCAGCTTCCCACCATCAGGGCTAACTACTTCAGCTTCCGGCCATCCGGCCCAACTACTGCAGCTTCCGGCCACCCAGCCCAACTACTGCAGCTTCCGGCCATCCGGCCCAACTACTCCAGCTTCCAGCCATCCGGCCCAACTACTCCAGCATCTGGTTATCCGGCCCAACTACTCCAGCTTCCGGCCTATCCGGCCCAATTACTCCAGTATCTGGCCCATCCGGCCCAGCTTCTCCAACATCTGGTCCATCTTGGCCATCTTCCTCGGGCAATATCCCTTAGTACGGACTGTTGTCTTGTTCTCTCCATACTTCATTGTGTATTTTACTCTACATGCGCCAGCCTCCTATTAAACCTGCAAGTTTTCTATTTACGCCTAGGCGTCAACTTACTCCCTTGGTACCTGTAACGGGTCCTCAAATTCTGAAGCCATGACAATTTAGTTTAAGATTTAAGATATCCTTGGGCTGGATCCAGACCTAAGTAAGTGCTTGAATGTAGTTACTCCTGGGCTAAACCACGTTGATTGCAGGGGAGTCATTTTTCATCTGTTGCAAACAGTATTAGAGTTGAGAGGTGATGTTTCCTATCCCAAGTCTATATAACAGTGTGATAGTAAAGCTGGTCAGTACCTGTGTGCAGTAGGCAATCAATGCGAAGGTCCATACGAGGTGCTGCTGATGTCATCAGCAACTGTGAAAGTTAAGGAGATGTCAACATGGATACATCAGTGGTCCTACTAAAATCCACGGAACCGGTAGAATCAATGAAAACTTGTTTATTAGGTTCATAATTGCCAGATGGATAGATACATACATTCATACACACATACATACACATAAGAACTTTATCAAGCATATCAGGAATATAAAAAGAAGAGACCTAGAAGTAAATATAAAGACTAGGGCTAGCACATTCATTTTATGTAGAGGAAGAGTTAAGCCTGCATGATTGGTCAGTCAATCTCAACATGCAATCAATATGTTGTAGAGGAAACAGAAAGGCAAAGAATCAGGAAGGTTTGTGAATGTGGGTCCTGGAAACTTTTTCCTCACCAGATGTCCCTTTCCATGAATTATGTTCAAATTGACATGAGTGTGCCATCATGATTCAGTTGGACTGTTGGGTACTCCTTTAGTTTCATTCGGTGCATATGGGTCCAAATCCTATCCCTATAAATAACCCTTAACATTTTTTGCATGTTTTCCTATACACTCAAGAGTTGGTGGGGGTGGGGAAGAGGTGTAATTGGTAATGGTAATTATAACCATCAGATAGGGGACTGATGTGGAAAGGGAAAGGTCAAGGGAATATGGATGAAGTCTTGTTCCCATACCTATCTAATTAACACATTGCAAATACTGTTTGTTCTCCATGTTATTTACCTGTAACACTTAGACAGATATTTCCTTCTTATGCAAGGCCAGAACAATGAAGTGAAAATTGCTAAATTTTAAGAAAAGTTTTTAAGAATTTCTTGATAAATATTACCACAATGAGGCAATGAATGTAAATTTAATCTAAAAAAAAGTACTGACTGCCCTATTCCCAGCAGCTGCTACTCCATCCCCAATCCCAGCAGCCATTTTACTGTCCCCAATCCCAGCAGCCACCACTCCATCCCCAATCCCAGCAGCCATTTTACTATCCCCAATCCCAGCAGCCACTACTTCATCCCCAATCCCAGTACCTATTTTACTATCCCCAATCCCAGCAGCCACCACTCCATCCCCAATCCCAGCAGCTACCACTCCATCCGCAATCCCAGCAGCCACTACTCCATCCCCAATACCAGCAGCTACCACTCCTTCGCCAATCCTTTATTTATTTCAATGAAAAATGTTTGACTCTACAGTGTTATTTTAATGTTTTGATGTAAGGTGTACTGGGCCAGATTCAGAACACCGAGCGCATTGCATATACGCTCAGTGTTTTCCGACGTGAGATACTGCACATGCGCAGTAATTTTCTACCGCATTTACGCAATCTACATTTCTAAAAGAAACGTAGATGACATTAGAAAATTACTGCGCATGTGCAGTATCTCACGTCGGAAAACACTGAGCGTATATGCAATGCGCTCGGTGTTCTGAATCTGGCCCAGTACACCTTACATCAAAACATTAAAATAACACTGTAGAGTCAAACATTTTTCATTGAAATAAATAAAGGATTGGCGAAGGAGTGGTAGCTGCTGGTATTGGGGATGGAGTAGTGGCTGCTGGGATTGCGGATGGAGTGGTAGCTGCTGGGATTGGGGATGGAGTGGTGGCTGCTGGGATTGGGGATGGAGTAGTGGCTGCTGGGA
>WWET01000530.1:98565-114279 GCA_011038615.1 Limnodynastes dumerilii | reverse complement strand
AACGCAGAAATGTCCATTACACATATTTGCAAATATATTATAAGCCACCAGCCATCGCCAAGGCCTTTCTGCTTATAGTGATCCTGGGCCAGATTTAGAGCACCGAGCGCACTGCATATGCGCCCGGTGTTTTCCAACTTGAGATACTGCGCAGTAATTTTCTAACGTCTTAAAGACAGCATTTACGCAATCTACATTTCTAAAAGAAACGTAGATGACATTAGAAAATTACTGCGCATGTGCAGTATCTCAAGTCGGAAAACACTGAGCTCGGTGCTCTGAATCCAGTCCACTATGTGTATTGTTCCCCCACCCTATCATGCAAAGCTAACATTTTTATGAAATTTAAAAAGAGATAAATCAGTTTTTTAAAACTATATTTTACTTATACATTAAAGAAAATAGTAACAAACGTTATAAACAAAATGTAAATGATAATACATTTAAATATCCTACAACTTTTAAAACAGAAAACAAACTTAAACAGAATTTTTTTTACAAATGAAGGACATTTATTAAATCCATTTTCCTTGCAGGGGTATATAAACGCCATTTAATGTAAACAGCATAATAATGTAAGAGTCACCTCAACCAACACAACTGAAGGGAATTAAACTAATGCCAATATATTCTGACTACTGCTGTTGTTAGTTGCGGAGATGATTTATAGGGTAAGATTTAGCAGGTTTACTGATATTTATTTTTCACAAACAGGCAAAAACAAGAAAGATATTATTTCTTTTCTTTTAACATGTCAATTTTGAAACAGAGAAATATTTAAGGTGAGGCACCGAGGAAACTTTATTAAATTCCACAGTGATGCTGTCACACGCCAGGTTTTAGAATACATGTTTTGCAATACCATTAACACAAGAGTTCATCAGTTTCATCAGCTTTATCAATTCATCTGTTTGTAAGAGTTTAAATAGTAAATTGCTTTTGGTTATTATTTGTGTTTTGTTAATGGTTTATAGCATGGCAAGGGGCCTGATCCAGACCTGCGCCCGTAAGATCGGGGGATCGGGCGTCCGTAGCAGCGCCGTAGGGACGCTGGAGGGGACGTCCCCCAGCGTCCCTATGTTCAGGTAAGTGTAGTTGGGCGGGGGGAGCTGGTTAAATGAGGGTGGGCAACGTCTGCACATTTCCTGAGGACCAGGTATCTATACATTTATGATTATCTACATACCACCTTCATTCCTACTCCTTGCTCCTGCCTGCCTCCCACTACTTTGGTCTAACACCCGCTAGCACAGACACTCTACTATCCCTCAGCTAACGACCAGGGATATTGTGGAGGCGATTGATTCCACCTATCGATTTGATCTTTACTATTGCTATATTGCCAGCAATTACCCATCCAGTAGGCTTGTACCCAATTTCTTTCTCACTTATTTGCATTAGTGAGAATTAACATTATTCATTGTGAAATTGTTCATATTGATTTGCTGTTATTGCCAGAATATATGTACCAATCCTCTATATGTCTATATTAATGTGATAATTTTTATACAAGATATTTTTGATGTGCATTAAACAGTTGTAATGCAGGTCTGCTGTTTATCTTGTGCTTATCAGAGCCACAAATAGTATAATAGTATACTATACTTTATTCAAATTTAATTTAATATTATAGCGCGGTATCTTTCCTTTTTATTATTTGATTGGAACATGTGAAGAATGTACCTCAAAATCATTGCAAAATGGTACTTGAACTTATTCTGTGGTGTGTAGCTGGTACTCCACAAAAAAGGTGGTTTATAGTATGATTAGAAAAATATTAGGATCCATCCAGAAGTAACTCTTCAATAGGCTAAAATAAAATAGCACAGTTCTTTTTAGCCAAGGAAATTGGTCAAGTAGTTCTTCCTCCTCAGGTATATGTCCCTAAATTAGATTAAATTGTTTATAAAGTTCCCCATTGTAGTGTTCTGCTTTTAAGTGTTTTAAAAGGGAATTTCATTTATACTCAATAACAAATCAAATAAATGTGAGTGCATCCATAAGATTTTTGAGTCATCTTTTTCCTTATGAATCACACTACTGTATTTGTTTTTTTTTTTCATTCTAACACAAAAACTAAAGGGAAATATGGTGAAGGGGAGAGACGCTTGTTGGCTGGACAAATGAGATAAAATACATCTAAAAAGGGAACTGCTACAAAAGATCTTTATGCCTCCATGATGAAGTCCATAATAAAAATGTTTTAAATAAATGTCCTGATAGTATTGTCTTTCTTGTACTACTCCAATAAACAGGAGAGAATTGACACCGCACTTACCTGCTCCGGCCGGCCTCAGCGCTCTCCCGATGGTCCCGTGATCCATGATCACGGAGACTGTCACTAGTACAGTGACCGTCTCCAATACTCACCAGCTCCTCTCACCGCATGCTCTGCAGGCGTCCCACGTGCACTCTAGCGCCAAGCTCCACAGGAGCTCCGGTCCGTGGGCGCGGCCATCTTGCCCATACTTACATGATGCTGGAGCACCAATGGAAAGTTCCTGGTTCAGTCCTCCAGCAAATCAGTGCGCTATTTAAACGCTGCAGCACTTACCATCATGGCCAGAACAACTTGTTCACCCAAGGTGCCTGGCGGCCTGTGTTCCTGGTTTATTCCTGTGATCCTGGTAATTTCTGATCCTGATCCAGTCCTGGTGCATTCCTGATCCTGGTGCATTCCTGGATTTTAAAGTGATAGTACACCCTTTTCTATCTCCAAAAACCTTTGCCTCAAGGTACCCTCCATGAAGTTCGCTCCTAGGTTTTTGTGGCCTTTCAAGATCAGTAAGGTCATCAATCCAGTGGCCTACAGGTTGGACTTTCCTCCTCATCTTCGAATCCCTAACTCCTTTCATGTGTCCCTGCTTTCTTGTGATAAACAGGTTTTCAGCACCTCTGAGAAAACCTTCTTGAATCACTGGAGCTCAAGAGGACGAATTTGAAGTCAAGGAGATTGGGGATTCACGAGTCCGCCATGGCCATCTTGAATACCTAGTGGACTGGAAGGGTTTCGGTCCTTAGGAACGAGCCTGGATCCGTGCCTCTGACATCAGTGCTCCCAGATTAATTAAAAAGTTTCTTGACAAACATCCTGCCAAGACTGTGATTGGGCCTTCAGAGGCCACCCGTAAAGGAGGGGATACTGTCACACACCGCAGTGTGAGACACCGCACTTACCTGCTCTGGCCGGCCGCAGCACTCTCCCGACGGTCCTGCGGTCCTAGTATAGTGACAGTCTCCAATACTCACCAGCTCCTCTCACCGCATCCTCTGCAGGCGTCCCACGTGCATTCTGATCCTGATCCAGTCCTGGTGCATTCCTGATCCAGTCCTGGTGCATTCCTGATCCAGTCCTGGTGCACTCCTGATCCTGGTCCAACCCGTTTCAACTCTCCACGCCAGTCCACCGCAACTCTTCACGCCAGTTCGGCACAACTCGTCACGCCAGTCCGGTGCAGCTCTTCACGCCAGTCCGGCGCACCTGTCCTCTAACCAGGCATAAGCCGGCCATTTCCTTTGGACTTTTGTTACTCCTTCATTCTGGCATACCAAGCCCTGCCCCACCACTGTTGAACTCTTGTGTTGTTCTACTATCCGGCATACCGGTCCTGCTTCGTTCCTATTGGACATTCCCTCATCTGGTCTAATCTGGTGCTACGCTGTTAACTACTATCTGTTCTGTATCCCATGCAACAACCTTTTATTAAACCTGCTAGTTTCCACTTTACTTTACTCCTGCTCGTCAACTCACTCCTTTGGCTCTTGGAACGGATTCACAAATCCCCGTAGCCGTGACAAGAATATAGAAAAAATATACTTTACTTAGCAAAGAAAAACAATTCACTTGTAACACATAACATGGACATAGTAAATACTCTTCATTCCAATGACTTGTACAGAAGATGTAGTGTATGACAAATATCAACAGCTTGGGATGTTTTCAATTTAGGATTGCATTTACTAAGAAAATCACCACAAGGACAAATCAAGCCTATTGTAGAAGCAATACAGTGAACTCATCTCACAAGATCTGGGTAAGTACTAGATTGGATATTTGTGACATTAAAAACAGGGTCTGTCTGGCAAATTTTATACTAGGGGGCAAGCACACAGTAGAAACCCATAAATTAACGGCCTCTGCTTAAGCTTACCAATTTTTAATTGATTCAGTGTATAGGGGTTACATCTCCACCGGGTGTTTTACGGTTGCCTTCATGGTGATCTAGTGAGGCCATATAGTCCACGCAAAGACTGAACTGTTATCTGATGTGGCTGTGTCATAACAGAAACAGATTTGATCCTACAGGAAATGTCAGACAGATTTGGTCCTACTGGGCTCTTGTAGGAGCTCTCTATAACCAATACCATTTAAGTGAATGACGTAGCCACATCACTTATTTGATGCAGATATCTATAATGGCTGGGGACTATGTCACGCCACAAAGTCTGCGTCTGTGTACTGTATATGCACAGCGGATTTTGAGGCCTTACTAGACCACCAGGGACTGCAGCCCAAAAAACCCCAAAAGCCTGTCCCTGATTAGATACTTAAACCCATATTCACACCTAAGAAGCTTCTGCGTATTTTTAGTAAATTACCTTCTACGCACGTGTAGTAGGTAATTTACGCAATGTACTTACAAGTTAGGTACGTAGATTGTATGGCACTCGTATGTGCTATAAGGTACCTAAAAACGGGAGGGCTGTGCGGGGGAGGGGACCGGAGAAGTAGGTGTGGATACATGTGTCCGCACCTACAGATCACGCCCGCAAGTGTGAATCCAGTCCTTAATCTTCATATTTTTTATGGCACCGTGACTAATATTTGCGTTTGTATTTTTCCTAAAATTTATTGAGATTGATGATGAAGATTTTATTTTCAGTTTGAGAGGGCATCCGTGCCTAGTCTTCTGGTTGTTACCAATTGTTTTGTGATATGCGCAGGTTGGAGATGTCTTGGGTCATAAGTAAGGAAAGAGATACAGACACACTTATTTAACATTGTTTATAACCATGTCCTCTATTTGATTACACAGCCTAGTGAAGATTAAAGCATCTCTACAAGTAGAAGCACTAGTAAATAATGCACTCCCCCCTTTTTTTTGCAAATATCTGTGACAATTTCAGTACTCTTTGTGTAACTCAGGGTTGCCGACTATTGAAAGCCTCCCTCCTGGAGAACCCGGAGGGAAGCCTTAGATTACTGCGAGGAGAGGGGCTTAATGACGTGAGTTATGCAAATCGTGTAATTAAGCCCTGCCCCCTGTCAATCACCCGTGTGATCTCAGTTAAAGGGGCAGACGGGACTTGATGACATAATCAAGTCCCGCCTATCCCTAGGGATTACACGGGTGATTGTTTGGGTGTCGGGGCATGGAGGAGATTTTCCGGCTCTCCCGGGATACCGGGAGAATGGCCCAAATTTCAGGAGTCTCCCGGATATTCCGGGAGAGTCGGGAACCCTGGTATAACTTCACAATACAAACTGTATCCTCCTGAAGTGATTTGGCATGTCCAACTGTTCATTGAACCTTATCTATATTCTTGCTAATACAATGCTTGTGTATTTGTATATGTATATCCATGTTTCACACAGCTTGAGGGAGACTATTGTTATTTCAAGTTAAAATATTTTCATTTCCATTTATTTATAAGGACTTGTGAATTATGCTGATAGGTGTGGCATAACTATGAATGACTGAATGACTTATATGGCAGAAATGTATAAAGGTTTGTCATTTTCAGTAATAGATTCTATATTTTTTTTAAGCAGGTTAAAGCAGTAATCGCATGTGGAATGTGTTGTTACCATTAATTACTTCTATTATTATTATTTTGCTCTGTTAGCAGCTAAAGAGAAAATAGTAAATATGGCTTTTCCCCTTATCTATGTTGATCTTTAAATGACTAATGAGGAGGAGTAGGAGGAGGAAGTGAAGAACCAACATTTATATAAAAACCTTTTTCTAACATGTTTGTTAATGATAATGAACTGCCCACAATTGTACCACATATTTACTTTCTGTTAATAAATGTATCAATGTTTGGCAACCTTGCTTGAAACTCAAATCATGAAACATTATAAATGTTCTACAAGAACAGTGTATTCCATAGATTCATTAGATATATATAAATATAGCCCTCTTTTTAACATGCATCACATACAGGTTCGCTTAACTTGTCCTCTTCTTTTCTTAGAAATAACACTAGAATAAATCAGCTATTGTTGATGAAGTATGACAGAGCACATTACTAAAGGATCTCATGGATTCACAATGTTACGCAAGACATGTTAAACCTGCAAATCTGGTCTTTTATGTTTAGTTAGCACGACTTTACAATATGTGTAGAAATAAAAAACACATTCTTTTCTTGCAGTTCACCTGTGGCAGGGAGATAAAAGTATTGTTTTCAAAGATAGGAAGGAAGTTTAAAGTAGTGAATAAATAACATTGGGCTGTATTCACAGATCCTGAATAAAAGGGGGGGGGTGGGGTCTCTTAAAAGCGCTATAACCTGCCTGCAGCTAAAAATGCCCTTAGAGTGTCCAAACTCTAAAAGTGAAAAGATATCTAAAACCAGGGGGTGGGTATTTATAATCAGCGCAGGTTAAATATAAAATAATGTATCAAAAACTAAATACTAAGCGGCATACAGGAATAATATCCAAAATATATAAGACCATAAGATACATCCACCTGGTTTGTTGGTTGATTAAAACAAGTCCACAGTCCAGAAGTTCCCACAGGTCATACAAAACAAAACAAAAAAGGATAAATAGATAAACAATCCTTAAAACTCCGAAAAACCATATAGGAAATATAAATATATATATATATATATATTCAAGAAGAAATCTTATCCGGATTAATGACTTATCATTATGTTTTGAAATGAAAATTACATGTATCGGGAGAATCAGGATTGATAAAGCTCCATCCGGAAGTTTACTCCCGTTCCCGTAACAACCCAAGACAGCGTTCCACCGACAGGAAACATCGCGATAGGAGAGAACCTCACTCAGAAGTCCACCTCCGTCTCTATAGCGACGCTCCACTGAAAGGGAGCACCACGTAGTAACCACAGCCCGGAAGTCCATCTCTATTCCCACAATCACCCGGAGTCATGCATATCATGTCTGCCTTTTCATTGGTCTACCACCGGAAGGACATGGACGTTTCCATGTCAACGGAACGCACCAATTAATTATTCAAGCGGCTCTCTTCACTATAAATACCCATCTCAGTATGAAGGAAGATTACTTTTGAAAAAGGGCAACGTCCGAAACGCGTCAAGTCTTCCTGTATTTGCATCCAGGGGATCCCCTTTCCACGGTCACCTGCCAATCAGACCGAGTTATACCAACGGTAGCTGGACGTCCTCTCTACCCTCGACTCTGGAAAGCACGGTGCACTTTCTGGTAGGGGACTTTTTGTACTCAGGCTCTGCAACTAATAATTATATAATTTCAAGCAATTTTTTGATCCAATGGACTAATTTTTATACACTTTTTAGCCTATTGAGGAGATATGGACCTTGAATTATATGGACTTTTTAGGAGATTTTTGATTGTTTTTATGCTTATGAATTTATTGGAATAAATTGTGATTTTTAATAATAGTAAATAGATATTTGGTTTTATCTGTTACTATTGTTTTTATTTCTATCAAGCATAATATTTATATATATTTTTCCTATATGGTTTTTTCTGAGTTTTAAGGATTGTTTATCTATTTATTCTTTTTGTTTTGTTTTGTATGACCTGTGAGAACTTCTGGACTGTGGACTTGTTTTAATCAACCAACAAACCAGGTGGATTTATCTTATGGTCTTGTATTCACAGATCCATTTTTACGTGGAGTTGTGTGCCTTAGGCACGGACATGTGAATCGCACTTGGGGACATACGTACGGATGGGCGGGAATGAAAGACGTTCTAAAAAGTTTACATGAAAGTGGGTCACGGGAGGCACTTAAATGAACGCTTGAGGGCGCGGCTGAGGGCACGCAATTGCATACTTTTAAAAAACGGATCTGTGAATACGGTCCATTAATAGCAACTAATACACCAGATTTTTCTGATCAATGTTTTATTAAGGAATCATTCTCTTGGCCACCGCACGTTTATAAAACTAGGGTTACAGGTAATATTGTATGGTTTTTAAATACACTCTAAGGGCCAGATTTACTAAGCTGCGGGTTTGGAAAAGTGGAGATGTTGCCCATGGCAACCAATCAGATTCTATCTCTCACTTTCCTATTACAGACTAGAGAATGTCATCTTGAATCTGATTGGTTGCTATGGGCAACATTTCCACTTTCCAAAACTAGCAGCTTAGTAAATCTGCCCTAAGAGGGGATGAGAGAATTTGTTTTTAAATATTTAAATTTAAATACAACCTCTTCATTATATGTGTCTTATAGCTCCCATTATTATGGCACATAGTAAAATCCTTTGTTTCGGTAAAAAGGACACAAACAGTAAAACCCCCGTTCACATTAATGTGCCAAAGTACCTTGGCAGTTCATATGATTCACCACTCATGGGCCAGATCCAGACCTAACTGCAGTTTATGTATGATCTCGTAGCGTAGTTAGGCGATCGCAAGTACTATGCACTCCCCCGGGCACTCCCCTCGGTCGCACATAATTTACTTGATTTACAAGTACCAAACCCTACCTTAACTTTTCCTTGCGTAAGTATGCTCGTCTGTAATGGATTGTCGCATGTAACGGCCTAACCCAGCCCATACTGTACAATTTAAACACCTCCCACCGCCTACAGAGCGTATTTACGGATGTCGTAAGGATGACCCGCCCCTTCGTACGTATTTACGAGGAAGGTACATACGATCAGAGTTACGATGCTTAGCATCTGCTGCGTGTATGCGCAGTACATATAAAAAGTCAAGTCACAAGCGTAAATAAACTTTCGTATTGAACTCAGGATCCTGAAAAATGACTAATTGACCACTGAACGCATGTTATGGGGAGCAACATATTAATCTGGTTATACCAGTATACCAGCAGATCCCAAAGCTAGCACAGAAGGCTGCAACAGAATAGCAAGCTCCTCTCTCTGCAACTCCAGGTCTGGTCGGCCCTCAGAGGTTGCAGAAAGAAAGAGGCTGCACCTCATACTTACAACTCCCATACACGGGCAGGCATTGTACTCGCAGCATCTGCTGACTAATTTATTCTAGCTTTTGCTAGTAGCTTGAAACTCATGTGACACGTGATCTCAGCTTGCATTAGTATCAATGGGGTAGATCCAGAAATCCGCTTGCAATCCGTTTACTAGCGTAGCGTATTTACGCAAGCGTACCTTCTATACACTCCCCTAGGCACTCCCTCTGTATGTACGTACTTTGGCCGGTTTACACTTTCTAAACCCTACCTTAACTTTTGGCAGAGTAACCGCTCATGTCCGCACACATACGTATAGGCAGCGCGTAGTTAGGCTGTTAAGCACGCCCATACTGTTGGATTTAAATGTAAACCCCCGCCTACATTGCGTAATTTCATCGTACTTTCGGCTAACGTAAGATAGGCACGCCCCCTCGAATGTTTTTAGGCTACTGATACGTGAAAGGCCCTTACGCTCAGAGTTATGTTACATTATGTAGCGTATCATCTGTCATGCGCATGCTCAGTACATACCAAATCGCCTTTTTATGTCTCCGCAAGGCATAAATACGCAAGGAAACGTTGTTCTGGATCTGCCCCAATGTGCTTATATGGAATGCAAGCAGCAAATCAAGAGACCATGGCCACCGGGAAATGATCTGACTGGTTGTAAAAGCCAGCCTTGAGAATGTTAAGACCCCATTATCCGACTTAAATCAGACCCATTCAGGGTTTTTACTGTTCCACATGAAAGAACAAAAGATTGCATCTTTTCTAAAGCAATCCTTACTTCTAAAGAGCATACAAAATAAGGGAAAAGTAATAAATTCTAAACTCAGGAGATACATAAGCCACTGCAACCTTTAAGCTTTGTCTCAGATTTCAGGATAGCTCAGGTAATATTAGACTAGTAAAGTTGGCAGATATTTTTCGGTATATGAATACCCAGATATGAGAAACCACCTTAATCCAGCAAAAATCAATCTGCGTCACCTGGGGATGTTTTGTGTGTGGCGGGTTCCAAGATATAGCGTTTGTGATTTCTGCCGTAATTGACAGTGAAACCAACATCTCCCAAACTTCTCCAACCTAGCCATTAGGGTTTGCAAGGAAGACCGTGGGTTGGCCAGAATAATATAATGTAAGACAACTTGATCTACTCTCTCCACTTTTGAAGAATTCGTAGCATACACTGATATATTAAAAAGCAGGAGTAATAGGGGGCAACCCTTTCTGGTTCCTCTGGTCATGCCCACCTTTGTGCTCTTTAAACCATTAATAAGATGTGCTGTGGTTGGGGTTATGGACTGTATAGACAGCTAATTAGAGCTGTGAAATCAATCATCAATCACTGAGTTGACAATGTGTTATTCCCTTATGGAGATAAGACCAGGAGACAAATGCCTTTTGGGCATCCATGTTAAGGAAAAGTGTTCTCTGATTTTTGTGCAGATGAAGCTATCACTGCCAAAAGGACAAGATGGATTCCTTTAATGTAGAGGTTCCCAGGAACAATTTGCACCATGAGCTATGAAGCTCCTTGCATTAAATTTTCCTACACATCATCAATTCTTAAAGGAAGGTTTTTCAATGTATAGATGGTAAAGTTCATATTCAGAGTAATATGTATGAGTAACGTTTAAAGAAGGTTCACGATATTCAAAGAATATTCATGATATTCAAAGACTACATTTTTGAGTTTTATTACTATTCTTTAAATATCATGTGGGTGGAGAAAAATGTTACAGATGCCTACAGCATGCATGCAGAAATTTGCTTGGGGACTTCTAAATAAAACATATCCTTTCTCAGTGCTTTTAAAGACTATTTTTATACTTAGTAGAATTTCCATAATAGGAAACTAACTGCAGCTTATTAGAAAAAAAGGGCAAAATGGTGGTGGCATAGAGGTCAATGTACACTGCTCAAAAAAATAAAGGGAACACTTAAACAACACAATGTAACTACAAGTCAATCACACTTCTGTGTAATCAAACTGTCCACTTAGGAAGCAACACTGATTGACAATCAATTTCACATGCTGTTGTGCAAATGGAATAGACAACAGTTGGAAAATATAATCAATTAGCAAGACACCCCCAATAAGGGAATGGTTCTGCAGGTGTTGACCACAGACCACTTCTCAGTTCCTATGTTTTCTGGCTGATGTTTTGGTCACTTTTGAATGCCGGCGGTGCTTTCACTATAGTGGTAGCATGAGACGGAGTCTACAACCCACACAAGTGGCTCAGGTAGTGCAGCTCATCCAGGATGGCACATCAATGCGAGCTGTGGCAAGAAGGTTTGCTGTGTCTGTCAGCGTAGTGTCCAGAGCATGGAAGCGCAACCAGGAGACAGGCCAGTACATCAGGAGACATGGAGGAGGCCGTAGGAGGACAACAACCCAGCAGCAGGACCACTACCTCCGCCTTTGTGCAAGGAGGAACAGGAGGAGCACTGCCAGAGCCCTGCAGAATGACCTTCTAGCAGGCCACAAATGTGTATGTGTCTGCTCAAACGGTCAGAAACAGACTCCATGAAGGTGGTATGAGGGCCCGACGTCCACAGGTGGGGGTTGTGCTTACAGCCCAACACCGTGCAGGACGTTTGGCATTTGCCAGAGAACACCAAGATTGGCAAATTCGCCACTGGCGCCCTATGGCAACTATGGGCAATTTACCAATTACTATTAATTGTTTATTGTCTTCCCTCCATGGAGTGTTATGAACGCAGTACCCTCCCCTGCTGTGATGTAAGAGGTGGACATTTTTATTTTACATGGTAACTGCCAAATATTTAGTGATTTTATTAATGCTTTGATTTATTGTGTGACTACTATGTGGGGAAATAAAGTTGTAATAAAAATGGCCACCAATATTGAATTTTATTATAGTTATTTATTATTTATTTATTAACAGGTGTTTATAAAGCGCCAGCAGATTACCTAATGCTTTACAATTTTAACAATCCTTATAACAAGACTGGGTGGTAACAGATAGACTGAGTGGGTAAGAGGGCCCTGCTCACAAGCTTACACTCTCTAGGACATTGGGAATTGATACATAAGGACAAGTGCTATATATCAAACAATGGACAGCCAGGGTGTATGGAAAAAGTGCTCTGTATGATCCAGTCACACAGCAGAGTGTTAGTGGCAGTTTTCAAGTCTGTGTTTTAATCATCAAAGAAAGGAAAACCACATAGCAAACTATTTGTAAACAGGGTAGACAACAAACAGAAGATTGTGCAAGTTGATAAGCTGTCTGAAGAGATGAGTTTTAAGGGTGCGCTTGAAAGTTAGGAGAGTAGTGGATAGTCTTAATGGTCGAGGAAGATTATTCTAGAAAGTGGGTGCAGCTTGGGAGATGTCCTGTAACCGGGAATAAGAGCATTTGTTTTGAGTAGAGTAGAGAAGTTTGTCCTGTGAAGATCAGAGAGAGTAGTTGGGATATATCTTGAGATCAGTGAGGATATGTATGTGGGTACAGTGTTATTGATAGTTTTGTAGGTTAGCAAAAAGATTTTGTATTTGATTCTGTAGTATATCACCAACCAATATAGAGATTGACAAAGTAGAGCAGCTCTAGAAGATCGTTTTGGAAGATAAATAAGTCTAGTCTACAATATAGACTGTAGGGGGATAATTTTATAATGTGGGTGTCCAATAAGAAGAGCATTGCAATAATCAATGTGGGAGATGATTAATGTGTGAATGAGAGTTTTAGGTTGTGTTAGATATTTGCGTATTCTGAAAATGAGATAGAGAGACCGGGTGGGTAACATTTATTGGCAGGTGGAAATATTGTTCTGGTTTTTTTTTTATATATATAATTTTTTATTGGAGTTTTACACATTTACAAAAGTAAGAAATACGTCACATTGGATAATACATAGCAGAATCATTCAATTATCCATGTCCGTCATTCTCTACACAAAACAAGAATAATGTAACATAGCGGAGCCTCAAGTGAATTTGTTATCTGCAGTGAACAAAATTGGATACGAATGCACACACCAAATGACAATATCTTAACATCGCTACACAGCTGGCCCTTGCATTCCAGACCCTTAAGATGCCTTTTTCTCTTATAAGATTGGTGATCATTCAGAGATTAGCAAAGGGGGGTCGTTGGAAAGCGTGCGTAACTCGTACCAAGTGGTTTGCCCAAAGCATTGATAGATCTGCCTCTTAATGAGGACCGGGAGCGTGTCCATAAAACTCTCCCAGACCCCAAAAAAGGAATGGGTTCGTTTTTCCTTATCTAAAATGGCTTCCAGCCAGTCCATACGGAATACTGAAAACAACTTATCTCGGAACAAAGTAATAGTAGGAGGGGAAACGTGGATCCAGTTCTGCAGAATACACTTTTTGGCCACTGCTGAAATTATTGAACAAAGTTTTTTAGCGTTCCTGGTGAAACGCAGAGAGGGGTCTGGGATACCCAACACCGCCCACTGAGGGAAAGTGGCGCGTACTCCAACGCGGAGGTGTACATTTGAACATGCCTCCAAAAAGTTTGAATTCGTGGGCATTCCCAAAGGCAATGAAACAGAGAGGCCGCTGACGCCCCACACTTAAGACACTCACCAGACTCCGCTAGGCCCATTGCATGTCTGCGCCCTGGAGACAGATATCCCCTATGGAATAAATTAAGTAACATTTCCCGGAATGTACTAGCAGTTAATGTATGCCGTGCATAGTCCAATGCCTTAAGCATGTCACAGACCTCCAGCTCTGGAAAAACTGTTGTCCATGCTCGTAGCCCTCTATTCAGTTTAGTATAGACCAATGGCATGCGGAGGAGATTATAGTGCTTTGAGATGGCCCTTCTACCTACTGAGGGGCTTGATAACTCCCGGTCCAATGGGTGCATCCAATCTTGGGACGAGAATGTCTCCACTAGCTGTTTAGCATAATATTTTGCCTGATATACAAAAAATGTATGCATACCGGGCAACTCATATTGCGTCATGACCTCAGGAACTTTAAGCACTCTCTGACGATGTTGGTCCGTGAAAGCTTTGACACTAACAATACCTTTTCTTACCCAACCCGTAAAAGGATATGTAGCAATGCCACCCTGAAAAGCCGGATTATGAAGGAGAGGCAGGAACAATGAAATTTTATACTGAAGCAGATGTTTTTTCCTTATCACCCTCCAGGTTGTCCAAGTGGACATCAAGAGGGGGTTACTCAACACATCCTCCGATAAGTCAGCCCGATCAGTATGCAAAAATACCACTAAATCACGATCAACAATAAAGGTTTGCTCTATGTAAAAATTGGTGTATATATTTGTTTTATGTAACCAATCTCGCAGAGGTCTTAACACACACGCATGGTTGTACTGAGAGAGATTCTGAAAATTGATGCCCCCATGTTTAACCGTCTGCTGAAGTTTAATAAGGCCAATCCTAGGGGGTTTATTTTGCCAAATAAATTTACGGAAGGCCGAATTAAGCAGTTTTTCATCAGACTTGGAAAGAATAATGGGCAAGATTTGTAACGGGTAGAGTAATTTGGGAAAACTGATCATTTTGATTAATGATGCCCGGCCCAGAAAAGATAGGGGGAGAGAGTCCCATCCCTTCATTTCCTCCAAGACAGCTTTTATAAGGGAACGCATGTTAAGGGAGTAAAGTCTGGACATGTCTTTAGGAAGCTTCACCTCCAAATATGTAATAACAGAATCTGCCCACACCAGATTCTCTGAGCCCCTCCACTGGGGCCTGCGCGCCGGACCCAAATGCATGGCCACAGACTTACTTTGGTTCACCGTAAACCCAGAGATCCTCCCATATTGTTCAATCTTATTCAAAATATGTTTAATGGACCCGCTGGGCCTTGAAATGTACAACATCAAATCATTGGCAAATGCAGTGATCTTTATTCTATGGTTACCCACTGCAATGCCCTCAAACACCTGCATAGATTGTAAAATTCTGAGGAGGGGATCCAAGGCCAGATTGAACAACAAGGGTGATAATGGGCAACCCTGCCTGGTACCCCTGGTCATGGTAAGCGGATCACTACAATCATCATTAATAACCAATTTGGTGGATGGGGAATTATACATAAATTTAAAGTTCTGTTTTTTGAAAGATTAAGTTTGAGTTGACGGGAGGACATCCAAGATGAAAAGGCAAAGAGACATTCAGTTATGCTTACAAATAGGGCCAAAATCTTGATCCACTCCATACTTATTTCACAGTTTAGGTTATTATACAGACATACATGTTGGCTAACAGGGACGTAACTACTCCTTGACCAGGATGAATTGCCAGAGGCACCATATAAGGGGGAGGAGGCTGCCCGGCGATACCACCTGGACCAGGGGGTAGAATTGCATTGCACTGTCTCTATGACCTCCTCCTGCAGCCCAGCAGAAGTATCAGATTCAAAGCAAAACAGCTAAAGGACATTTCTAGTCACGACCACGTCAGATCAGCTCTTCTCCTCAGGTGGAGGAGTCAGTGTCCTGAATCTGCAGTGCTGGCTACAATGAAACCTGTGACATCAGGTACAAATGTGTGTGTCTGTGGGCCTGATCCAGAAGAACGCCCGCCGTCGCTAGGGCGGCGGGCGTAA
>WWET01000530.1:66750-88062 GCA_011038615.1 Limnodynastes dumerilii | reverse complement strand
GGTTAGGGTCAGGCTGCCAGGAGGGAGGTGTAGGGTCAGGCTGCCAGGAAGGAGGGTTAGGGTAGTGAGAGGGGAGGGTTAGGGTAAGAATTAGGGGAAGTAGTGGGGGATTTTTTTTTACACTTTTCGGAGCACTGAAAGCTGGGTGCTCTGTGGATTGATTGCAGAGCCTCAAGGAGAAATCCGAGCCAGTTCGCAACTGGCTGGGGAGGAATGGCCGATTAAAAAAATCGGCAATTCGTACCGGAGCCCCACACCCCACGAGGAGAGAGGTAATATTCAATATGAAAGTTCAGAGGAAGAACACAAGGGGGCGACACAGAAGGCCAGAGCACTTAGGACTGCAATAGACTTGAGGCAGTTAAGACAGGATGGAAGCAGTTGGGACTGCGATAACTCCAGATGCTAAGTTAGCATGGAAAGCGCTGCACATAGTCAGATGATGACTGAATAGTACTGCGGGTAGTGAATACTATGTCCTCTAGGCCATAGTAGATAATGCAGCAGATAGTCAGTACTGTGCTGTAAAGCAGATGGTAAGCTGGGATGCAGCACAGCAGATGAGTGGAGAGCTGGAGAGACACCAGTGTTGTCAGAGCAGCAATGAAGGGGTAGCTAAATGAGGATTTACAGGAACAATTGGTGCGGTGAACTGAAAGAGCAGCACACTTGCAGATGGAATGCTGGTTGTAGAAGTGCCGCAAATGAAGATGCTGAACTGCGCCACCTTTTGCAATTGGAGCTTTGAAGCTTGAAGATTAAGCAGCACACTTATGTTAGTACCGATAGTACAACTGAGGCTTGAACAGCACACTGTCGCAGATGGAATGCTGGTCACTATAGTTCTGTGACTTGAATAATAACAGAGCTGTTGCTTGCAGAGGAATACTGGAACCAGTAGTACAACCGAGGCTAGAGAAGTACACTATTGCAATTGAAATGTTGGTCACAGTAATTCCACGGCTAGGATACAATTGCACCTACTCTACTACTACTAGTAGTGGAACCAGTAGTGCAGTTGAAATAAAGCAACACGCTGAGGCAGAGGAAACCTGTACTAATAGTGCTGCAATCAGAACGGACAGACACAGGAAAGATATCACAAGGAATGTCTGAGTTATAAACACAGGAAGATAGTAGTCTCACACAGAGACTCAGGAACCAGGAATGGTGCACATAGGTACTTGTTGCACTGGCACAGATGGGGCTGTGCCACTGATTTAAATTGAGAGCGCTTGGCACTCATTGGCCGCCAGATAGTCAGGAAGATAATACAGTTATACGATTTGTGCAGAATGGTAAGCTGACCACATCCAAGATGGCCACAACGATGTACCAATCAGCTACCTGGCTCTAGATCACAGATCAGCCAGGACTCAGGAAACACTGGGGATGCGTGACTGAGTAGGCCGTGCTGCAGGTCCAGGACCAGCGTGGCTGGAAAAACTCAGAAAGCAAGCTTTGTGACCGCACGTAGTTATTTAGGGAAGAAGAGGCGTGCCCTGGCAGCTTCAGGACATTTTTAAGAAGAGTGGGTGGATGTAGGGATTTAAATGAACCGGGGAGGGCGTAGGGAAGTGATTTCTCTGCGTATTTTCCTTCTTAAGAAGGATAATACGCACGGTTACTTAAGAAAGCCCTATGGCACACATAAGTGCCATTAGGCTTCTAAAAACGAGGGGCAGGTTGTGGGGCTAGATGGGTGAGTTAGGTGTGGATCTGGCCGCACTTTTCTCATTTTTACCTTGACTCATTGGCTCTTACCAACCTACAAGATATTATAGAGACCTGTGTGTTGTACTACTTTAAAGAGGTCACAGACATGTTAGTGCCTTAAGAGAGTAGCAAATGTACATTCCATGTGTACTTTGTATGTACTATCAATCTTGCAGTTCTTATTGTTAAGGTTAGTCATCTAAAGATAAGAGCTGCTTCAGCTCTGCTTTTTAATCTTTGCTGCAGAGGTGTATAGAGAGGTTATATTTACAAACACTTCCCCCTTGTGTTCTCATTCAATTAAGGTGATCAGTTTTGTTTACACTGCATAGGCAAATGCAAGAGGGAATGCCTGAAAACTAGGCTAGGAGTGGGTCAATATGCTTGTGTGGTAACCAGAATCATGGAAGCATGCCAGACCACCTCAATCCCTAATGCTTCTTCACATATATGAAGTGTGCACCACTAACTGGTTCGTGCAGAAAGGAAAGTGAAGAAATGTGTGTCTTATCCTGACTCCTGGCTGACAAAATAATAACTAGTTGGGAGTTGGGAAGTAAAGTGCAGTGGCGCTCCTAGAAACCTACGCACATTGAAATTTAAATAACATGAAAAAAATGGGCCAAAAAAAGGGAAAATTCAAAAAGGGACATGGCTTCAAGGGTGCCACAAAAGGGGCATGCGAAGCTTCGCAGCCATGTGGGGTAGACAGACAGGAAGATGGTACTGGCCTGTTCTGAAATAGGGAAGCATATAGGGGATGGTGAATGGCCACAACAAATTTAACAGTGCTTATGCATTGACATAAGCTCTGGTCCATTGTGTAATGTGCTCTACTGTTGCTATTAGAAGTGTACCTTCAAAATAAAACTACTATTTTAATGTGTGAAAAACATCCTGCTTTCACAGAGAACATAAATGGATGTCTTAGATGTCAGCTATTATGACTGTATTATCAGTATTCTCATTTACATATGTTACAACTGTTCCATCATATTAAGCAGCGCTTTACAATTTTAAACAGTCCTTCACATAAACCTCTGCCACATTACAGTCTAATTTCCTAACATACATACACACACACACACACACACACACACCACACACACTCACACACTCACACACACACTCACACACACACAGTCACACACACACACACACAGACACAGGCTAGAGGTAATTTTTGCCCCATGCCGCATGACAGGGCATGACAGTGGGGGCGAGTCAGGAGCAGAGCTTGGACGTGATAGGGGCAGAGCTTATTTGTCCCATTTTCGGGCTCCAAAATTTTCGAAGGTATACTAATATACCCAACATGTATTAACGGCTAGCGTACTTAGTTCTGGATCTACCCCATTGTCAGCATCATACAAGGTCTCTAAAGGCTATCAGTAGATGGTAACACTGCGACCAATGTGCAAATCACACATAAAGAATACTAGGATTTCTGGTGGGCCACACATGTAGCATGGCTACATTTTAACTAAGCTCTGTCTTACCACAGAAAATCCTAATCTATCTAAGTGATCACGCAGCATTTCTTTGGCCTTTCAATACTACATTTAGGGTTTGTAGCATCACAGAGTAGCTCTTATGTGGTTTGGAGGTCAACATGGCATAGCAACCAGAGATCCCCAGGCCTGAAGTAAGGGACAACAGTACTTCCAGCTGGCCATACCCTGTGTGGACCAGAGGAAATCTTGTATATGTGTTCATTGGTGCTATTCTCGCAGAAAAGATAAACTCCTTACTTTGGGACCGAGACTTATTCTGAAGTGATATCTCAACTGAGGGAGCTAGCGACACAGGAGCACAGATTTTTGAAGGTGAAGAATGTCATTTGGGGATCCAGCAGGCTTACCATTGCACAACCTCTAGTTGCTTCTAATCATATGGAACTGCAAGGTTCAGGGAGCAAAGGCAGATTTTAGCCTCTTATGCAAACAGCTTGGGAGGAACGGGTTTTGACAGCTGACAGTGAAGTCAACCAACGTCTAGAACACTAACTACTCACAGAGAAGGAAAGTGCTGAACCCCAGCCATCTAGTGGGCACTGGACAATCAGGGAGTTAATCATTAGAATCAAGCCTAGAATAACCAGCACCTGGGAGCATCACTTAGCATGCAGAGCACCAGGCAGTGAATCAACAACTCAAGATATGCCATCACCAATGACTAGAGACTACTAGTGTCAACCAGTTTTTTCCTACTTATTGGATATCACCAGTTATTTACTGGTACAGTACTTGGGGGGTGGGAGATAGGAACAGGGAACAACAAGCAGAAAAAGCGTAGTAAAGGATGCTAAAGTAGTATTATCCAGCAGGTTGTGAATAAATGACTGCAACACCCATAGGGAATCAACCTACTTAACTTCGCCCAGGTGGGGCTCAATTCTTTCTGATCTCCCTGGGGAGGCAGTGGTCAGTAATTTAATTTGACAAAGGGACAGAAAGCTATGTGGTTCCCACCAGCATACAACTGACATCTAATTGAAGAAGAACATGCATTCAACTTTCACCTCCTTTGGTACTTGTTTGAAATATATATGCTGTACTGTTCTGTTACTACTGTGGTTGAACATTTGGTTTCTAGAAATGTTCTAATGATAATGTAATATTTTACTTATAACTGCTTTAGTTGTGTCAGCTCAGAGGTTTGAGCAGACATAAACCCTCAATTTTCTCATTGAGGAATGCTCTTAGTTGCCATTCTTAGGTTCCACCCTTCTTAACTACTGGGAAGAGGATTAAATCTTAGAGGTATATGTCACCATGCTATACACCAGGCCGTAACTATACTCAAAGTAAATCCCCAGGAGCTACCACAGTCTAAAATGTAATAAACCAAAAGCAAGCAAAGGAGCAAAAAACAATCCAACAGGGTCTAAATCCTCTAAAAACAAATGTCACACTCAGCGGCAGACGCCACCGCACTTACCTGCCTGTCAGCGGCTCTCCCTCCCTCATGCCCGCTCTCCAGCCCTCCAGTGGCAGCCTGCTGCACAGTGTCCAATGCAGCATGTATGCAGCATAGTGTTTGGGAATTAGGCACCTGCACCACTATCCTCTGGTGCATGGGCGTCGCCATCTTGCCTCCTGTCATGTGATTCCTAGCAGTC
Source organism: Limnodynastes dumerilii (assembly GCA_011038615.1). Classification (NCBI taxonomy): domain Eukaryota; kingdom Metazoa; phylum Chordata; class Amphibia; order Anura; family Limnodynastidae; genus Limnodynastes; species Limnodynastes dumerilii. The sequence goes on along the minus strand of WWET01000530.1, from coordinate 83,225 downwards.
ACTCAGATACTGCCTCTGCAGCACACATGATCCCTCCAGCCAATCCATGCACTGGGCGGGCTATTTAAACCCTGTGCACTGAGCATTACCTGCACTACAGCTACCAGCATTACCTGCACTACAGCTAGCAGCATTACCTACACCTCTGCTACCAGCCTGCCTGCTATCCAGCAGTCTGCTGTCCAGTCCAGTCTTTGGAGCAATCCAGTCAAGTCCAGCAGTCCGCTCTACCGTCCTGATCCTCCTAGTTCCACCTACTTCATATGCACAAGCACTACCTCCGGCCTGCCAGCTTCCACTACATTGTCTGTTGTCCTGCACGCCCCTCAGAACCCACCCCTGATCTCAAACATACCCAGATCGTGACAACAAACATACATTTGCCAAGAGTGCACCCCTATTTCCAGCTAGGGAAGATAGTGGGGATCTCCCTTCACCCCATGTGGAAGCTGTAGATAAAATCTCCCATTCCATGGCCAACGTAGCAGTTATAGCTCTAGAATTATGCAAACACTTAAGGCTTCTCACATCTGGTTCTCTGGCGACGGTACATTGATGATATAATTTTTATCGGGGGAGGTTCTGAAGAGTCCCTTAGAGAGTTCTGTGTGTCCCTTAACAGAAATGATGAGAAAATTATTTTGTCCTACAATATCAGTAAAACACAAGTACATTTTTTGGACCTTACAATCTATGTAGAAAAGGATGCCTTACATACAAATAATTTCTCTATGCCCATAGTTATTTATTCATTTATACCCATCACCAGCAACTACTACCATCCATGGCTGGCTAATATCCCTAAAGGCCAATTTAAAAGGATTAAAAGAAATTGCTCTAATACCATAGATGATGACCATGAAGAGACTTTAGGGAAACAGACGTGGAGAAAACTATAAGGGAGGATTTGAAGATACAGAGGGACTTACTATTGACCCCAAAAGACAGGAGATCTAAGGAAGGTTGCCCTCAAGTGTCGTTTATTACACAATTTTCATGCTATTATAGAGATATTGAAAAGATGATAAATAAACACTGGGGCATCTTATCTCACGACCCAGAATTAGCAGGTCACATAGGGGAGAAACACAAATTTATATATCGAAGGGCGCCAACCCTTAGGAATCAGTTGGTCAAGTCCAGGTACTTAGATAATTGCAATGCTGGGAGCATTAGAAATAAGGGCTTTTACCGCTGTGGTTCCTGTCTCATGCGCAGGAACTGCCCCTAATGTAAACTCGACAAAAAAACAAAAACATTTATATGCTTATTTTTAAGAGTAATGGCCAAACGATCCGCATTGAGCAATTCATTATTTGCAACTCCTGAAATTGTATATATCTACTTGAATGTGCCTTCAGAAAACAGTATATTAGCAGGATTAACAGTCCTCTTAAAACCAGGTGGGGGGAACACACGCATAATATTAAGAAAGGCCTAGTGACACACTCAGTGTCAGCTCACTCTAAAGAAACACATAAATGTGACCCTTCCTCCATAGTCCGTTTCTTAGGGATCAAATTAGTGAAGGATATTATATATCTTCCCATTTGGCTAGATCCGAGATGTTGATTTTTTATATGGACAACCTGGTATCCCAAGGGTTATAACTCGATTTTGAATGAAAATGGTTGTTATGAAATTCCCTTGTCATGTTCAATTTATATTACACCTTTTTTCATAGCCTTGTTTTGTCTTCTTTTTAAACCCTCCTTTTTATTTGTTTCAGATCTAATCTGGGTGATGATTTTAGCTCCTGAGAAAGCCTGACTCCCAATCAGCAGCCATGCCAGCCTGGCTACACCCACCCTTGTAGGGTCATGGAAATGAAGCAGTTCTGTGCCTGGACGCTATCAGGTTGGGAGACTCCCTGAGAATACTAGGTGCTGTAGGATGGATTGGCAGAGAATGGAGCTTATTTGCGCTATACCAGTGGATCCTGATATGTGGCTATATTTGTATTTATTTATTGGTATTTATTTTATTGGCAATAGACCTAATTAATTTGAAATCTAAATTTTATTTATATATTTCTAGGTTTTATTTTGAGATACAACCCCACTGGGTGACCAGAGTAATCCTTTTACACTATTATTTCTCTTAGGATGAATGTGCTGAGAGAGGTAATGCCCCTCGTTATCAGAACGATCTGTTTGTCCACATTATAATTCTCTATGTATTTGTTTTAACCAGTAACCTGTATTGAACTGTATTGAATCTTTGTGTAGCACACCCTTCCCTACTTCTCATGTTCCTCAGAATGTAAGAGTCTTAAGGTGGCTACTTTCCAGTGTTTTTTTACTTGCTATGAATCATGTACATGATATATTGTGAGACATTGGGCCGTATTCTGAGATCCGTTTCCAGATCAGGCCGCAGTTATACGCACGCACGGTACAGGCCAAACCCCCTCACACGCATGACACTCCCCTCTCTCGGCCATGCTGTCTGTGACTTTCGCCACCATAGACCACCTGTAACTTTCCAAGAGCATTCCCGTGCGTATGTGTCCTCCGTACGTGCGAATCATGATAGTCGCACCCACTTCCCTTCATTTAAATGCCTTCCTCTGCCCATTTTTATTAAAATTTTCACATGCGTATTTTTGCGTCAGATATCCTTCCGTAAGTACCCACGTGCGATTCACAACTCCGTCCGTGAGGTACTTCCGCGCATATAGTCTACATGACCTATGTAAATAAAGTTACTACACATGCGCAATTGAAACGTACCTAAAAATACACACGGGACTTTCAGTAAAAACGGTTCTCTGAATACGGCCCATTATCCTCTTTGGGCTGGATCCAGACTTAAGTAAGTGCTTGAAATTAATTACTCCTGGGCTAAACCATGTTGATTGCAGGGGAGTCATATTTCCTCTGTTGCAAACAGTATTAGAGATGAGAGGTGATGTTTCTATCCCAAGTCTAAATAACAGTGTGATAGTAAAGCTGGTCAGTATCTGTGTGCAGTAAGCAATTCAAAGATATATCCCTGCATGCAAAGAATACTTAATTAACTTGACTCCCTCTGCGTTCAACATGGCTTAGCCCAGGAGTAACTCATTTCAAGTACTTACTTAAGTCTGGATCCAGCTCTTTGAAATTAGAGTGATCCCCCCTTTATTATTGTGTGTAATCCATTAAGATGCCAGAGTGATCCCCTTATGTATTGTATACCCCCATTTTGATTCATTTTAGTTGCCATCTGAATTGTACATTGTGTCCCATTTGTCTTGTATATTTACAATATATCTGCTTTTCACTTATGTCTGGCTTATATATGCCTAAATATGTGTAATTGTATGCATATTGTTGTTGTATACTGCCTGCAGCACGGTGGTGCAGCCTTTTATCATATTTGCAATCAGCTGTGAATAGTTTATGAACCTAACAATGGCAAAAGGGTAAGGTATCTATAATACAAAGCGCTAATGTATATAACCTCTCTTCTATTGGACTAAAAATGAAAGTAAAATAAAGATTTACCAAAAATTATGTCTCTATTTATATAAATTCTCTGTATAATGATGGATAAATTCCTAGGACAGTTCTCTCTTGAACGAAACTGATATTAGACAAAACTGTTGTTAAGAAAAAACTAACAGGCTATCACCATAAAGGTATTGACGTACATATAAATTATCAACTTCTTACTGATAGTCCCAGATCTTGCAAAAAGTCTATAAAATGTTCACAATAGGGAGAATGTTCTGTAAATTGTTCTACCGATTTCATTACATGGTTGTCAATTTCCAAAGCTCATGAAGTATATGAAAAACAAGAATAAACAAGAGGGGGAATCCCTCATGTAGACTGTTTCCACAATGGCAAGTAAATACAGGTTTTTCCTACTCACAAAGTGTGCCTCTTGGGCTGTATGCATATAACGATGTCTCTCCCAGGAAACTTTACCACTACGATGTTCGTCTTTTGAAGGTCTGCTCTTTGGGTTGTGTGTATGTAACGATGTACTTCTTAGGAAACTTCACCACTCAAATATCTGTCTTTTACCTCGAGATCCCATCAACAGAGAATTATCATTAAATAGGTAACCAAAATTGCTTACAATTAGTCAACTTGCCGTTCTGCATGTAACAATTTATGTTACTTATTCACTTTTCTCTCAAGGAAGATACTCTGCAACTGTTACAAAGTTGTAAATACTTTTATTTCTGACATGAACTTCTTAAAACATTAAAAGTAAAAGTATTCAGGAACCCCCCTGCCAAGCAGGGCTCCGTGGGACACAATACACCACTAACACCGCTATCCAGGTATTCTCATAAACCGTCGGCAAGATGGTAAAAGATAATAACAGGCCCGTAGCCTAACTTGTGCTAAAGAGTAAACCTAGATACCGTGTTAAGTGCAGTCTACCACCGGAGAGTCCTATACCACCAACGCGTTTCAGCGACTCATGTAGCCTTTCTGTAGCCTTGGTCCTATTTACTATCATGGAACAAATATCAATAATAATTTATATTATATAGAACTGGCTTTAAAAACCTGTTTTGGGAAACAGAAATAGAGAAACCAGTAGCCACCTATAGAGTAATCATTTTGATATAAAGTATTTCTTAATTGCTCAAACCACAACCTGTGGGCGGATGTATGGTACCAGATGCCACACATGTAGAGGCTGATTCAGGGTTTCTCCTGTAATGTCACAGGGATTTTTCTGCCATCATAATGAGAAAAGGAAGTCAGATGCTTGGTTGCATAGGGAGAGGAATTAGTAGCAGAAAGAGGGAAGTAGTGATGCCCCTTTATAGATCGTTGGTACGACCTCACCTAGAATACTGTGTTCAGTTCTGGAGGCCATACATCATACCAAGAAAGGCTAGAGGAAGTAACATGTATAGCTTGGAGCAGAGAAGGGAGAGGGGGGATATGATGGCAGCTCTCAAATATATCAAGGGTTGTGACCGGCTAGAGGAGGGGGCATTTTTCAATGGAAGAGTGTAATAGAACACGAGGGCATGAATATAAACTGGAGGGTGGGAGATTCAGAGGAAATGTGCTGAAAAATGACTTCACTGAAAGGGTGATAGATAAGTGGAATAGCCTCCCATCTGAGGTGCTTGAGGCTAACACAGAAGAACAGTTGGGATACATATAAGGATATTCTATATCTCAAATTAAATTGAGGGTAAATAGGGTCTGGGGTCAGTAAAGTTTTAAATAAACAACTGGGCAGACTGGGTGGGCCATGTGGCTCTTATCTGCCGTCACTTTCTATGATTCTATGATTCTCAAAGCGGAGTATCTTCCTTGAGAGAAAAGTGAAAAAGTAACATTAATTGTTACATGCAGAACAGCAATATTGGTTACCTTTTTAATACAGTCTTACACTATTGGAGCTTTTATCCCCTCCTTATATCATAATACCTGCTGTTGATGAGTGCTACTTTTGGAATAGAAGGCAGAATTACACATATGGTTATACGCAAAACGGCAAGTAATTTTATTGTAAGCAGTATTCTTGATTTGATACACTGATTGTGAGACTCTGAGGTAAAGATGGATATTTGAGTGGTGAAGTTTTCTAAGAAGTACATCGTTACATAGCTAGATTCAGACCTCAAGTAGGACCATTAATCCAAACAGAACTGTTTAAACCAAGGATGGGAAACGTCTGGTCCAAGAGCTGCATAAGACCAGCAAAATCATTTGGTTTGTCCCTCCGGGGTGTGGCCTGGCTTCTGGACGTGTTCTCCAGAGTTCCAGTGCACTAGATGGGGCCCGGGACACAGCTGTGGGGCCTCACGGACTTGCTTTAACAGTGGGCCATTAGTTCTTCCCTGAACATTGGCCTGCTATTCGGCAGGCCCACATCAGCTCTTGGCCCGGGACAATGGTCCCGGCTGTATCTCCCCCTAGTGGCAGTCCTGCTGCTAGGAACAGACTGTTATACCAACACCATTCTGGAGCAATTTAAGTTTATTCCAGTGGTCTCCCCACACATGCCCCCCTTTTCCTTCCCCTAATAACAGCTATTAGGGGGAACAAAAAAGAAGGGTATAGGGAGAGATTGTTGAAATACTTACTAAGCTGGCGTTAGTTTTACGCTGGGTCTGCTCCCAGGCTTGGTAAATATAACTAACTGCCGGCCCGCTCTAAAAAGAACGGGCCAGCGGGTGGGGTGGTGCGTTATTTACATGCATCTTCATGGAAACTGTAGTTTTCTATGGCGATCCATGGTTTGTAAATAAGATTTAATTCATTTTCCTGAGCTAATTTTCACATGAAAACGGGCATTATCACAGGAAAATTATCTTTCTAATTAGACACCTACATTTAAAGTATGATTACACATTTTACAGGTCAAGACTGGAACTATCTTGCAAGACTATGCATTCCTTAGGGATTTTATTGCAACAGCATCTCTGCAACAATTAAAACCATCCAACTAATGCAAGCACAAAGGTGGAAATAGCTTTTCATGCTCTTACATCATGTTTATCTCTTACCAGTTTGATGATTAAACAGCACATTTGGCCGTGTTTTACCGCAGCTCCTCCCATTACCCTTGTTAAAGAAAAAAATCTTTTCTGTGTTTAAGATGGAATGGATTGAAATCTCTTTCTCTCTAAGGAGAAGCTTCCTTTTTTTTCATACATGGCAATTGTATATTGAGACTTTTACCAACTTAGGTCACACAGTAACATTATAATAGTTTCCAATACGCTAATTAGTACTAACTAAGAGAATCAACCACTGACCCGCCCATTGTACTGCCTTAAAGAAAATACACACACATTGTTTGGTTAATTGTTAACTTTTATAGGATATAAATAGTCCAGAAGAACTTGTTGATTTTGTGTTAAATAGATTTCCGTTTATGTCATTCATAAGGTTACTGTAACATTACACAGTGTATGGTTGTTAAATGACTAACAAAAAAGGAAGCAGCTTACCATGAAACTGTGAACACTCCATGCTTAGATCCTCTAGCTACCGCAAACATAACTGCTCACAGCATTGGAATAAACTTACAACGGTAGATGACATTAGAACTGTTCAAATTCAAAGAATCAATCCCTGCTGAATTCTGGAAAACATCACTGTTAAATAAAAGCTGAACTAAAGAGAAAATGTTGGAAGCACGAGAGGAGAGATTTTCTTCACAGCTAAGGAACATGCTCTGCAAATTTCCCTGGCTCAACCGTGCACAATAAGCACCAGTATGAGGTCCTATAGTTGGGTTGTAAACGCTGAAAACCTGGTGTGGTCAACAATGTCAGAAAAATACCACAGTCAACAGCCAATTTGGCTGCTGTGGCACATGTGAGCACCATTAAGCCACTAGGCCACCTCTGAATTATGGGCCCATCCTTTCCTCCCTGTTGCTGAGCTGATTCTATTGGTGAGGGGACAGTCTGAAGCTGTAGCTCCATCCAACCTTTTATTAAATCAGCCCTGTTTTCATGGTTTTCATGGTGGAGGGCATTACTCATGTATATAAAGAAGATAAGAAAAGGCTGAAGAATAACACCAATTACACAAATGACATATTAGATATACAGGGAGGGTTAGGGTCAGGCTGCGAGGAAAGGAGGGTTAGGGTCAGGCTGCTGGGAAGGGAGAGTTATGGTCAGGCTGCAGGGAAGTTAGGCCTAGGATAATAAAAGGGGAGGGTTAGGGTAAAGATTAGGGAATGGGTTGGGGATACTTATCATTCAGAGCACTGTGTACATTAATGTTATGTAGGTTGAAACTCCTGTAGTTGAAGGAAAAAGATAAATTTACACAAAAAAGGAAAACATAAATAATAAGTATTAAAAAATAAAAACAGACATTAACACTAAGGACCTGATTGACAGTTAAGAAAATGTGGCTTTTTAGGTGTGTATATTTAAGATGGGATATACTGCAATGGCGTAGTAACTTAATATACACAATTTACGGTGGACTTAAGAACCTATTTCCTCAAGGTTAATGACTTAAGAATGAAGGGGTGTTCCAGGAAAACTCAAGAGTGAAGATAAGAAGATTGGGTGGAGGGAGCCATTGAAATTAGGAAATCTGGGTGCGCTTAGACAAAAACGTTCTTAATTAGCCGCCTTGCACACAAATATACGAACCTAAAGATAAGATAGCCCTATGGCATTCACAAGTCGATTAAGAAGCTGAAAACCGAGGTTGTGACAGGGGAGTTGCCTTAGTACTTTTTTTTTACAAATAATTAAGAACCTAAATCATTCTTAAGTGTGAATACAGTCCAAAGTGTTGTTAAGTACATGAGATACTATTTGATAACATCAAAGACATGAGCAGGGAAGAAAGTCAGGCGTAAGAAATGAGGGATGAGTGAAAGGGCAAATTCTTACTCTTCATTTTGACTAAAGGTAAAAAGATAATAAGGGTATTTGTAAGCTACATAACTGCCATAATTCAAATTCTAAGATTGTATTAAAGTCAAAATAAAAGTATTACGTTAACTCTGACTGTTTTTGAAAGTATAAGGGTCTGATTCAATTGACGCAGTGCTTTTCCAACGAATTTACATTGCATATTGTAGCTCACACCTCATAGAGGTACGTATTGAAATCTGTGAATAGATGGGTATAGGCGCATACCGGTCAGTTGAATCTGGCCCTTTGAATCTTATTTTGATACCAGGTAGGAAAACTGAACACCTTAAGAATGTCATCTCGTATAACATCATCTAGACTAGTAGGTCAGGTCCACTGTTATGAGTTGGGGGGGGGGCCCATAAGCAACCGGCGCATGTGCAGTTTCTGCCATTCTTTACATGCGTGTAACAGCTGAACTGTGTATGCAAAGACTACGGCTGATTAGCCGTCAGCTTCACTTACAGAGCCGCAGCCACCTGCTACACTATATTAGTTGCATACCGCAGGTCTGTAGATACTGCCAGGGAGTAGTAGCCATGGGGATTGGCCGGAGCCACTGTCTGTTAGTACGGAGGGTGATCCTGGCTAATATTCACCGCTATTACTCTCTGGCAGAAAGAGCCGCTTTGTAAGTAATGCTGACTGGAGACCCCCAAGGATAAGGGGCCTTGACCGTAGACCACAGTTCAAATCCCCAAGGGCAGCACTGAGCAAGGTAGTATTTTGATTTTATAGTAAAATTTGCATTCTATCAACGTGCATCAACTAATGTAAATCTCTGAGAACTTCTGTGAATGAAGGAGAGGATGAGGAAACCCGATGATCACGTTACACAGTGTGGACCCCACACTGCATTTGCCCCTGCACCTGATACCATAATTGCCAAAACTGTGTATATTTCCAACATGGAGCTGTTTGAAATTTCTTTTAAAAATGTATTCTCTGAATTACAAATATTTTACAGTACTGTAGACAGTATAAAGACCAATGACAATTGACAAACAGAGATCCAGTGAGGTTGCATTCCTTTTCTTTTGCACTAGAAATGTCATTAACCCTTGTTAGGAGTTTAAAATCTATGAACCATAACCCATAAATAAGAGACATGTCTCTAGTCCTGTCACTTCCATAAGCTTGAAATACTTCCTCTTGTTATTGACAGATCTTCAGACATAATATTACGGTATGTGCATACAATGAATAGTCCTGTTATTGTTCTGAAATAGGACATTCCATAGCTACTGGTCAAATAAAATGACACAATAAAAAAAAAGTACGAGCTGTTCTCCATGTGTGAGCAGTCCCTTCCTAAAATGCAGATATACAGACATCTTAGGAAAAAGAAAAACGTACACTGGGAAAAATATGTTGTAATAATTATCATTGGTTATAGCAAGCAAACCAAAACTATTGTCATTAACGTCTAACTCAAAATATCCCTTGGGCATTAATTGTGGTGTGCAGGTAAATCACATGCAATGTCACCACTCAATGGAAATTATATTTTTGAAATACAGGCAGCCGAAAGCTCATTTCTGTCTGTCTGTATTATATCCCTAATTAGAATGTTTTTCTAATGAATGGGTAAGTATGCCGAGTTTATTTTTTGACATACCCATTCATTGCCTTTCCAAAACCCAATGCAGCAGCCCAGGGCACCAGAGGGAACACCCACCGCACACCTGCCGCAGATTCCACGCACCGGACCGGAGGTGAATGTACAAAGGGAGACTTAGGGTTAGGCTGCGGGGTGGGGTCTTACGGTTAGGCTGTGAAGAGAGGAGACTTAGGTCCAGGCTGCAGGGAAGGTAGTCTTAGAGTCCGGCTGTGAGGAGGAGATGGTTTGGGAAGGTTAGGTTGAGGTTTAAGATAAAGGTTGGGGTTGGATAAATACTAACTTCTCGCCACTGTGGATTCATTCTGGAGCTGATAGATTGATTGTCCTCGGTGGGGCAGAAATAATCGAATTCGGAGCCATTCCAAAAATGGCTGGTAGAATATGGCTCTTGATTAGAAGGGCCATTCTGACCACTGCCCCTCACCCATTGATGCCCTACCACTCAACTTATTATATCTGCACAGATCCCATGGAAGTTTATAGCACTGTTTGCCATAAAAACAGCACTTTTTATCAAAATTAGCGTCTCGCCATCCTGTACACCGTAACATTGGATTCATTGCACCTGGAGAGCACATGGATGGTCAGAGATGCAGATTAGTAGATGACAGGCCTGGCAACAGAAATCTTGGGGCCCCAGCGCACTCATGTTTTTTTGGGCCCCATGCCTCCTCAATAGTGGATTGCAGAGGTCCCTCTGAAACTCAGGGTCCATCACAGCTGTCCCCCTTGTCCCCTTCTATCGTGGGGCTTGATAGATGAATACATAATAACAAGCATCGGGGTGCTGTGGGGAGAACAGGAAACTGAGGGAGAGAAAGACTGGGGAAAAGCTGGGAACTGGGAGAAAATGTAAGAAGAGGTTGGCAATGGGGGAAAGAGACCGTGGAGAGAAGTTGGTAGTTGGGGAAAAGATATTTGTGAGAGGAAGAATGAAGAGTGCTTTACTCTGATTTCCCTAAATATTATTATTAAATAATTGACAGTCAATAATGACCAAGGGCTAGATTTACTAAGTTGCGGGTTTGGAAAAGTGGAGATGTTGCCCATAGCAAGCAATCAGATTCTAGATCTCATTTAACTATTGCATACTAGAGAATGTCAGCTAGAATCTGAGTAGTTGCTATGGACAACATCTCCACTTTTCCAAACCTACAGCTTAGTAAATCTGGCCCAAAGTATCTTATGTAATTGAAAACTGAGCTCATCTACAAACATAATAAAATGGTGAGTTTCAGTTTTCAATTAAAAGGAAGTTTGTAAAAGTTCCTTCATTGTATTAATATGTTATTTTACCTGTTATTTATTTATTGATTTACTGTTTGAATTAATGATTGACTGTTCTTTATTAATAATAAAAATTTGTATTTTGAAATTTATGGTTTAGAGCTCCTCTTTTTTTCCTTGTTTTAGCACTTCTTTATATAAAAAAAAAATGTGAAACTTAAAATTAAAAAAATCTAATATATATTCTTCTGGACTCCAGGAATTGAGAAATGATTTCTTTTCAGTGTAAGGCCTCACCTAGAATATGTTTAGTACTGGAGGTCAAATCTTCAGAAACACATAAATACATTAGATATTGTGCAAAGAAGAGCAACTAATATGGTACAAGCGGTAAGGGGGCGCCGGGGTGCTCCCCGGTCTCCCTAAGATTTCTTATTGCATCCCCCTACTTGATACTCTTATACTTTTCACCTACTGCTTTGTTTTGTTTTTTTTCTCCAGCAGCCTGATTCAGATTTGGGGCACTTTATTGTAATGAAGGGTTTGTTATACCCTCCTTGTGAGGGTGAAGTCCCACTGTGACGCACCTATACAGGGTGAGACTTGATACATTGGGCCTGATCCAGAGCTACGAAATTTTCGCACGACGGGCGAATGCGTACGTTCGGCCGTGCGTATAAACATACACGCCCCTAACACTCCCATTGTAAAGTACCTGCTTACGGCGGCTATACCCTACACTAGGTACTACGTCGGCCGTACGAATTTTCGCACATATTACGCAAAGCGTACGGGCTTAGCACGCCCATACGGTACAATTTAAATGGCTATCCCCGCCTCCGTGTAGTAAAACGAGCGCCCAGGCGACCGTCGTACTGAACGCACGCCCCTCGAGCGAACAATTCGCACACAATACGACCGCTATACGCTCATGTCGTCCAGCCGACCGGAAGCTGTCATACTGGGCATGCGCAGTGCGAATTTTCGTACGAAAATACGCAAAAAACGGTCGTACGCTCGCTTGAAATCGGCCAATTTCGTAGCTCTGGATCAGGCCCAATTGTCTCCTAAAACCAGGGTGATTTTTACTGTGCTGCTGGTGCTACATTTGTTTACTATTTCTCTATCAGGTTAACACGCTATATATGCAGTGTTGTACTTGCTTGTATTCCATTTCTAATTTTTCATGTGGCCATTGTTATTATTATTATTATTATAGGTGTTTCCTAATCTTTTTCAACAGTTAGGTGTATGTTGTGTTTAGAATCTACACACTGAGGGATGTATAAGTGTTAGTTTATTCTATATTTCGCCTTCCTCCATATATTTTAATACATTTTACTAAAAGTTATGTTTTATTTTTCTTCAGAATCAGATACTTCTTTAGAGTTATATTTTTTCACATTGATATCTCTTTATATATATGATATTAGTGCGCCATAAACTGGTCCCACCTTTTTCTCTCCCTTTTTGTAATATGGTACATGGGCTGTGTCACAAAACATACCAAGAAAGCCTAGAGGAAATAACCATGTATAGCTTACAGAAGAGAAGAGAAGAAAAGGTGTGGGGGGGGGGGGATATGATAACCTGTATAGCAGCTGGTAACCTGATAAGCTGTATAGCTTGTTCTAATACACCTTTTCAAATGTACAAGGCACAAGGGCATGCGTATGAACTGGAGGGTGGTAGACTCAGAGGAAATGTGAGGAAAAATTGCTTAACAGAAAAACAAAGAAAGCAGCAGTGTCTAGTCCTGTAAGGACTGTACATTTTGTAACATACAACTTTTCATTGTTTCAGTTTACTAAAGAAAAATCATGTCAAAAAGAGAGTCAGCAGGTGCAACAAGCTAGCTTCTGCATAGATACTCTGGGGCAGATCCAGACGTAGGCCTGCCCATGTCTTTACGCTTTTCGTGAGCGTAAAAGCGCCCATTTGTACTTACTGCACATGCACGCGTAAGATATTACGCAAAGAAACATAACCATAACTTTATAGGAAGAGTTTAGTTAAGTACACTCATTAGCTGGAATTTCATTATATAGGGTATAGGAACATAATGTATACCCTAGGAATGTATAGCCAACAATCAGTTTTCTTTCATCAAAATTAGACAGTATTATATATTTCCAGGAGCTTCTCATGGACACAGCAAGATTTCAGTATATTTGGGTATTCTATCTCAATGAATAGCAACGGTTATAGGAAATTAGGCTTAAACTGCTGGGACTCTACTAAATGGAACAAACAAGTGTTACACTATGTGGACTTGTTATATCTTATCTTGCTGCTAGGGGTAATCTTGGACAATTGGTTGCCTCCAAATAATGGACATTATCATTATCTGCCCCTAGGGTCTGCTGTTGGACTCTTTCATGATTAGTTAATTATCAAGCACCTGGTCAGGCTGCTCATATAGGACTTCCTCTCTTTGAGCAGGCTCCTGGTCATTAATTATTTATCCAGTGATCCTGTTACATGCATGCTGCCTTTTGATCTTTGTACCAGTTACCCTCTGTTCTCTATATGTATTTATGTTCATTTATATCTTGAATTTGGTTTTATTTGTGCTCTAGCATCCAAAGTTTCTGTTACTCTGATTTCTGTTTGTATTTGTGTATACTTGTATTTTTGTATTCATTTTACCTCTGCATCTGAGCACCTAGTGTTTTCGATTTGTGCTTAGTGCTCCCTCTGATTGCTGTTTGTATCTGTACTCCATAGTGTTTTTAGCCTATAGTTTATCTAGTCTTGTCTTTGCTATTTTATTGTTGCTACTAGTTCACAAATCATCTATTGGTTTCTTCACTCTTGCCTGCTTATTAGTGCTCAACTACACCTAGGACTGCCCTCCAGGGATAGTGACATGCTGGGTGTCTGCCACATAAGCCTATCCCATCATAAGGGGCTCAAGTGAAGACCAGGCCCCACTTATACATATCCTGGGAGCAGTCTTGTAACAACAGGAAGACTCAGATTGTCGAATTATTTGTAAAACTGGGAGAAATTTTATATAGAATGATAGTGAGTTTAAAAAAAAGAATGGTCTTGAGCAGGAGTCATACTTGAGCCATCTCTTCAACTACCCTCCCTGTCCAGCGGAATTCTGCCAGCCTGCCCCTAAACCACTTTACAGCTGGCAGGAGTGATGCAATGTATACACAATTGCAGAATATTATATTAGATTCATATTACAGCCAATAATTTAGCAGGAAACCTTCTGTTTACAATTATTTTTTTGTATTATGAAACCCAAGAATTTAAAGTTGAGCTTTGTTAAATTTATGGTTAAATATATTTATAATAAAATTCCATTATTGTCCAATGTAATATCATTTTTAATGGTTCATTTAAAGTATGCTATATTTTAGCATTATAAACAAAGGTAACATATTGGTTTCACGCTAGGAGGCCCTTTATATTTTATGTGATGTGCCTCTGTAACAGCATATTACACTGTCTCGTGTATTTTATCTTGCGACCCATAGAGGTATGAGGAATTATATGCAATGTTCCTCTATCATTCTAAACGGGAATATTACCATAGAAATTTGAATTGGCCCCAACATCTTACCTCCAGCTTAACAAAGCCATGAGAGAGTTAAGATAAACCCAGAAATGCATAAACAGGCCAATGTCCTCCTCCCCCATATCTAACTGTTTTATAAAAAATTCAGAAAATGTATTTATTTTAAAAAATAAATAAAAAAATAAATTAACAAAAACCACCACACATCTTATTAAAAACCAAACACCAGATCAGACCACCCCTACCTCCATAAAATTAGACCCCAAATCAGTCCCTCACTTCTACATTAAAAAGCAGACAACTCAGACACCGATTGGACTCCTCACACCCTATTCAAAATAAAACTCCAGATCTCTTTACATGTCCTTTCCTGCAGCTGTTGGAGGGTACTTTCTGGATTTTTTTATTTTTTTTTGTAGTTCAACCATCCAACCATCCACCAATCAGCATGATGAGACTGTCACCACTCTGGTGACTCAGCCATTTACCAATTGCATGGTATGTTTTACAGACAGCGACAACCATCGTCTTACAGGTCCATACTGCTATTTCATTACATATTGGACACAATGGGCTGGGTCCAGAGTTATGTAAGTGCTTGAACTTACTCCTGGGCTAAACCATGTTGATTGCAGGGGGAGTCAAGTTAATTGTATTCTTTGCATTCAGGGATATATCTTTGAATTGCTTACTGCACACAGATACTGACCAACGTTACTATCACACTGTTATTTAGACTTGGGATAGGAAACATCACCTCTCAACTCTAATACTGTTTGCAACAGATGAAATATGACTCCCCTGCAATCAACATGGTTTAGCCCAGGAGTAACTAATTTCAAGCACTTACTTAACTCTGGATCCAGCCTAATGTTGCAATACTATTTTGAAAGTTAATGTCACCTGTACCAATAACCACAGATTGTACAGAAATGTTATTTCCCTTATATATGCTTATAATACTAGGAGCAAATAATATAGGGGTAGATCCAGAACTACGTCCGTCTTCCATAGACGGACGTAATTCAATAAACAATAGCTACTGCGCATGCATAGTAGCTATTGTACGTAATCTGCGCATCGTTTCGATAGACCGCATATACGCAATCTACGTATCAAAACGATACGCAGATTACGTACAATAGCTACTACGCATGCGCAGTAGCAACTGTTTATTGAACTAAGTCCGTCTATGGAAGACGGACGTAGTTCTGGATCCGGCCGTATGACTGTAAATCTAATCATATAGGGCCTAATCCAGACTTAATCTTAGAGGCAATCAGATCCTCAAGCAAAATATTTTGAGAGATCCATCTGTGCATTTTGCATTTCAACACTCACACTAATAGTGGTGGATTTCTGTCAGCCAGTTTCTACATAGAGCACAGGGAGTCTCCTGGAATCATGGAAGTCCAGATATTAGGGTACAAGGAAAACCAATATGATAAAATGACTAAGGGCTGGATTCAGACTTGAGTAAGTGCTTGATATTAGTTACTCCTGGGCTAAACCATGTTGATTGCAGGGGAGTCATATTTCATCTGTTGCAAACAGTATTAGAGTTGAGAGGTGATGTTTCCTATCCCAAGTCTAAATAACAGTGTGATAGTAAAGCTGGTCAGTATCTGTGTACAGTAAGCAATTTAAAGATATATCCCTGCATGCAAAGAATACAACTAACTTGACTCCCCCTGCAATCAACATGGTTTAGCCCAGGAGTAACTAATTTCAAGCACTTA
>WWET01000530.1:12336-38060 GCA_011038615.1 Limnodynastes dumerilii | reverse complement strand
GCAGCATAGAAGGGGAGTTGAGAGTTAGATTGCTGGGAAGGGAGGGTTAGGGTAAAGGCCATGGAAGGGGAGGGTTAGTCTAAGGATTAGGGAGAGGGTTGGGGTTAGATTCTTCATTTACCTTTCGAAGCACCCTCACCCTTTTGTGGATTGATTGCTTTGCCTCTTCGGAATTGCAGTTCTTAACTGGCTGGGAGAGACCGGCCCTATCAAAATAGGGCCAATCTCAATGGGGACCAACACCAGTCCAGACTCTTAATATACCCACATGTATTACAAACATCGGAACCCTTTTTTAAAAATGCAGTGTTTGCCCGTGACTAGGGATAGTAGATGAAATGATCCCTTTACAGATATTTTTCAGCTGCCCACTTATAGCAAATCTATAAATGCAGTGAGTGACCAGAGTATCCATTGCAAATCACCCTTATAAAATAATGTATTTCTTTTTATTGTGTCATTTGAACATTACCAAGGCAAAGACTTGTGATAACGACATGGAGATGTGAAACAGGGTGGATAAGACTCATTGGCATAAACAACATGAAATAGGGCATGACTCATTCAGATCAGGGCTATGCTGCCAGTTTCTGTGAACAGAATGTTACCATGTTTTAGGATTTTGTTAATTAACGTTTTATTAATCAATTATAGTGTAGCCGTTGAACATATTTCTGTCTATTTGGTGGTGCTTCAAGGAGACCTCCCACCTATGGCATTACTTGAAAGGGCAGTATCCAAAAGGCATGACTTGAATATTTATATTTATTATTGTCACCATTAAAAATATAATAACGTAATATTAACTTACTGTACATTTATATTTGCAATGAATAATTCATTATGTAATTATCAACAATAATTCACTGTCGAAAATTAATATTAATATAATAATTATAATAATTATGTTAATAATTTCTACTCTTATCTTTAAAAGGTTAACTTTTTGTATAGTCAAAACTATCGTGTGAGTGTAGTTGACATTTTTTTTAGATTATTTACAACTGAAACACTACCTTGTCTTACGATCTGCTGAAATGCAACTGCTCTGTGTATGTTATGATCAGCTGCAGCAAGTCTCGCTTTTTGCCAAACATCCAATTAGAAGACGAGCGATTCTTGCAGTGGATGATCTCAGGTCTGCTTTCCGGGATCGCTCTCAGTTTTTTAGATTATTTACAACTGAAACACTATCTAGCCTTACGATCTACTGAAATGCAACAGACAGAACTTTCCCTATTTGAGTCTATGGGCCTCATTTACTAAGGTCCATGTTGGCCAAATCGACCAAAGTCCCGTGACTTTAGCTGCTTTTGTCCCATCGTAGTATTCACTAAAGCCAATGTCCCCTAAAATCGTCCAACATTGCTGTACCATCGCAGTCCTGACTTTTGTAATGCAGAAGATATAAAACGATGGATTCACTAAAGGTGATTTTACTATATTGCCTCTAGTGCGGTCTGTAAGGGCTGAAAAAAAGCGACGCCTGTGTGTGGCGCTTACATATAAAGTGACACACACTTTAATAGAAAAACAGAGAAACGCCAAGCAAATCATCCCAAGACAGATGACTGCTAAACGGTACGTTGATACTTTACTTTATTATTTTATTACACATTTTAAAAACACACTACACTTTTTTTACATTTTATTGATGTTTACCAATGTATTGTTATGTAATGTATTGTTGTAATGTTTATTGGGGGAAATGTTTTATTTTATTATGGACACATTAGACATTACATTGTAGCATTTTATCAATTCTTAGGCTGACACTTACACTACTATGAGGATTAGCATGGCCACAAACACATGGCCATGCTTTGCCTTACAGTAGTATATGCTTCATCAGGATAAGTGATAGAATAATGCATGCTGATTTTGAAATGGACAATCACTGTGCTTTTCAATAGAAAAGCATGGGCAATTTGTCCATTTTAAAATCGATCAACATCGACGGCGATTATTAATCCCGGCAAAAAAGTGCGGCTTAGTAAATGCTGCGATTTTTTGCAAAAAATTGCTGCAAATTTACAGCAATGTCTAGCGATTCAAAAATCAACCTTAGTAAATAAGGCCCTATGTGTCTGAACTCCCCTAGAGGTAGAGGGATGATCTCTTCAATTTATAAGATTCTGTTGGATTCAACATTGGATGCCGTCATGAGAGGGAGTGGGAAAGGGACCTGGGATTTCCCCCCTGGAGGAAGACTCCTGGGTGGATATCAGGGAGGCTGCTCTATCTCCACTCATATAAAGAAGAACACATATAAGCTGTACTATTGCTGGTATTATATACCCGATAGGCTTCTTAAAATGTCCCCTAAATGTAGGAGAAACTGTGGTTAGAGAGACACCTTCCTACATATCTGGTGGATGTGTCCGGGGGTATCTGATTTCTGGGATAGGGTTGCGACCCTTCCCTCCACCCTGCTTTCTACTCCTGTCACAAAGGACCCCTGGGCCTTTTTACTCTGCCACCTTATTGAAGGTTTAGACTGCTCCTCTAAGAAGTTGATCAGCCACATCCTATCATCATCTAGATGCCTGGTGGCTAAATTCAGGAAGAAAACAGAGCTTCACCCATTACCTTCACGATAGGGAAGATAAATTCTTACTTACATGGTCTCCTTGACTCTTGCAATAGGCACAACCTTAATCTCGCTACTTAATGCAACTAACCAATCTAAATACATCTCTTCAAGCAACATCCCCCCATCCCTCCCTTACCTTCATTCAAAATAAAAAATGGTAGCCTTATATCCAATTGTTTATATATTTTACTATACAATGGTTATGTGTTATATGTGCTTGTACTTCACTTATATATGTAACACCAATTGTATTTTTTGTGATGCTTTTTTATTCATGTTTTTAATTTCCTTTTCCTTACGGCAGCGTAACCAAGCTAGATCCGCACAAAAGAGGGAACAACCAGGGAAGTTAGGGTTGCGGTGACAATCAACTGGTTAAAAAAAGTAGCTATTTTCGGCATCTGACAGACGTATTATGGGCAACGGACGTTGTTCTGGATCCAGCCCATAGTAATTCCATTTAGTAAATCAGTCTGCTTCATATCATGGCTGTCCATAGGGGGGCTGGGGGGGGGATGCTAATAATAGCTCTCAGCCTGGTGGCTTGTTTACCCATGTCCTGGCTTCCCTTAACTCACATGGCTCCTTACAGCCTGCCGCACTATATAGCATCAGGTCTTCAGCATTACTAAGACATCACCCTTTTGCAAAGAAAATTTAGGGGGACATGAACTTATAAAATATGGGGAAAGCTCTATAGCATATGTGAAAATAGATGTGAGATGCCCAGGAACAATTTTTATGGGAAGCCCAGCTTTACACAACTAGAGCAATATTTTCCTAGATTTAGTCATGGAAAATTCATATTAAACACTCCATCCTATACTTTCTATAGATCTTGTGCCAGAATAGCCATGTAGTTCTCTTAGGTGAGTTTTCAGTTGTTTGGAAACTACCGTGAGTTGTGTGTGGGCTGTTTCAGATTTGACCACTGTCCTGGGAACTGCAAACTTTTAGAGTAGACAAATGAAAATACAAAAGCCACCGCATTAGCTATAAATCACTTAAGACAGAACTCACCAATCTGGGAAGTGCAAACTCACACAGCTGTAAAAATAGTATAATGTATACTAATACTATATACTATAGTCACGAGTGGCAGATGGTGGCATGAAAAAGCACCCCCAGGTGCACACGGGAAAGGTGCACAGTGCACATGGGAAAGGTGCGGGAAAGAACCGCGCACCTTTCCCGTGTGCATCGGGGGTGCTTCTCCATGCGACCATCTGCCGCTCGTGACTCCAGTCTGACACGACCAATACAGATCAGGGAGGGACAGCATACAGCCTTGGAAAAGGTGAAGCGCTGGCTGTGAGGCCACTTGTTGTCCACTTATTAGGGATAGGTATTAGTTAGCGGGTCTGTGTGTGTGCCGTGAGTGATATCATAGGCATGTTCTTCTGCAGATATTTGATACATGAATATATGGTCATTTTTAATACTATAATATATCACCTAACTTGTGTATTATTGTTTTAACTTGTACCATTAAAAGTTGCTGATTATTTTTAATTGAATCTTCCATATGTGTTTGAGACTAAACTGTGATTTATATAAGACTAGTGCTGTCTTTTGGGTCATGTCTTTGTGATCCACCTCTTTGTTTATATCTTATAGAGCAGTGCTGATTGTGGGTGTCTGTCCCAATCATTCAGAACTATTTTGTGGTTCCAGGGACACAGGAGGAATGCACAGATCTGCTCAATAACTGGGTGCAGCATAAACGTAGAACACTCAGCATTACACATGTATAAAGGTCCTGACACTGACTAAGAGAATGCTAATGGCACATTCTTTTGGCATGATGTGTAAAACCCTGACTCTAAATTCTGATTTGTCTCCTGGGCCTTTCACTTCCTCTATATTTTTGTATAGATCTAGGAGAGAAGTCATTTTGTAATCTATGTATGCTTAGTAATGGTCACACCACCCTTGGAACTGACCTTTCTGCTAATGTCATTAACACATTACTTGAACTCAACAGTGCTGCTGTTTTAATGTTAAACTTTTCTTAGTAAAAACGTTTAACCAAAGAGAGGAAACCTGTTATTGCAGCAATATTAAATTAAAAATAAAAATGTAAATGTAACTTAATAATCAACATGACTATTATACTGTTTTTATAACAGAAGTCACTAACTCCCTGACATTTTATGCATTAAATACATTGTAGGGGTCAATTCCAAGCTTGTGGGCCATTTAAAATAGATTAATGGTAACCTAAAAAAAATTATTATTATTATCAACTCACGCGCAACCACACAACCAATCACAAGCCAAGCAGCGCCACAGGCCGAGCAGCGCCATCATAATCAGCACGTACGAAGTACGCATGCATTGGATTCGACACAAAACCAGCTGGGGCGTTTTTAGAAATGAAGGGGCCCGTGTGCAGACCCCCCACACGGCCCCCCCCTCCTCAGAAGGGATCCCCTCCCCAGACGGGCCCCCCTCTTCTTCTTCCCAACCCCATATATATCTATACAAACGGTGACGGTCACCAGCAGCCTACCGTTCCCAACAGTGCACTGCGCATGGGCATCACGCGGGGATGTCAAGCGTGCGTGCACTGTGCAGCCTCACGCTCTGCAAACAGAGGAGAGTGCACTGTTGGGAACGGAAGGCTGGTGGAGACCGTCACAGTTTGTACAAATATAGGTGGTACTTGGATCCTCCATTAGGTGCAGGGTGCGGCCCCCTTGTCTGCGGGGGCCCGTGTGCACTGCACACTCTGCACCCATGGTAGATACACCACTGACAAGCAGCCCGCATGCAGCTGTTTAATGATTTTACCGCTAAATCTTTTAAAACTTGGAAAAACCGTTGCAAAAAGGTGTTGGAACTCCGTTCTGGTGCGTTCTATGACAAAAAAAGCACTGATCATACCTGGTATTGTGGTAGTAGTCTCCATTCCATTAGTCTAGAACAGCGGTTCCCAGCCTTTTTTTGGGGTGTACCAGTTACCCAATATGGAATCGGGTCAAGTTCATATTTGCATATCAGGCAGATGCATATTCTCTACTTACTTACTTACATATATATATATATATAATTTGTTGTGAGTGTGTTGCTTACATACTTTTGCAGTGATTTTTAGGTGTATTTAATCTATATATTCAATTCAGCCCACAAGATGTTTAATTAAATATGCAATATTAGACAACTGCTACATTCTTACCCAGTTACCCCAAGTACCACCAGACAGTGGTTCAACTACCACTAGTGGTAATAGTGCTACTGGTTGAGAACCCCGGTGTAGTATCTGGTAGTGATACAGGCCGATGGCCTGGCAGGGGTGTAGTCACTGTAAACAAACAAATTATGTTGTGTAATTGGTCTAAGTGAAGCTCTGATAAGATGGCAAGAATGTCCTAAATTTCAAACTAAATTGATATAGGGTCTAGGGTCAGTTATAGTATTAATAAAAACAACTGGAGGGGCTCATGTGGCTCTTATATTGCTCTGATTATAATTCAGTATACATTAACATGACTGTGCTATATTATAATAACAAAATCCAAGAGATAGTTGATATTTTCACATTTTTTACCCATAACTGAAAAAGACATTAGATTTTCATAACTGAAGCTTTTATATTCATTTAATTGTAACAACAGCCAATCAAAAACAACATGTTGTCATACAAAACAGCTGTACACAAAGAAGGTTATGATGAGATTGGAAAATAAATCATCAAGACAGCTTCCTTTCAGCTACCTGCTGAATTCATTTTACTTATTTCTAGTCTGCTCTCTTTCATATTTTCAGTCTTTTATCAATATGTTCACTTTCGTAAAGACATCGGTCTAGATTCACAGTTACGTAGTTTTCGTCTTACCTACGTTGTTTTAAGAATTGAGCTACTACGCATGTACATAGATTGCGTAAGCGCGGTCTATTCTCAATTCTTAAAACAATGTAAGTAAGACGAAAACTACATCACTGTGAATCAGGACCATCATCATTCACATCCTGAGGCATAATAGGAGGGCTATCACATTTTAATGACATTACATGTATGACATTGATAATTTGGGGAAGGAACAATGTACAATTGTATCTCTACTGTGGTGAGGCATTATAAGCATTGTAATAGATACTAGGTACACTTATATAACAAAATATTTCATACATAAAAATTTTAATATTTACACTAGAAAAATACAGAGGGAAAATAAAAATATATTGGGCTTAATTTCCTTTAAAAGCATTTCCTACATCCACAAACTAGGCAAATAACAGGTGGTGTTTCCTTCAATTTCTAACTCCTTTATTTAATACCAGGTTCCCTGTGGGTTGATTGGAGTGCATTTAACAGTGATTTCATAAAACCTTTATATTTTTGGATGTTATACTGTACTAGTATAAATAATTAAAATCTCATGAAACTGTGCCATTTAATGATACAATGTGCCAATAATTAGCAATTTCCCCAATTTAAAGTTAATTTGTTTTATTATAGAAGCAAAAAAGGAATAAGTATTAAGTGTGAAAAAATAAATATAGCTATATAACACAGAGCAACATGTAATACAGTGAAAAGTGCTTAAACAAAATAAAGCCATTTTTATAATAATACTTTTTATGTAACCTTATTGTCATAAATGTATAATGGCGTTGTTATGAATGTGTCATAGCCTGACTTGTAGAATGTATATGTCAAGCTCATATAGTAGCAGATATCCATTGGCTTGCATACCCGTAAAATAAAAAATAACCTTAATATATGTTTCTGTTAGTATTAAGTAGCACTTGTGTATGCCACTGTAATATTAACAAAGACCAAAACAGGAAAAAAAAAACATTTTTGAATCCTATACATCTCAGTGTTGTTGAGGATCATTGTATATATGTGGGTGTTAAAGTTGATGGGGAAGTTTCAGTTTTGTCACATTAGAGAACTTTGTCTTGTCCCATCTGCTCTGTACATTCACAGACTGATCTTGTCTTTTGGAAGGTGTTTAATGAACATAGGACTGGAAGCTGTGCAGCATATATAGCAACGATGTCAAGAAAGCAAAGAACTAGAAAAAAACATAATAAACAGTGATTATAATATGAATTATTTATACATTTTATTAAATAAACACTATCCTAAACTTGCATAAATGTTATATATGCATTATTATAGCTTAATAGAACCGTTATATATTTTGTGCTGATAAAAAGCTTTATCCCAATGTCTACTACTTTTTTCAGGGTATACTGTTAGGTACTGAACGATCCACGGGGGAATCGTTTCAGTGTGTACAGTATAAAGATCAGCTACAGAATTGTGAGTAATCACAGTAACGATTTAAATCGTTACAAAACATCTCAGGAGTACCCATTTTTAAGTCAGCTTCTGAATTACATATACAAAAACCATCAAAATGTATTCTTTAAATAAAAATCCTTTCTCATATCTAAGGAAACGTAAGACAAACACCTTACACCTCCAATTATTCATATTTGCAGAAACACCCATAGGCCCAGATCCTGGGCTACGGCCGACAGGGGAATTCCGTACGTGTCGTACAGAATTCCTCTGTTTTGAAGGTTGTGCGCTTGCACACAACCTTCTTATGACTCCATAAGGGCCGGCATACGTAACATACGTCACGTACGCCGCTCTTACGAAAAGGGGGCTCCCCCCCCATTAAGCATGTTGTATCTCCACCATAAAGGCGGAGATAGACATGCTAATTAGGGAACGGAGCAGGGGAAATTAGGGTAGGAATCTGGACACGTAAATGTCCAGATTTACTATAACAGCGGGGAGTCCTCGGGCAGCCGTATGGGCCCATAGGTCAGGATCCAGACTTATTAATTATTAGTAGTAGTAGTATTTAAATATTAGGTGCAAATACACATTTACAGTATTAATGCACAGATTTGTTGTTCACGCAACTTCTGTTGGGGCTTGTTACACAAAACTTATTGTTAAGTGTTATTGGAGCAGGTGCCATTTCTTTGGATGCACAAAAATGACACTGATTTAATCTTTGTTCAGCTTTGAACCCTTAAGACCATTTTCACATGGTAGAAACCTCATTTTCAGAACTGTAGTATAGCACTCTGACATAAACTGCTTGTGAAAGCAGTGGGTCTGGAAATTTTACAGGCCCAAAAACAATAAGTTCATAGGCACTTCTTCTGTCCTGGAGTAAAATACAGTACTTTTAACAAAAAAAAAACACAGATTACACCTAGTTTTTTAATAGTTATTACATAGGAATCATTCATTTTAGAGATGTTTCCAATTGTTTCTTTACACCATATAAAGTAAGAATGTTTAAAATAAATATATAGAATCTATTCTCACAACAGTTTAATATTTCCTCATTTCTTATTGCTGCGGAAAAAAACAAAAGCATGACCTTTTGGGATTGGAAAAAAATCATTATGAATGGATGAAGGGCAGGGAAATCTGTGTCCAGAAATTTTTTTAAATATTACAAAAGTTTGTGACTATATACTAGACGAATATTACATTCCAGTCCATTACAGTCTTACCAACAAAAGCAAACTTATTTGGAACTTAACAAATCAAAGTAAACTTACTGTAGCTGCGGCATTCAAATGGTAGTAAACAGAACTGCATTGTGGCAGGAGAGCATTACCAGCTGGTATTAACCTATCACAAAATATTGTGGCATTCGCTTGCAAAGCAGCAGCACTGAGGTAAAATATTGCTGTAATCCCATGGTAAATCACATCCTGAAATAACACAGTAAAATAGGCAATCGGTTAGCACAGAGAAATCTTGATAGAAATAACTGCAATTTGCACTTTATAAGGCTATTTTTAATATGTTCATACTGTATGTAGTATAGTGATAGAGCAAAGAAATATATATAGCTTTTGCATATTCATTTTGAAGATATCTTCTGCCTCCAGGGGTTCAACAAAAAACAGTTGACTGTTATTTCTGCAATTCTCGAGCAGATCCTCTTATAATCAAGTCAGCAGTGGCCACATCGTCTCTACAAACTGGACCATCAAATCTGTGCAGCATATACAATCATCAAGTGAACAGCCAATTATTAGCTATTGGTCCGATAACTGTATAATGTGAACTTTGCTCACAGTCCCCAGTAAAGGGGAGGGAAAACTATAATGATCTTATAATGCAGAAATATTAAAAGTGTAACATCAGTTAACATTAAGGCCTTTGATTCAGAGCTGTATTAAATTTAGATGCTGATCCACAGTTTGAGAGCAAAAGAGGTGCAAGTATACAGCTCGGCTCAAGTCATTAATTTTAATTATTTTTGCATGCAGGGAAAACCCTTTGCTTTTTCACATAGAACTGAAATACTGCATAACTTTGTATTTAATCTATAAAATAGAGCAGAGTTGCTGACTCTCCCGGAATGTCCGGGAGACTCATAAAATTCGGGCAGTTCTCCCGGTATCCTGGGAGAGCCTGCAAATCTCCCGCAAGTTACTTGAGGCCCGTGGTTTCAAGTCCTGCCCCCCTGCCTAGCAACACTAGTGTACTAGTGTTGCTAGGGACAGGAAGGGACTTGATGACGCAATTTGCGCCATCAAGCCCCGTCCCGATCCCCATTTCAACTAAAAACATGCAACTATTTGTCAGGGCGCGGGCTTAATGTCGCGATATGCATAAATCGCGTCATTAAATCCCGCCCCCTGCATGCATCGCTAGCTTCCCTCCGGGATCTCCCGTAGGGAAGCTGGCAAAAGTTGGCAACCCTGAAATAGAGTTCAGCTAACTAGTTGAGCTAGAGTTGCCTCCCCTTGCAGTTCAACACGATATTACTCAGAATTACACTTGCATGTAAAAAAAAGGTTTAAATGCAGCTCTGGATCAGCCCCTTCACCACAATTTGCAGTTAAAATCAGGCATATACATAATTGGGTCTAGAACTCTTGATTACTTATTTGTGGTGGACATTTGTAATGCTGAGGCTCCTTTCTTTATATTTTAATTACTACACAATCTGCTTTTAATGTTTCCCTAATAATTTTTAATAATTTTTTTTTAATAGATGTGAATAAAGATAATGGGCCGTATTCAGAGAAGTATTTTTGTGCGAAGTTCTGTGCGTATTTTTCCGATCCAATGAACTGCGCATGCGCAGTAACTAAATTTACGCAATCTAAATAGATTTTACGCACTGAAGTCCATTAGGCACGGACTTGTAAGTCACAAGTGAGAAAATACGTACGGAGGGGCGTGGCTATAATCCGCTCGGAGACAGATACGTGAAAGTGGTTTAGGGGAGGCATTTAAATGACCGTTTGAGGGCGCGGTAAGGGCACAGTTAGTTAGATACGCACGTACGGAAGTATTATACCTGTCCGTGTGAGGGGAGTGTCATGGGTGTTGCCTTGCAAAGTCCGTGCGTATAATTGATAACCTTTTGCTGACGGTTCTCTGAATACGGCCCATTAATTGTAATAGTGTTTCAGCATTTATGATTTATGGGCCTGATTCAGAGATCCGTCGGCGATCGGGACGCAAATATACGCAACTAAGTGGCAGGTCGGAACAGGTTACACCCACCAGAATAAACAGTCACTCCCCTCGCAACCTCCGGCCGGACCTAAACTTCCACCTCCATAGACTTGCCCTAACTGGCCGCACTCACTTCCGACCCTATGTGTATTAGTTGCGTATATTTAGGGCCCTAACTCTGTAAGCGTGCCCACTTTCCCTCATATAAATGCCTCCCCATGCCCATTTCTATGCAAATCCTTAGGTCCGTATATTTCCGCCGCACTTAGGGTCGCATTAGTCTTCGCCCGATACACAAGTTCGACCTTAAGGCGTTGCACTATTACTACGCATGCGCAGTTGATGCAAAATCGATCCGACCCTAAATATACGCACGGAACTATCGTTAATATCGTATCTCTGAATCAGGCCATATGTGTGCACTCCCGTTATTTATATATTTTTTCCTCTGTCTAGTTGTACCAGGGGTGAGGCTCAAATACTGTAGCTATACCTAGACTTAGTTACTTAGTTAGTTTTAATCACAAGGCAGTGAGTTTGAATCTCGGTCCTGTTTTCTGGCCATGTGCAGTGGGAAAAATGACAAAATATACCACATCAGGAGCCTATGTAACATCAGCCCCTACATGTGTAAATCTGATATTGTTGCAATATACAACTTTGAATATAACAAAAAGACTTCTGAAATTCCTTTGTGTTCCATAGCACAGAGCTCACATCCCTTGTTTTTGGTTGACTTTTTGCACAGTTTCTTATATTCAAATAGACTAACAGACA
The DNA here is from genome assembly GCA_011038615.1 of Limnodynastes dumerilii. Taxonomy (NCBI): domain Eukaryota; kingdom Metazoa; phylum Chordata; class Amphibia; order Anura; family Limnodynastidae; genus Limnodynastes; species Limnodynastes dumerilii. Next base: position 26,226 of record WWET01000530.1, on the reverse strand, counting down.
TCCTTACCACTAATCTCCAGGTGCCACAATGGTTTCTGTGGAAGCCAAACACATAGACCATCAGGAGTATAAGTGAAAAGAAAAATGAGGACACTGCGACATACATGACCCATCCTTGTGTAATGGCATATAACACTGTAGTAGCAGCAACCAGGATCCAAACCCATGATCCAAATATCTGTAACATAAATAACAATATATTAAAATGAGAAGATTAAACACAATAAAAAGATTCATAAATACATTTAGACAAACTTCCAAAAATAAAAATTGTTTACTAAACTAAAAGATGTTTATCTTTAACCAGTATAACCAGTATATATTTGGAAAAAATACAGAATCGTTCTTTTAATTTAATCCTCATCCCATTGTAACATTGGGCCAGATCCTAAAGAACGGCCGCCAGGGGAATTACGCACCTGTCGTACGTAATTGCCCTGTTCTTACTACGCCGTAAGGGCCAGCGTACGTAAGGAACTTTCTCCCCCTTTATGCATGGCGTATCTCCGCCCTAAAGGCGGAGATAGACATGCAAATTAGGGGACGGGCAGGGGAAGCCCCGTTAGGGACCGTAAGACTGCATAGCTGACTTGCACTCCTCGCTCCGAAGCCGGCCGTACTGACCTCAGGCCTGAACCAGACCTACGCCGATGCGCTGTGCTTACTAAAGCACAGCGTATCGGCGTTCACTTACCCTGGCACTCCCCCTGTGCGGGCGTATGGTCCTTTCCTTACGCCGGCTGAAGGCTACCCTAACTTCAGCCGGCGTAAGGAAGGGGCCATACGCTCGCACAGGAGTGTATGGCCGCCTAGTCCGCCCTCCCACCCTCATTTAACTAGTTCTCCCCGCCCACCTACACTAACCTGTACGTAGGGACGCTGGGGGACGTCCCCTCCAGCGTCCCTACGGCGCTGCTACGGACGCCCGATCCAGGCGGGCGTTCTTCTGGATCAGGCCCCTCGGGCGCCCGTAGGTCAGGATCCGGCCCATTATGGCTTAAACAAAGATCTTTCTATATGTATGTAGTATTGTATTGTGCAGATATTCCTATAACATACACTTTTGTAACTACACAGGTCAGAAACAAACTTTTTACATTTTCTATGACAAGAAAAGAAAACAAGAGGAAATTTGGGCTCTTGTTTAGCAATTTTAGAGGCCCCCTCTCCTTACAGCCCGCCCCCAATCCCCAGAAAGCAAGGGTGCCCGGTACCTTTCCCTTTTCACCTGCCTATTAGCAGCCTTGTCTGCTTAACCATAAACCAGAAGTAAAGGCTAATGTCATAGTCTTACAGGATGACAACAACATGTTAGGAGCGAAATCCCCAGTAAATATTCTGTAAGACAAAAATGATGATTGCTCAGGAAACTTTATCACCCTGTAATAACTATGTGAATGCATGTGCTTTACTTTGGGTGTGAGAACTTGGCAAGGTGTGCCTGTAAATGGCTCATTTAGGGTGTGCATTTCCAGGAATGTTTAACAGGGAGCAAAAGGCAAAAACAGAATAAAACCAGGGAGCAATCATCTGACATTTACTAGAGCAGTTGTTGCAACTTTGTTTGTGTCATTCTGTGAAAGACCCTGTAAAGAGCCAGTTTATGGTGGGAATGTCTGATATAGTCATATTATACATACATAGATAGATACAAATGTCTGTATGGATGTATGTAAGGATCTGACATTGGTCCAATTACTAATAATAATGCCTCGAGTTCTATTTAACTAATCCAGGTTCACTGCACCTCACAGCGAGCCTGGACACTTCGAGTCCGGTATTTACAAGCACTTACCTCTCCGACGAGGTCCCGCCATCGATGGTCTGTGGGACTTTTGCTGGAGACAGTCTATATCGTTCTGTGCGTTGTCCCGGTGCATGCGCAACGGCTAACTTTTGGAACTCAAAATTTGTTAAGTCCCAAAGGTTGAAAACACTGTGCATGTGCGAGATGAGAGAGGCGCCGGACAGCTGAGTCTTTCTTTCTTTTTTTTTTTGTTTAATTTAATTGTTTTCATTTATTTATTATTTATTTTAAAAAAACTGTAAAAAAATGTATTTATTTATTTTAGTTACACTTACACATTTTCAGTATTCCAGTGGTCTCTTTATACATACCCCTCCTTTCCTACCCCTAATAACAGCTGTTAGGGGGAGGAAAAGGGGGGTATATTGGAAGACCGCTGGAATACTTATTATAATGCCATTCTGAAATGGCGTTATATTAAGTATTGTTGCGGATTGCTAAAATCTGCGCTGACATTTTGTAAATAAAACAATCAGTCGGCCCGCAATCCATGGTTTCCATGACGATCATAGCTTTGTAAATAGTAAACACTTTGTTTTTAAGAGATAAAGACAGTTTTCAGGTGAGTAGGTTAAATGTATTTAGACTGTAGGTTAAATGTATTTACACTGAAAGCTCTAATGGGGCTGGGGCTAATGTGCATAACTACTTGAAATTGTAAAGCATTACAGCATTACAGCTTACCGGTAGCTATATTATTTTATGTTACACTTTTACTATTAAAATATAACAAGGAGGTAGTGGTGGGACTCAGAAATTCTAATCTCAGAGAGAATGACTCTCACCACCAGTACCTGCATGAAACATTTAACACATGCTTCATAGAGATGAAAACATATATGACTAATTTTGCATTGATGTTTCAGGGTTATAATAGATAGAGAGAGAGTCTTTATTGTTATCATTTTTATTTTTATTCTCCAATACTGCTATGCAGCATGTGACAGGGTAGAGTCAATCACAGCTAGCCATGAGCAGGAGGGGGCAGAGTTTGGGACTGCAAGACAAATCAACGAAGCAAGAACACCAATCTCGGATGCCGATGTCTGAGACCACCCATTGAGGAGCAATGAGGGCTTTATATGAGGGCTTTATAAATTCTACAAACAGCTCGCTCCCAACAATTTAAGGGAGCAGCGCTGTTATGTAAAGAATCTTTGCTGATCACCTCAGGTTTAGTGTTTTAAATATCAAAAGACAGAGAAACCGCAAAATATGAACTGACTGCTGTTTGCTTTGTATTTTGCCAGTTTCTCTGCTTTTTAAGTAGACCCCTTAAAGTGGTCAATGCCTTTACCAGTGGGCCCGCTAGTTTAATAACATAGGGGTAGATCCAGACCTTAGTGCCTTTCATCGCGTAGCGTATTTATGTTGGCATATTTTCTATCCACTCCCATAGGTACTCCCCTCGCTCGTACATACTTTGGCTATTTTACGCTTGCCAAACCCTACCTTAACTTTTAAAAGCGTAAGTACTGACGTACGTAAAGGCTTCACGTTGACGTACGTAAAGGCTTCACGTACGTAAGTGTCTAAGCACGCCCATACTGTATGATTTAAATGGCTCACCCCACCTCCGAAGCATAATTACGAGTGTCATATGGATGACACGCCCCTTCATTCGTAATTACGCCGTTGATACTAGGCTGGTTTCGTATGTTCAGATTTACGTGGCATAACATCTGCCACGCGCATGTGCAGTAAAGACTAATGCGCACTTTTACGTATGCGGTTAGCGTAAAACCGATTGCGTACGTAGTTTAGGATCTGGCCCATAATGAGTTGATTATACTTTATGAAGCAATAAGATATTGAACTGAATCTGTGCCATACAGGTGTGGCCAGATAATAAGTCCCTGACACAAGAGCAGTGAGCAAAGGACAATAATGAATAACTTGCCTGCTTTGGGGTAGCAATGGTAACTTGCTATTATTTACTTTATATTCTTTAAATGCTAATAATTTTTTGTTTCCTAGTTTTAAGCATCATAAATAAGTGAACTAATGAGCCTGCAGCATTCCTGTACTGTTTAAACATGAATACATTTCTCTGAATGTCTCTTTACACCAGCAAGATGGGATTGGATGTAACAAAATGCCTGTGGCCACAGAAAGTATTAAGCTGGTCACACATGTATCAGTTGGGTTATATAGTATGATAACTGTATTTGCTAAATTGTTAAAAAGCTATCACATGGCAAAATCAAAATCATACACGATAAAAATATTACTAAATAAGTATGCACAGAAAATTTGAAGACAACACTGGCTGCAAAATAAATTTAAAGAAACATTCATATCATAATCAGAATATGGTTAAAATGATATATAACCCAGTCTTAACTATATGTTCTATATCTCTAGGTCAGGTTGCTTTTAACTTACAGTTTTTCCACTGATTTTTAAGTTGAGTAAGGTAACTAATGTGAAAACACATTTGCAAGTAAAGCAGTGGATTCTGGGTAATTTGGAGTATGTTGTCAGCAACACAAGCTTTGGAATCTTGGATAAATAACCCATACATGCACATTCTACATACATGTGTAATAATTGTGAAATTGGAAGGCATATAAAGAAATCTTAAAATTAAATTATTTACATACTATATTCAAAAGGGTCTATTACATTTTTTATTTGCATTTTGCTAAATATATATAATGCTGATGTATTGCTCATGCATTAGTAGCCCATTCAGGAGTGTTGTATGTATGTATGTATAAGAATTGTCAGAGGTATTACTAACTTCACAATAAACTTACATGTGATCATATCGCACAAGCCTTAAGTCTTTCTACCTAAGAGAAGATGGTTAATAAAGAAGAAGTGTCCATTAAATGTATTCCCCAGGAAGATTGCTACAGGCCTGCCATCAGAAATTGTGGAGCCCTTATTGTGACTAAATAAGCAGCACTCCTTATCCCTTCACAAAATAAAATAATAAAATATAAAGCTGGCACCGTATCAGGGTTCACTTATCTTTATTTTTCCTGCTTCTTTTGGGCATCTGACAGAAAACACAAAATTTTGACTCATAGGGCCGTATTCACAGATCCGTTTTCACGTGAAGTTGCGTGCATATTTTTAGGTTTGTTTTAACTGCGCATGCGTAGTTATTTTATTTACGTAAGTTACGTAGAATATACGCACGTAAGTGATTTGGGCACGGACTTGTGAATCGCACTTGGGGACATACGTACGGAGGGGTTGAAATCCGTACCTGAAAAGTTACGTGAAAGAGGGTGGGAGGAGGCATTTAAATGAGTGTGGGGGGGGGGGGGGTGCATTTAAACAGGCATTTGAGGGCGTGGCTAGATAGATACGCACGTTCTTACCTTGACGTACGCCCATAACTACACACGTAGACTTAAAGGTGCCCTATGGCACTTGTAAGTCAAAGAAAACCCGTCAGTGTGAGGGGAGTGTGATGGGTGTTGCCTTGCTACATGTCTGCGTATAATTGCATAATTTTATATAACGGATCTCTGAATACAGTTCATAATACCCATATCTTTAATTTTTGGGCTCCTTTACCAAATATAACAGGTTTAAAAAATATCTACCTATATAATATAAATTTATGTCACAGTAAAGCCTTCAGAAAACTGAAATAATAGTGTAAGCACAGCGGATGCATATACAGTCCATTGTGTATATCCTGTCCTGAGTTCCATGAGTAGCAATTCTGCATAGGCAGTATTGGGAACGAGCATTTGAAATATGCAAACAGATACCCATAGACAAATAGACTGAGAGGTGTTATGCAGGATGCAGCAGCCTATACAAGTTGCATGTTTCAAGGTTTCTTATTTAAAAGTAATTGAAACAGACTTTGTGTATGTATTGCTTAATTAGAATAATAATGTTAAACTTAATAAAAAAAAATAATTACATTTTTCTAAAAAAAAACAAGCTTCTAAAAATGTAAATATATATTACAAATGCCTGAGAAACTGCTGGCAATGTATTAATAATGCTCAGCACTTTTAAACTGAGTGCTGTCTTAAGCTAACAAACTATATGATTTCTTAGAGTTCAGAGGCTCATAGCAACTACACTTTCTGCATCCACAGTAGTTACACCACTGTATGTGGGCCATAAAGTTAATACAACACTTTACTGCCTTCCTTCGTTTATTATATACTACCTTTGACATTACAAAAATTGGCTAGAAGGGAAGGTTGGGTGACAATGACACAAAGATGTGCAACAGGGTGGATTAGAGATATTTGGCACAATGAACATGAAACTGAACATGAGTCATGCTGATCAGAGTTGTGCAACCAGTTTTATTTGGACAGATGTGACAATGTTTTAGAATGTCATTACTTAATATGAACTTAATAAATTACTCACATTGGGCTGGATCCAGACCTTGTTAAGTGCATTAACTTAGTTACACCTGGGCTAAACCATGTTGAATTCAGGGGGAGTCAAGTTAATTGTATTCTTTGCATGCAGGGATATATCTTTGAATTGCTTACTGCACACAGATACTGACCAGCTTTACTATCACACTGTTATTTAGACTTGAGATAGGAAACATCACCTCACTCTAATAGTGTTTGCAACAGATGAAATATGACTCCCCTGATATCATCATGGTTTAGCCCAGGAGTAACTTTCCTCTCTTGATTTCAAGCTCCTTCCTAAGTATGGATCCAGCCCATGAACCCTAATCATGCTTAAGTCATTTTGGAAAGGGAATAGTACTTGGATACCCTGTGTTACGTATGGGACTCTCTGGCACCCTCTGTCTCCTCCTTTGCTGCGAAATACACAGTACATTTTGCCCATTTTTGGAGCTCTGGAGGTAGATAAAATAATGGAAAGATTTTGAGATCCTTTGTTGTTGGAGGAGCTAGAACTTTAAAGTACCGTGTACCCCAAAGAATAATGGGTTTATCAGGTTGGGAACCTAGTTCAGAAAAGTATTAGTGTATGTTAGGTTTAGCTGGGGTGTAAAACCACAGATGCGTCTGGTTCGCCGCGGAGAATGGCGCTTTTTTGACATCCCATTTGTGAAGACAGAGCTCCTGAGAAACTTCCTCAGTCCGTTAAACGCCGCTCTCTATTTCCCCATCCCCAACCCTTATGCTAATTCTTAGCCTAACTGTAATAAAAAGTCAGTAGAAAAATATTGCGCTATAAAAAACAGCTGCTATTCCCATAAACTCCAGCGATCCACCCATCTCCCCATAAATAGAAAGTAAATAATGAGTTTGAGAATAGGGATTAGCGCATCTTTGAAAGGGCGGGGCAGCCCGAAACGCGTCAGTCCAAGCAGCAGAGTGATGGCATCTATCCAGGACGGCGGCAAGACTTCAGCTATTTACACTCCCTTACGCCGGCTGAAGGCTACCCTAACTTCAGCTGGCGTAAAGGAGTGTAAATACGCTGGGATGGCGGCGTTAGTACGATAATACCGCCCTCCCAGCCTCATTACCCTCCCTCCGCCCGCCTCCCTGCACTAACCTCAGCGTAGTAACGCTGGGGGACGACCCCCTACAGCGTTACTACGCTGGTGCTACGAACGCCCGATCCATCTGCCCGAACATCTGCCCGGCGTATGCGTAGATCAGGGGTGTCAAACTCAAATTCATCGGGGGCCGCATCAGCAGTTTGGTCCCCATCAAAGGGCCGGTTGTATCTGTAGGTCTATGTGTCCACTCTATGTGCCCAGCCATGTGCCCCCTTTTATAGTGCCCAGCCATCTGCCTCCTTTTATAGTGCCCAGCCATGTGCCCCCTTTTATAGTGCCCAGCCATGTGCCCCCTTTTATAGTGCCCAGCCATGTGCCTCCTTTTATAGTGCCCAGCCATGTGCCCCCTTTTATAGTGCCCAGCCATGTGCCCCCTTTTATAGTGCCCAGCCATCTGCCCCCTCCATTTACTTTACTGACCTTTTACTTCTTTCTTTCTTTTACTTCTTTCTTCTGCAGTCTGGCTCCTCTCAGCGGCGTCCGCGCGCTCCTCTGATCCCTGGAGATGTCGGACGTCGTTTTTTTTAACTTGAGCCATTTTTAAAATGAATTTACTCCGTGCAGGCACGGAGTAAATTCATTGAAAAAAAAAAAGGGGAGGCTGCAAGGCTGGCGGCGGCACCGCGGGCCATCAGACGAGGTCTGGCGGGCCGGTGTACAGTGGAGGGAGGTGGCCGGCATGCCTGGAAGGATTAGCCAAGTTGTAGATTTAAGATACATTAGAGGGTTTCCAGATGTATTTTTGCTACTGGGCCAGAAACTGCTCAGGTATGTCCAAGCGTTTACTGCTGAATGATATCTAATTTAACAGATGTCCAAGACACAGTAGCCTAGTTGCAATATAGACTCTAAAATAGACTTACATGTTTAATTAAAGCTAAAGGCATTTATTAGCATTTGTATTTGGATACTATTGCATAGAAAGACACTAGCACTGATTCAGAGTTTGAAGATAAGAGAGGAAAGTTACACCTGGGCAAAACCATGTTAATTTCAGGGGAGTCAAATTTCATCTGTTGCAAACAATATTATAGGTTAAATGTGATGTTTCCCAGCCCAAGTCTAAATAACAGTATAAAGGTGAAGCTGGTCAGTATCTGTGTGCAATAAGAAAAAGCAAAGTATTATCCCTGCATGCAAAGAATACATTTAATTTAACTCCCCCTGAATTCAATATGGTTTTGCCCTGGTAACTTTCCTCTCTTATTTTCTAACTCTGATTATGGTCCCACTGTCACTAGGGCTATGCTACCAATTCAATAAGAGGATACAAAATGCATTTAGGTATGTCCTATCATTTATATAATAAAATAAATTGTTTTATGCTGTGAACTTCTCAACGAGTGTGGGTCCCCAGTTCAGAACTGGCTGGGATATTGATTTCTTATGCCTCGAAGAGACATAGCAATCGATCCCCGGAGCACTGAACACGGTGCTCCGAAAGGCGAGGAACCCCACTCCCTGACCCTAAAACTAAGTATCCCTCCCCGCAGCCTAATCCTAAGTCCCTCCCCACAGCCTAACCCTAAGCCCCCCCCCGCAATGGTGGGAACCATTGACATGGCAGCAAGGGGTATAATCAAATAGATTTGACTCCGCATAAAAGACAGCAATGAAATGACCATCTTCAATAAATCATCGTAGTTTTCCAGCATGGAGCAATGACTGCCTCAAAAGCCTGGCTGACAGGTGGAAAGGATCATCTAATTATTTGTATAAATCTTTTTATTTTTTATTAGTCAGTCTTCAGCTAAACACTGTTTAACTCTCATATTAGACCCAACAACAGGGAAGGGAGCAGAAGCAGATTATCTCAGAACTCCTCAGGAATGCATAGTGTCCCTAAGAATCATGGGCCGGATCCTGACCTACGCATGCCTTATGGACGCGCAAGGTCATTACAGCCGTTACACGCCGCCTGCACTCCCCGCTCTCGGTGTTACACGCCGCCTGCACTCCCTGCTCTCGGTAGTAAATATGGACACTTACGAGTCCAGATTTCTACCTTAACTTTTACGACTAGGCCGCAGACCTGGTCATAATGAGTCTTCCCCCGCCCCGTCCCCTCATTTACATGTCTATCTCCACCTTGACTGCGGAGATACGGCTGTCGTAAAGGGGGGGGCAGACCCTATCCTGTAGCAGCCGCCGAATATAACATACATTAAGTACACCGACCCTTACGGCGACAGGGGAATTCTCATGCCGTACGGACCCGAGGATCAGGCCCCATGTGTACATAAATTAAATGCTGTTTGCATGTCAGAACAAGAAAAGTTTGTGAAACAATAAACACATAGGGGTAGATCCAGACCTAAGTGCTTGTTACGTTTCATAGCGTAGCGTATTTTCTATGCCCTCCCCTAGCTCGTATGTACTATGGCCGTTTTACGCTTCCCAAACCCTGTCTTAACTTTTCAAAGCGTAAGTACTGACGTATGTAATGGATTCATGTACGTAACTGCCTAACCCGGCCCATACTGTATGATTTAAATGCCTCCCTCCACCTACAAAACGTAACTAGGTGTCGTATGGATAAACCCTTCATTTGTAGTTACGCCGATGGTACGTAAGTTCAGAGTTATGTGGCATAACATTTGCTGTGTGCATGCACAGTAAATACTAATGGGCGATTTTATGTCAGCGGCTAGTGTAAAATTGCTAGCATGCATGGGTCTACATCTGACCCACAATAGTAACATATGTACTATACTATAAGTAGAAGTTTAGTACTGTCATTAAATAAAGCCAATAAGATATAAGATGTCCTGCAATGACTCAAACTAATGTCTATTCAACTCCAATGAGTAGCACAAGAAGACAAACATTATTTATCTATTTATTTTTACTTATAGATGACCATTTCACTTTATAAAATAATCTATTGATTCCAATGGCAGCACCCTCCAGGGATTGGCAGAAGGATTAAAAAGCAACACCCAACAAATACTTACAGGAGCAAGGAGTAAATTGTTCTCCATATAGAAAGGTTCTGCACACATAATGAAGTGCCAAATAATATCAAAAGCAGCCACTTGTGCTTTGAGTCACACCCTGACAAATCAACCACATCGCTCTTCTAAGACCTAAATAAAAGTTTCTATGCTGAATAGGCATCATTTTTTGCATATCAATAGATAAAATGTTATGGTCCTAAATCACTCAACTGTATTGGTCTGGGATTCACAGTTCCGTAGTTTTCGTCTTACGTACGTTGTTTTAAGAATTGAGCTACTATGCATGTCTTTAGACCGAACTTACGCAATCTACGTACAGAAATGGTACGTAAATAGCGTAAATAAGCTACTACGCATATGTAGTAGCTCAATTGTTAAAACAATGTACGTAAAACGAAAACTACGTAACTGTGAATCCGGACCATATGAAGTGTTAACCGGTTGTAATTCAACCTCAGAAAACTGTGTTCAGGCCAGTGAAGGGGGACATTCTAGAGTCTTTACTGACAAGCCTTTACAAAATGGAGGTAGGTCTAGCGTACTCTTCTATGTCACAGAGTTAGAGAGTTACCATTGTAAAAACAATTCCAAAAACAATATAAGAAAGAAACTACAACATAGCAGACTTAGTTTCTCTGAAATTGTTATGCTTTGGTAATGGTACATTCATAGTACAATAATAATAAAGTCAAATAATCTATCATTTGTTAGGACTTTTTTTCCCAATGCACATGTGTCTGGATTCAGAGTTACGTAGTTTTCGTCTTACATACGTAACTATGAACCCGAACCATGAAGATCAATGTCTCTTGGCCTCAGTCTGGAAACAGATGCTGGAAATATAGCTACAGCTCTTCACAGATATCCATAACCTCTTCATACTGACATTATGGGGCGTATTCAGAGATCCGTTTCTAACGAAAGTTCCGTGCGTATATTTAAGATTGGATTGATTTTGCATCAACTGCGCATGCGTAGTAATAGTGATACGCAGTTTACGTTGAAGTTAAGGTCGGAAATGGCTAAGGGACAGACTTGTAAATCGGGCGGGGAAGATTCCGACCCTAAGTGCGGCGGAATATATATACGCACCTAAGGATTTGCATAGAAATGGGCGGGGGGGGGAGGCATTAAGACGAGGGAAAGTGGGCGCGCTTACAGGGTTAGGGCCGTAAATATACACAACTGATACACATAAGGCCGGAAGTTACTGCGGCCAGATAGGGCAAGTCAATGCTGGTCTAAGTTTAGGTCCGGCCAGAGGAAGAGAGGGGAGTGACTGTTTTTACTGGTGGGTGTACCCTGCTTCGCCCTGCCACTAAGTTGCGTATATTTGCAGCCCGATTGCCAACGGAAGTCTGAATACGGTCCTATTTCTCCACAAGCAATGGGGGGGGGGTTGTTTTAATCATTATAGTTGATTAAAAAGGAACACTTCCATATAGTTTTTTCAGGACAGCTGAAAAAACTAAGCTAGGAGCATTTAACCAGTTGAAGAGATATTGTCTTGTCCCAGGGAGTACTCATTGCCATAAAGCCTATTTACTTAACACAAGTCCTTTTACGAGACTAGGAGATTGCCAAAGAGGATTGTCCCATTGTCTAAACCCATAGCCATATATGTACATTTGATGACTGATAGGTCATCAGAATCCTTGTAGCACTATAGACCTGGAATTCCCTCCTTCCCACCATGAAAAGCAGATCATAGCCTGTATTAATACTCTAACTAGGACCTTTATATTCCTTTTATATTGCATTCCTTTTATAGTCCTTTAAAAAGTTGTCTGCTAAAATAAAACTCTTCATCATCATCCTTTATATGGTATACAGAACACAATGGGCCTGATCCAAAGCAACGACCGCAAGCGAGCGTACGACGAGCGTATGCGAAAATTCGGCAAAAAATTCGCAACGCGCATGCCCAGTATGACAGCTTCCGGTCGCCCGAGCGTCATGAGCGAATAGCGGGCGTATTGTGAGCGTATTTTTCGCTCGCGGGGCGTGCGTTCAGTACGATGGTCGGCTGGGCGCCCGTTTTACTACAGGGAGGCGGGGATAGTCATTTAAATTGTACAGTATGGGCGTGCTAAGCCCGTACGCTCAGCGTATTTTCTGCGAATTTTCGTACGGCCGACGGTCGTACCCAGTGTAGGGTATAGGCGTCGTATGCAGGTACTTTACTATGGGAGTGTTAGGGGCGTGTATGTTGATACGCCCGAGCGAACGTTCGCATTCGCCCGTCGTGCGAATTTTCGTAGCGCTGGATCAGGCCCAATGTTTCAGGACATGGTTTATAAACATTGCTGCATCAACAGGTATAATAGCCAAATAAGCAGAAGGTCAGCAGAACCCAAGGGGTAGGTGTCATTGTAGGCAATGGGGAAGAGATGATGGTATATGTGAGGGAAGAAAGCACATGAAGTAAGAGGGCCCATGCTTATATGAGCTTACAGTTATCATCATGGGCGTTTTAAGAAGTGAGGAGGCCCTTGTGCAGGATTTGCACATCCCCCCCCCCCTTACCTGAGACAGGACTGTCTGTCCCGATTCGTGGGCCAAAAGGGGGTGGAGCTTAAAGCACCATTAGGCCCCGTCCCCTTTTCGGCCCACGAATCGTGACCGTCCCACCACAGGGGAAGGGGGACTCATTTGGCATCTATTTCTTCCCTCCGAAAGATCTTAGAGGAAAGAAATAGATGCTGAATGGCTACCCCTGCCAACCTAGGGTAAAGGATGCATGCCACAGGGGCCCCTGTTCTGAGGGGCCCATGTGCACTGAACACCCTGCACACATTATAGATACACCTATGGTTATCATAGTTTTATGTGGGTTTCAATGGTCCAGAATAGCTATTTTAGTAACAACAGTTCCAACCATAAACCCTTAAATTGTGTTGCAATAAATAATAAATTAAATTTAAAAAAATAAAGTAAAAGTAATATTAATTGATGTAAAGCTTTGTTGCAAGTCACTGTTCCTTTCCAAAATGTAAAAGTTATTTTTAAATTAAAAAAAACTAATTGCAAATGTAAAAGTATGGGTAAAGATGTGCTTGACAGATCCTATTTCCCTAAATACACAATAGGCTTATGGTCAGTAGTCTATGGTAGGACTTGGGTGTCTAAAAAGTCTGTTAGAAGGTAGTTTTACGTAGGTATTAGTCATAAACTGCAAACGGCCTAGAACACACCCATGCATGCGCAGCCAAGCACACAACCAATATAAATAAAGACACCGACACCATGGCTGGAGTTTAAACGGGGAACATGTTTATTAATATTAATGAATTGGTAGTTGGGCCAGACTATAAAATTTAGGTTGGAAAGATATATGACCTAAAAAACGGTCATTCATTAGAAACTAGGTGGCCCAATAGCAGGAGGGGGTTCAGCCTACCTAAACACCTGAGGTCAGCACAAAGACCTGGCGCCCCCAACGTCCGATCCTCCAGCATGACACTCGACCCTGCGCAGCCTACCCCCTAGCGACCGAAGGGTAGCAACCTACGGGCGCCCAGTCGTTAAGACGTGGTGCCCCGCCCTTCTGGGTTGTGCAGCCATTGGATCGGACCACCCCCATTCCCCCAGCATTCCCCCATGCGCCACCCCCTTATTGCTGACCCCCACCTGCAACCGCCACAGCG
>WWET01000529.1:605259-620083 GCA_011038615.1 Limnodynastes dumerilii | reverse complement strand
TGTACCAGCTCGCCCATTTTGTTTTCCAGGTGATCAGTTCTCTCCCCCAGTTCTGTAATATCCGCTCTAATCTCCTGGAGTGACACTTTAAGATCTGCCTGGATGTCCGCCCTAAGTGACAGTAACAATTGTTGCATCGTTTTCACTGTTAGAGGGGCTTCAGCGTCTAATTCTGCTGTCATATCAGGCACAGGAGGGGTTCCACTTGGTGGTAAAGGCGAGGAGGGTACAGCGGAAGTAGCGGCATTAGATAGCTGCTTGGCAGGGTGCAACTGAGGGGAGCGCGAGGGAAACCTGACAGGTGGCTGGAGGGGTGAGGGTTTTGTTCGCTTTGGAGGCATAGCAGGCAAGACAAGAAGGACTACCGCTCAGGAATGGGATGCAGAGATAGCTCCTTATAAGTGACCGATGAGGATATGCTGTATATAATATGACTGGAGTTAGGTACACATTAGTAGATGTTGTATCCCAGGGATGTAGAGGTATAGTTTACATTTTAACTTGAGCAGAGAAGAGGCTTTTTCTCAAAAAGACAGGTATAAGGTGCAATTGAAGATTGTTAAGCAGGTAGACTTTTCTGGATTTGAGGTGAAATATTATAAACATCAGGCTCCCTCTGGTGGGGAAGTGGGAAAGTGCAAGGAAACTGTTCCAGATGGTCTGTACACAATAGGAAAAGGTGAAAGCGACACACCACTGTAACTGATTGTGCTTCAGCTGTCAGGAAGGCAGGGAGAAGGAGCAGTCCTCAGCAGCTGGTGCAGGCTCACAGCAGAGTTATCAATAATGTACACAGCTCTCTCACCACCATATGGATCTGGGAGGGCTGCTTATCAAAATGGCCGCCAGCCTCCGCACCACACGGGTGTCGCCGTCAGGGTAGCAGGCGCTGCCAAGCGTCGCTGCCCACATCCACCTGAGGGTCAGAGCAAGCGTCCCTGGTCCCCAGCGGTATAGTGGCCTCAGCAGGGTCAGATGGCTCCAGCGGGGAGCCGACAGAGGCCTCCCCCGCGCCGCAAGTTCCACTTCACTGTGCGCCCAGCAATAGTCGGGTCCACAGGCCAGCCCTCACCTTCACTCTCCAGCAGACGCCCTCCGGGGTTGGGGTCGTCCGCGACGGCAGCCGCACCCGCGAAGAAGGGCCCCGGACACCGCCAGCACACTCAAGGCAGGCCCTTAGGCCGCAAACAGCATCGGAGCCGCCGCCGCAGTCCCGAAGCCACCAGAAGCCTCCCAATCCCCAGGTCAGTGCAGAGCAGGACTCCGGACTTCAGGTAAGTGTAAAAGCGCAGGGCTGCAGGCAATAAGGACCAGTAATGGGGTAACAAGAGACGGAGCTAATGGAGCCCACGTCTGCCCACGCTGAGATCCAAGCCACGCCCCCCCTACTTTAACTTTTAAGAGCGTAACAACTGGTGGGGCATGACTTCTCCTGAGGACGGCGCTGTTGAGCACTCTGGGTCACTTCTTCCTGCGGTATAGTAGCTTATTTTGCCTTTCATGAAAAGTCTTAATGAATATCATATGGACATGAAGAATTCTTGTTGCTACTGGAGACTACCTGAGGAATCTATATGTGACCTTAGCCCAACAATTTTTGCTTTTGCCATGTTCTTATATATGAACTGCTTGTTTTGATTATAACAAGTTCCACACCTGCTGATTATCATGTACTATTTTTATACCTTGGAAAATATTAAAGACAATTTTTGACTATTTGTGGAGTGCTGGTTGGTCATTATCAGGCCTTATTTCTCTATTCATACTTCATACCGAGCACCCTAGGAATCTATCCTCTTTCCTCAGGGATAAGTATCAATGTGTAGTATCAAAAACAGGGATTATATAACCAAAGAAAGGGGGAAGGCTTATCTTACACGCGTGGAGACACGGACAACCCCTCGGTGCTCAACCCGCTCTCCAGCTGTGTGCGACTGTAAACCCAGCTGATGCCTAGAATGACATCAGACCTTCAGTACCATGGCAACCTGAGACGCTGCCTAGAACATCAAGAGAAAAGCCAGCCTTGATACGGCGGGGATAGACAGCGGTTATGCTTAGAGTGAAGATGGAACAGGGAGCATTAGAAAGACACATAAAAGTGAGGAAAACACGTGAAAAAATACATACAAAGGAACATAAAAAATGACAACATACTCGTAAATGAGTAAGGTCAAATTGACCCAGAGAAGAAAATTAATCATAAAGGCAAAACATTAGGAGCAGAGATGCAGGCAAAATACTGGAAATAATTTTTAAGAAAAACAACCAAATGGTAATGTCTCGTTTAGCCCTTTGGGGTGTACAGTTTGTAAAGTGAAAATCCAGTGGGCTTCACAACAGAGCAGAGCCTTTTCTCTATGACCATCCCGGGGGGGCTGGGGCACATGATCGATTATCTTGCAATGGAAATCAGATAGGGAATGTTTTTGCTGAAGAAAATGTTTGGCGACAGGTTGATCCGCTGTTCCTGAATTGAGTGCAAGTCTGATGGAGGATCGATGTAGATTCATTCTTTCCCTGAATGTTCTGCAAGTTTTATCTACATAAATAAGTCCACACGGGCATCTGATCAGATACACAATAAACTTTGAAGTGCAGGTAAGCGGAAATCTGATGTTGTACTGTTTACCAGACCATGGGTGCTTGAAAGTATTCCCGGATTCCATGTAACGGCAAGTCATGCATACTACACATTTGAAGTAACCAGGAGGTCAGGAAAGAAAGGTCTGTTTTGGTTTCAATGAAGTTACATCCGATTTAACGACCCAATCTCTAATATTTGGTACTCTCATGTAGCAGGGCATAATATGTTTAGATTTCAGTAATGGAAGGGTGTGATCAGACTGTATTATTGGCCAAAGTGCTCTGACTGCTTTGTTAATGAAAGGCTTAGATGCGAAAAGGTTGTCACCCAGGGTAATGTATCAGGGTTATCCGAATGTGTCTTGGCTTCCAATAGGTCTGTACGTGGGATAGTCAGTGCTTTGGTCCTTGCATTTTCTAGGACTTCGCGGGAGTAACCTCTGTCTAGGAATTTCTTAAGCATGTTCTCAAGCTGGATGTCCCTGGTGTCATTGTTCACACGACACAAAGGAACTGGGAATACGGTAAGCCACTTTTGAGGGATCTTGGATGGTTTCTGCTAGACAAGAGTAAAGTGCTGTGGTCAGATGGTTTCTCATAGAGTGAAGTTTGTAGTTTCCCCTCTCTGACAGAGGTTTGCACATGCATGTAGTGAATCGTACTGTCGCTGCAAGTGTAGGTAAATTTAATATACGGATCCATGGTATTGATTTGTTTCATGGCATCTTCAAAATCATTTAATGACCCAGATCAAAAAATATATTGTATGTAGAAATTTTTTTCCCCAGTGCACAGAGGGTTAGACAAAAAAAGTTGCTGCTCCAGCTGGAACATGAATGCATTGGCAAATGAGAGTGCGACGGGCGAACCCATCGCACATCCCGCTATTTGAAGGTAAAATTTACCGTCAAACATAAAAAAAAATTTTGTTAGAGTTAAGTCCAGTAGTTTAAGTCCCGGAGGGCCCTTATACTGTGGGTTGTCAGAAATCAAGTCAACAGTCGCATGAGGAATGCTCTTATATAAGCTTGTGACATCCACTGTGCAAAGCACAAGTGGACTGGGCAATGTAGGTAAGCGCACTAATTTTTCAAGTAGATGACTTGTGTCTCTCAGATATGTTAGTAAGGATTGTATGCAAGGCGGTAAGCAAACATCAAGGAAGGCGGCTATCAGGTGAAAGATGGAGCCCCTGGTCGATATGATCGGATAACCAGGTGGATTCTGTTGATCTTTATGCACCTTGGGTAAAGTGTACAGATATTTGGTGCGTAGAGAATTACTGACAGCCTCAGGTAAGTCCTTGTGATGTCGCAAGGTCCAGAATGTTGTCCAATTCTCTTTTGTATAAAACAGAAGGATCCTTAGATAAGTGTACATAGGTGTTAACATCATCAGCTGGTGGAAGATATTTATACTTGTCTAGGCTCTTTATGACCCCCGCTCCCCCTTTGTTGATGGGGCGAATAATGATATCTTCATAAGAAGAAAGATTCTTCTAAGCCACCTTTTCTTCAGGTGATAGGTTGTCGTGTGGTCGGCGCTGTTTTAAAGGATTTGTACACCATGTCGTCAAGCAGCCTCAATAAACAGAAGCGTTCTCTGTTTGCGGTTCAAATGAGGATTTGGTTCTGAACTTGTTGTAAAAAAAGGGGGGTCCGACTGAGAGTCTTGTGAAGATGTGAGGGGTCTGTTTTGAAAATATTCTTTTAATATCAGATTCCGGTAAAGGCGGTGGTGAGCCACCTTCCATTTTAGTGTGTCGAATTTGCTCACAGGTACAAAAGAAAAAAGAAAATCCTTTGCATAATACCGATTCTTCAGCAGCTGTCAAGGTTCTTTCAGACAGTTTGAAGATCAATTTTTGCGGGCCCGAGTCTGGGGTTTGTTGCTTGATTTTGGTGCGTTGGCCCCCTCACCTGGTGGGTTTCTTTTTACGCCAACCCTGTGGCTTTTTGGGTCTTTGGGGGTTTCTCTAAAAAAGAACAGATCATCTGTGGTTCCTCATTATCAGTCTGTGTTGGGCTTTCACCACTGGAAGTGGCAGAGGTATCATCGTATTTTCATACACGGCGCCTTCTGTTCACAAATCTCTTACCACCTTCAGTTTGTGTCCCAGAAAGCCACGGGTAGACAGTGTTTTGCTCCTAGTCACGGTTTACCTTGTATAGTTTCTCTCGCTTGAATTTAATAAATTCGAGTTGGAATTGTTGAGCCTGGGTTTGTAGTTTGTTATACCAGTCAGTGGAAGAGTCTGAGAGAAGTGTGGTTTTATGCTTCACATTAAATTCATCAATTGCACTCTTAGTTTGAGATAAAATGCGTCCTGATTCCTCCACCACAAGGAGAATTAGATCAAGTGAGCATTTATTCGAAACGGAAATCCATCTCTCACAGAACTCCTGGTTGTAACGTCCGATAATAGAGATTTTGTTAATCCGGAAACCAAGTGGGATTTTGCGTTCCCTAAAATAGTCGGAGAGGGTGACCCCATGTAGGAAATATTCGATTTCTCTCTTTTTAAGCCGTAGCAGTTCGTGATAAAGGTCCACATTGGAGCAGTCTGAAGAAGATGAAATAAGATGTTCTTTAAATAAGATGGTCTCCGTTCAGAGAACGTTAATGTTTTGCTAATAGGTAAGTTCACTTGTGCCAGGCCTCTAGTGAGATCTTCTGAAAAGGACATGCTTCTGACAGTAAGAACCCCAGGATGTATAGTCACTTGTAGATAAGGCAAATCACGGAAGGGTGCCAGAGAGGAGACTAGCAAAAGCTACTACCAAAATATAAAGTCCAGGAGATAGCACTCCTATACACACTAAGTGCTGCTGTGGTGCACCTCACCAGGCAAATACAGGAGGAAAGAAACTCAGACACATTCAAGACAGGCTCCAGCTGCTACTTATACATAGCCGCTTATAGCCGCTTTTCATTGTTTCCTATGGGTTTTATATGAGCTATTTTCATATATATGAATTGATTCCATACGTGCACCACCTAAGGATCTTACAACAAGAAACCTTCATATTAACTTTTATAGTTATCAGCAATCTGTTAGTTTCAGAGTTCCAGGACACTCTTTAACCCATTTAAATCATTACTTTCATCAGCTGTCTTTCTGGATACAAATATCTTTGTCCTTGGACATTTGCTATACCTGCAGAGTTTAACTACTGGGAAAAGACCTGAATTTATACATTGTATTTTTATTGTGTATGTTTGCAACAATTGTTGCATTTTTATTATTGCCTTTTGAGGATGGTTTTACATTGTCTGTTAAAATAAATACAGTTATATTTCAATACAATCTCCAAGCGCTCTTTTTCCCCTTTTTTAAATAGTACAGGAGCATAATGTGCAGCACACACAGTATTGTCAATGGTTTAATTAATCATAAATCATAAATCACCAATGATCCAACATTTCAGAGGAATCTATCCTCTTTCTTCAGGTCTTCATGGTCATATTGCATGCACGATGCTTGCAGCATGCAACTGGTTGTGAAGAACTAAAATACATCACCCACATAACGCTGGCCCTGTTTACTGTTCTATGTGGGTGATAAAAGATTCTAATAGAATAGGGTGATTTTTATATATATATATGGGAGATAAAAGATTCTAATAGAATAGGGTGATTTGTGATATATATACATATATAGGAACAGAATGTGCAGCACACACAGTCTTGTCAATTGTTTAATTAATCATAAATCACCAATGATCCAACGTTTCAGAAGAATCTTTCCTCTTTTATATAAATAACGCACAGTGAGCGGCACTCCAAGACTTCATAAGTCAATAAATACACATAGGCAATGTTAAGTCCAACTTTCCGTTCTTTTACTTCAGAACTTTCATCAGGGATAAATGCATATACAGAAATAAACATATTTATAGTGTACTCACCCCTGTGCTTCATACCTGTCTAGTCCCATGTGGCAGGGTTGGCGCGCCGGGACCGCAGCGCATGCGAGTTGCGTCACTGATCGCGGCGTCATGCGACTGCACCTCCGCTAATGCTTGTTTAACAGACTGTAAGCCCTCTTATGGGGGATGGATATATATAAATTACACACGTCCATAGTTATTAATGTCATGTCCACTGGAATATGAGTGATAGTCTTTAATTTCTTTAGAAAGGAAGTTGTATCTTTGAGGTAAGACCTACCTTCTTGTACTATTGGTTGCAGATATTTATCTAAAAGGATAGCTGCTTTTTGAAATAAGGACCCAACCGCGGAAATTATTGGTCTACCTGGTGGACATAGTGGGTCCTTATGCACTTTAGGTACTGTATATAACAGTGGTTTAATGGTATATTTAGTTGTAAGATATTCCGCATGTGAATTGTTGATGCTTTTGTTGAGTAAGCCTTCCTTGATAAATAAATCCAATTCTTCCTTATGTTTTGTAGTTGGGTCATAAGGCAATTTACAGTATACCTTCTTATCCATAAGCTGTCTGTTAATTTCATTAACGTATTGTGAACAGTCTTGTATCACTATTGCCCCGCCTTTATCTGCGGGGTGTATGACGATGCTGGGATCATTACCTAGGTGTTTCAGAATCTTCATGTCATTCTTGGATAGATTAGAGATGGTATTTTGCTGACTTTTTAGGGGAGTTTGTTCCAAGAGTCTTGTAAATGTCTTAATTAATGGGTTTAATGAAGTTGGATCAAAGGATGATTTTATTTTCCACTTTCTTTGGTTTTCAGTATTACTGTCAATATCAGGTTTATTTTTGGAAAAATATTCTTTAAATTTAAGTTGACGATTGAATCTGGTAGTATCGATTTTCCATTGGAGATCAGTTTTTTCATTTTTGGTAGGAACGAAAGATAGTCCTTTATTAAGTAGATTGAGTTTTTGAGATGTAAGATTTTTTAATGATAAGTTAATTACTAAGTCCGGTGGCTGAATTTTTTGTTCCCTCTTCCACTGCTCGCCACTCCGCGTTTTTGTCCAGTGTTTATTTGGGAGTGGGTAGTAACCCCTAAAGGGGGCTTCTGGTTGCTAGATTGAGGTTGTGCTTCAGAGGATGATGGATCTGTTTCATTAAGGGAAGTTGCTGAGCTAGATGTGTCCTGGCTTGCATTTTGTCTCTGTGCATATCTCCGTCCTTGGAATTTTCTTTTAGGTTTGTCAGAGTCCCGTCCTGTTAGCCACTTGTATACTTTATTTTCTTGGTAGTCGTTGTTTACAATAGATAGTTTGTGGTTTTTAAAGGCAATTACCTCTTGTTTATAAGATTCCAGTGTTAGCTTAAAATACCAGTCCGTCTCTGTGTTTAGTTCCAATACTGGTTTATGCTTATCTTCAAAGGTTTGATTTTTAGACTGTATTTTCTCTATCTCTTGTTTGGATTGGTCTATCACAAGAAGCATTAGGTCAAATGCACATTTATTTAATATTGCAACCCACTTTCTGCAAAATTCTTGCTTTTGTCTTCCAATAGTAGGAATATTTTGCACTAAACCCTCTAGGGATCTTTTTCTCCCTATAGTAGTCTGAGAGTGTGATTCCGTGGAATAAAAAATCCATTTCCTTCTTTTTAAGTTTGATCCATTCACGGTATAATTCTTGTTTGGTATTAGCTTCCCCACTGGAGATTAGATTATCCGGAAACAAAATATTTTCAGCTTCTGCCTCTGAAAAGGATAATACATCACCTATTGGTAGGGTGACAGGTGGTGTATATACTTCATGATCCTCGGACATTTTTTCAGAAAAATTAATCTGAGCAGATGGGTCTATGTAATGTCCAACAATACAAAGATGTGAAAAAAAGAAAAAATAATAAAGTGAAACCCAATCCTAAATAAGTGAGTAAGAAACCCCTTTTAGAGGAAAGTGACTTGGATTCGGTGCCTTCCTTTCATCTCCAAAAAATCAGAGATGTGTAGATAATTATCCAGGTTAGGCAGCACTCGATAGTAATATGACAGCTGCTTAGGTGCTCAACTCCACAAATCCAATAATTTGTAGTATAAATAACGCAGAGTGAGCAGCACTCCAAGACTTCATAAGTCAATAAATACACATAGGCAGTGTTAAGTCCAACATTTCAGTTCTTTTACTTCAGAACTTTCATCAGGGATAAATGCATATATAGAAATAAACATATTTATAGTGTACTCACCCCTGTGCTTCATACCCGTCTACAGGGCCGGATTAACCATGGGGCGATCGGGGCGGTCGTCCAGGGGCCCCCACACACAAAGGGCCCCCACAAATTGCAATGAAAGAGGGTGGATGTCAGTGATTGACATCCTCCTCTTAAGCACAGTGTATCACAGCCACTGTCTTAAGAGGAGGATGTCAATTACTGACATCCATCCTCTGTCACTGTATCGGTAGCAGTTGTCCCCAGCCATCATTGGTGTCAGTGGGAGACGTCCTACAGCAACGCTAGGGACGGTTTCCTGACAGGCTGAATTACAGGCAGGCAGCCAATCACAACTCAGCACAGGCAGCCAATCAGAGTTCAGCACAGTAAGCAGATCAGTTTCACTTTCATTTTCTGACTGCAGGACGTCTCCCTGCTTCACTCTGGAGAACTGGACCTGCTTCTTTTGAAGGTAAGCTTTATCTGTCTGTCTGTATTTATCTGTCTGTCTATTTATCTGTCTCATATCTGTCTATCTCGTATCTATCACACATACATGCACACTATATTCGCATGCACACACTAATATGTATCTATATAGAAATATCTAGATATATATATTTTTTAAATGTCAACACATGCGTATATATGTACATATAGTGCAGACAACATTAATTACAAACACACACACACGTGTTGACACCTCTTTATGTATACCTAGATATATTTATATAAATTTTTAGTGAAGGGAAGGTCTTGAGCGCCTAAACAGTGTTCTTCAGTATTAAAATACAATGTTTTTTCGCTTGATAAAACGTGTATAGGAGAAAATAAAAGGGAAAACAAAAAACAACAAAATAGTGTAATATTGTATATGATGTATTAATAACACCAGGAATATTCATTTTTATCCAGGGAGTGCTTAGTAAAAATTACCAGGATCACCAATTGTGTATATTTGAAATGCTAATATGCGTACCAGAAGTTATTAAAAATTACACAGGCTCTTAGTATTAGACTCTTATATAAGACTCTGGTCCTCTCAGGACTTCAAAGGATCTTTTCATCAGAGTGACATCCTCAGCATAAAAACAGTAATAGAGAAAGCACAAACACCATAACATAATACTGTATATAAAAGAAACCTTTACTAAATAATCTGATCTGCGTACCAGATAAACAATTTAAAACAGCATATAAAGAGAATATGGGCTCTTAGCTGATCCGTTGCTGTTTGTGTTGGGCAATGCGGTGGTCCCGTCGGTTGGCTGGTCCTCTCTTCCACAGCAAAGACAAGTCCTCCTACGGTTTATCCGAAATGCCCAGGCAGCAACTGAGTCCAGATAGATACTTAAAAACTCTATGAGTCAGTGTAGGCAATTCCAACGTGTTTCATCCAGCACCACGGCTTGCAGCGCTTACGGACTTCCTCAGGGAATACAGGCAGTCCGTAAGTGCATACTTCACCCCTTAACTTTCGCAATTACTGATATCCTTCTGCCGCACCTCCGCCGCTGCTATCGCCGGACCAGGGACAGGTGAGTAAACTATCTGAGCGGGGTAGGGAGGGTTAGCGTCAGGCTGTAGGGGAGGGTTAGGGTTAGGCTGCAGGGGAGGGAGGGTTAGGGTCAGGCTGCGAGAGATAGTTGGTTAGGGTCAGGCTGCCAGGAAAGGAGGGTTAGGGTTAGGGTAGTGAGAGTGGAGGGTTAAGGTTAGAATTAGGGGAAGGTTTGGGGAAGTTTTTAGCCTTACCTTTGGAGCACCATGTTCGGTGATCTGGAGATCAATTGCTATACCTCTTCCAGGCAGAAGCAATCGATTTCTTAGCCAGTTTAAAACTAGCTGGGAGAGAACAACCCTATCGAAATAGCGGGGATCCACACAAATTTTAACTAGTATTAAACAATGACATACAGACGTTTCCATTATTTTTAATAACTATTGTTATTAGGGGAAACCATCATTATTAATAATGGGGCTAACTACTGTATGTGATTTTTATTAATGGGTAAAACTACTGTGTACGAAACAGTATTAATAAAGACCCACAGAAGACCGCATGTACAAAATCTACGTAACAAAACGCTACGTACCGGTAGATAGCGTAAAATAGTTACTATGTATGTGTAGTAGCTATAATCAGAAAAATAGGCACGTGAGTAAAAAATGTAAGGGTTGTGAATTTGGTCCTAAGAGAAGAAAGTTACAACTGGGCCAAGCCATGGTGATAACAGGGGAATCACATTTTATCAGTTGCAAACAATATTATAGTAAAAAAGGTGATGTTTCAGTCTAAATAACAGTGTAAAAGTGAAGCTGGTCAGTATCTGTGTGCAATAAGCAACAGTAAAGTATTCTTCCTGCATGTATAGAATAAAATTAACTGGGCTCCCCCTGAAAGGGTAATAAGACTGGTTGGACACAGAAGAAAGGGGCAATAAGGCTGACTGGATACACATAAAAAGGCGATAAGGCTGACTGGACAAAGAAGATGGGGCAATATGACCGCTGATCCATACAAGTGTGGGAGCCCCCTCCCACACTGTACACTTTGTATGCTTTCCCCCGTCCACTTCAGCGGGTAGAGATGAAGCACAGCCCATTTCTTTTTCCGTATGAAGGCTGCTACGCTAGGGTTCCTATTGTAACCCTTGCGTAACATCTGGAGGGCGCATGCTGGGTGGGTAAACAGGCGGGAAAAATAAGGCTGGCTGGACACAGAAGGAAAAGGGCAATAAGGCTGGTTGGATAGAGAGAAGGAGGGGGTATAAAGCTGACTGGATACAGAAGGAGGAGTTATAAGACTGGTTGGACAAATGGTGTTAAAATTAAGGTTGACTGGACACAGAAGGAGAGAGCAATAAGGCTGATTAGACACACATAAAGAGGCAATTAGGCTGGATGGAGGGTAGGAGGAGAGGAAAGCAAGGGTTAATATAATGGTAAATGAACTGATAAAGAATAATATATATATAATTTATTTTAACATAACATTAAGTGCCCTCTCTGACTACCATTTTATGTGTGCATGTGTGTATTTACTTAATTACATTTGCGGTATGTTAATGTAGGAGCCCCCTATATATATAATTTATTTTAAAGTAACATTAAGTGCCCTCTCTGACTACCATTTTATGTGTGCATGTGTGTATTTACTTAATTACATTTGCGGTATGTTAATGTGAAGCAGGAGCCCCCCACAATTTAGTTGTCCAGGGGCCCCCACAGACCTTAATCCGGCCCTGCCCGTCTAGTCCCATGAGGCAGGGTCAGCGCGTCGGGACTGCAGCACATGTGAGTTGCATCACTGATCGCGGCGTCATGCGGCCACCCCTCCACTACCATGATAATTAGTAAACAAAATAAGCAAAATAAAGTGTGTCTGCAGGCTGTGTATAGTGTATATAGTGTGAGGAAAGGCTGTATATAGTGTGTGTAGTGTGTGTGCAGGCTGTGTTGTGTGTGTGCAGGCTGTGCATAGTGTATGTAGGGTATATGGGAGGTGTACAGGCTGTGTATAGTGTATAAAGTGTGTATGCAGGCTGTATATAGTGTGTATAGGCTGTGTATAGTGTATATAGTGTGTGTGCAGGTTGTATATAGTGTGTTGCAGTGCTCTATGTGGGCCGGTATGTGGCGGTATGGCATATCGGCACTTCTAGCACTGACTGTGAGACAGCTCTGAGTAAAAATACAGCTGCTCATATAATTGTAAGATTCCATGAGCAGCTGTATTTTAACTCTGAGCAGTCTCAGAGAGGACCGCTGCTGCCCGTTGACAGAGCTGGCTGTGCTTTGCTGTGCATAGCCGCAACTCTGGGTAATAGACGCAAGCGTGACCTAATGTCACGTGAGCGTCTTTAGACTGCAGAGCGCGCGCTGTAGAGGAGAGAGCCGGAAGAAAAGGTAAAGATAAGTTTATTAGTTGCTTTAAAAAGTAGTTTGGGAATGGGGATTTGTAATGGGGACTTGGGAAGCTGGCTAGAAAAGGGCAATAGGGCTAAATGGACACACAGAGGGGCAATAATTCTTGCTGAGTGCATTTTGTGTGTAGTGAATAAAGTGTGTTTGAAGGCTGTGTATAGTGTATATAGTGTGTGTGTGTGTGTGTGAGAGGTGTGCAGGCTGTGTATAGTGTGTATGTGAGAGGTGTGCAGGGAGTGTATAGCGTATATAGTGTGTGTGTGAGAGGTGTGAAGGCTGTGTATAGTGTATATAGTGTGTGTATGAGAGGTGTGCAGGCTGTGTATAGTGTGTAAAGTGTGTGTGTAAGAGGTGTGCAGGAAGTGTATAGTGTATATAGTGTGTGTGTAAGAGGTGTGTAGGGTGTGTGTGAGAGGTGTGCAGGCAAGGTATAGTGTGTATAGGGAGCGGCTGAATGGCCGGCGCTGTCCCTGTCCGGGACATGTGGCTCCTGTACCTGCTCCTGGCCATGCTGTTGGCGGTGCATCACCATCAATACTGTGCTTCTGCATACCTCCCAACATTTGAGAATTCGAAAGAGGGACAAAATTTCGGTAGAGGGTGTGTGTCTTGTACCACCCAGTGGGCGTGTCTAAGAAAGTGGGTGTGTCTTGCATGACCCAGACCAGCGGGTCTAGTACTTGCCCCTTTTATTTAACAACCATCCATATGTCTGCCCCCTAATATTAGTGCCAGCCTCCATCTGCCTCCATAATACCAGTGTCTGCCCCCAATTGTCAGCCACCATCTGCCTCCATTATATGCCAGTGCCTGCCTCCAATGTCTGCCCCCAATTGCCAGTGCCAGCCTCCATACCCCTATAATGCCAGTGCCTGCCTCCGTCTGCCCCAAATATCAATGCCAGCCTCCATCTGCCCCCTTTTGCCAGTGCCAGCCTCCATTTGCCCCCATAATGCCAGTGCCAGCCTCCATTTGCCTCCCTTATATGCCAGTGCCTGCCTCCAATGTCTCTCCCCAATTGTCAGCCTACATCTGCCCCATAATGCCAATGCCTGTCTCCATCTGCCCCCATCATGCCTGTGCCTGCCTCCAATGTGTGCCCTCATAATGCTAGTGTCTGCCCCTAATTGTCAGCATCCATCTGCCCCTATTATATGCCAGTTCCTGACTCCAATGTCTGCCCCATCTGCCCCCTAATGCCAGTGCCAGCCTCCATCTGCCCCCATAATGCCAGTGTCTGCCCCCAATTGTCAGCCTCCATCTGCCCCCAAATGCCAGTGTCAGCCTTCATCTGCCCCCATAATGCCAGTGCCAGCCTCCAATGTCTGCCCCATCTACCAATGCCTGCCTCCAATACCTGCCCCATCTGCCAATGCCTGCCTCCAATGTCTGCCCCATCTGCCAATGCCTGCCTCCAATGCCTGTTTCCAATGTCTGCCTCATCTGCCAATGCCTGCCTCCAATGTCTGCCCCATTTGCCAATGCCTGCCTCCAATGCCTGTCTCCAATGTCTGCCCCATCTGTCAATGCCTGCCTTCAATGCCTGTCTCCAATGCCTGCCCTATCTGCCAGTGCCAGCCTCCAATGTCTGTCCCCTAATGCTAGTGCTGGCCTCCATCTGCCCCCATAATGCCAGTATCTGACCCTAAATGCCAGTGCCAGCCTCCATCTGCCCCCATAATGTCAGTGCCTGCCTCCAATGTCTGCCCCATCTGCCAATGCCTACCTTCAACATCTACACCATCTGCCAATGCCTGCCTCCAATGCCTGTCTCCAATGCCTGCCTCCAATGCCTGTCTCCAATGTCTGCCCCATCTGCCAATGCCTGCCTCCAACATCTGCACCATCTGCCAATGCCTGCCTCCAATGCCAGTCTCCAATGTCTGCCCCATCTGCCAATGCCTGCCTTCAATGCCTGTCTCCAATGTCTTACCCATCTGCCAGTGCCAGCCTCCAATGTCTGCCCCCTAATGCTAGCGTGGCCTCCATCTGCCCCCATAATACCAGTGTCTGACCCCAAATGCCAGTGCCAGCCTCCATCTGCCCCCATAATGTCAGTGCCTGCCTCCAATGTCTGCCCCATCTGCCAATGCCTGCCTTCAATGCCTGTCTCCAATGTCTTACCCATCTGCCAGTGCCAGCCTCCAATGTCTGCCCCCTAATGCTAGCGCGGCCTCCATCTGCCCCCATAATACCAGTGTCTG
>WWET01000529.1:571847-586404 GCA_011038615.1 Limnodynastes dumerilii | reverse complement strand
ATGCCAAAGGCTAATATTTCAAAACAAAAATAAAGCATTGAATCATTTCAACTTGGAATCTTAAGAAAATTGAAGGCTGTATAAACCTGGAAGCAGGGCCGTCTTAACAGCATTGTGGGCCCAGGGCAAAGCAAATGCACAGGGACCCCTATAAACCCATTCACAGAAACAAACGCGTAACCGAAACATTTCAACATTATTAAAAAACACAAACACTACAAGCTGCACTGCCACTGTATCAGGTGGTTACACAGAAAAAGATTAAGAGCTAGATTTACTTAACTGCAGAAAAGGAAAAGTGGAGATGTAGCACATAGCAACCAATCAGATTCTAGCTTGATAATACCAAAGTGAGGGCTAGAATCTGATTGGCTGTTATGAGCAACATCTCTGCTTTTGCTTTGACATTGGACATTTGTGACTGGAACTCTTTTGGTACATTATTTTTGGGGCAAACTTGCAGTATCGGGGTCCTGCGCGAGCGCAGCAGCACGGTGGAGGGATCTCCATCTTTGGGCTCACTGCGGCTCTGATTTCCGGCTTCAGTTACAGTGCTTCTCGTTTCTATTGTCAATTAATAGAGAATAAAGAATAATGATGGATAAAATTAAACAAACACTGTTAACTGGCCAATCCTAACCCTAACCTCTAACCCTAACCAACCCCAATCTCTAACCCTAACCCTACCTAACCCCAACCTCTAATCCTAACCCTAGGGTTAGGGGGTTAGGATTAGAGGTTAGGGTTAGAGGTTGGGGTTAAGGTTAGAGGTTAGGGATAGGGTTAGTTAGGGTTAGAGGTTAGGGTTGATTAGGGTTAGAGGTTAGGGTTAGAGTTAAGATTGGCCAGTTAACAGTGTTTGTTTTAATTTTATCCATCATTATTCTTTATTCTCTATTAATTGACAATAGAAAGGAGCCGCACTGTAACCAAAGCCAGAAATCAGAGCCGCAGTGAGCCCAAAGACAGAGATCCCTTCGCTGTGCTGCTGCGGTCGCGCGGGACCCCAATACTGCAAGTTTGCAATTTTTGTAACCTCATATAGAGCCAGTCTCAAAGAACAGTGCACTGTTGTTTAACTAATAGACAGAAAATGTTATATTTTATAAGATATTATTCATATTTTGGGTAATGATCTAACATTGTACAATATATAATTGTGATACCCCGGCCAAATCTTGAGTACCCAGGGTGTATATTAAAGTAAATTATATTCGTGGGAATTGCCATGGCTCATATATATTGTTAAATGATTTATGTTGCTATAACATTTATAGGAAGGCAGCCATTATGTGTAGTTAGTGAGTGGTGACATTGGAGCTGGACAATGCTGCTTTTTAAGAAGAAAGGGGAGGGGCTTCTTGTGAACTTTGAACTCGGAGAAGGCAGTTGGGAGCTACTGGCTGTGAAGGAAAGTTCTGGAAAGGTGTGACGGGCAGACATTTTGTTTTGACTTGAAGTTACAGAGATATAAGGAAAAAACAACCAGAGCCAAGGTTTTCCTTGCAGTGAAGGAAAACATAACCTATCAAATGAGTGAAGTGCTGACAATCTCTGGCATAGGAAGGCTGAGAGAGATAAAGGGATTCACTGTGAGAGACGCTCATATAAGGGACTTCAGAGGAAGAGTTACAGAGAGGCCTGTACCAATAAAAACAACAAAACACTGGCCACAGACTTCAACCCCTTTCTTACACTCCCCACTGATAGTATTAGTGTACCACAGTCACTTCATTTCTTTCTTTCTTTCTTCACACCCACCTCGCAATATAAAACACGCTTAGTCTGCATGGCATACAAGAGGCATTTAAATGAAGGAAAGTGGCCGCGACTTTCATGAATCGCACGTACCGAGAACACATACGCACGGGAATGCACTCGAAAAGTTACAAGTGGTCTATGGCGGCGGAAGTCTCCGACAGCACAGCCGAGAGAGGGCCGTGCGTATAATTGCAATCCGATCGCCACTTGGATCTCTGAATACGGCCCAAAGTCACAACCTCCGTTATCCACAACTGGCTGCAACACTAACTTACTGTGACAACTCGTCATGTGCACCACCATTACAGAGAGTTATTAAGCCGTTTAATGGGGTTTAACTGTCTAAGTTAATGTTTACTGCACATTATTCTCCTATGAATAGAGCTTATGTTTGCATTGATACCTGTGTTTATATTGTGTTCAGTTTAGGATTCTGAATGTTATTTATATGTATAGATAACTGTGATAATTGTGCTAGTTAATGGTATACAATTATTCATGTTAATGGCCCAGATCCAGAACAACGCTTCTGTGCGAATTTACGCCTGGCGGACACATAAAATTGCGATTTTGTATGTGCTGCGCATGCGCAGGACAGATAATATGCTACGTAACATAACTCTGAGCATATGGGTAATTCACGTATTTGCTGTGTTAATTTTGTACATGTGGGCGTGCCAATTTTACGTGAGCCAAAAGTACGTCTAAAATACGCAATGTAGGCAGGGGTTTTCATTTAAAGTGTACAGTATGGGCGTGCTTAGCTGCGTAAATCCGTGTTGCCCATCCGTACGTGTGCGGACGACAGCGGTTACGCGGCCAAAAGTTAAGGTAGGGTTTGGAAAGCGGAAAGCGGTCAAAATACGTACATGCAGGGGGAGTGCCTAGGGGAGTGTATAGAAGGCACGTACGCGTAAATACGCTACGCTAGTAAATGGATTGCAAGCGGAGTTCTGGATCTACCCCAATGTCTGTAATGTGAACCTTTGTAAAATGTAGATAGTTGGAGAATAACAAAATCTGATTTGAAGTATTGATTGCAATGAAGTATTCATTACAATACTAGAATGCTTTGTGGGAACTATTATCTGGGGCCCTTCCCCCATAAAGTTCAAGAATCGAACTAGTGAAAATAATCACCATGGCTTGGTAAGGCACAGCTTACACCATCCTACTTCACACTGCACCTCACAGGATAGCACATAATACTATTGGGATTAATGTTTATTTGTTATGTTATTATTTTAATAAAGTTGTTGTTTTATTATAATGCTTGTGACCGATGTTAGAACTGTTTGATGGGAGTAACATGCTTAATCTTTTGCTGTGTAATCACCTGACCTATACACTGCAGCTTGTTCTTGTAATTAGGCTGCAACAGTCTGGGTTTGGGTCTGCGGTAAGAATGGCCCTTATTCAAAAGGGCCATTTTATACCACGTATTTCAGCTCTCAAATTGATTGCTTCTGCCTCGTCGAGCAGAAACAATCGATCATCCCCAGGACAAAGATGCAGTGGTGAATGGTACGTATTTATTTAACCCCAACCCTAATCCAATTACTTAGCCTTATATGTGTCTAGCCTTCAGCCCCATGCTTATGGTTGTCCTGCCAGCTTTCTACCCTCTCTATATGTGTGTCCAGCCTTCTACCTCATCCTTATGTGTGTCCAGCTAGAGGGGCATTGAGTAACTGCCCATCTTGTCCACTGTAAAATACGTATTTACGTGCTGCAGTTTTGGGACAATTTTGTCAGAGACATAGCTTTATGCTTTGTTGAGGGTTGGATCCAATGATAGCCTAAGGGGATGGTGTGCAGATGTTATATAAATTTACATTTTAGACTCACCAGTTTATAAGGTATTGATAAACAGAAATATGAACTGTGTAAATCTTTATATTGAAGAGAGCAAGCCATGTTTACATATTCTGAGCTTACAGAAAGTCTCAAGTGGTGAAATCTTCCAGCTCTATTGACAGTATTGAAGATGCCATGACTGAAGAGGCGAATACTGGCAGAAATGAAGCCAGGATTAGCTGCAATAAATAATAGGCCCTTGTTGGTCCAATTAAAAATCAGAAGAATGCAAGTCTGGTGGGAAGGTAGAACTGGAAACAGACATATGAATATCTGGCAGGATAAAATCATCAATACACCTATTCCAGGCTTACTTAATATCTGTTGGATGCGTGATATTTATTTATTTTTTTAAGAAATCCAATACACAGTAGAACAGAAATTTTATGTATATATAAAATAGAACATATTAAGAAGAGCTTGGGATTTCAAAAATGAAAACACATTCATTAGTCTTAGCATTCCCTTTAATTGTGCTTACTTGTGCAATCCAGGAGACATGAAACATCCTTCATTTTTGTTAATCATTAGCCATTTCATTGAAAGGTGAGGGATAATTTGATTGTATAACTGATCATATAAATCTGACTAACATTTGGAGAATTCACACATATCTTACCCAAGCCACTACTAAATCTCTAATTCATGTACTCATTATCTACAACACTATTATAATAGTTTTCTACAAAGTAAACTTACACCCTGCAATAATACCAGAGGGAGATGGAAGAGCAGTGTGTTCCTCTATTGTGCAGTAGTTTCTCGGCCCAAGTAAATTATTTTTGGTGCAAAAATAATTGCACCAGTATTAATTAAAAATAATTGCAGTAGTATTGGCAAAATATTGGCAGTATTGGCAAAATAGTCTTAATGTGGTTGCCGAGCAGCCATTTTTTAAATATTTTAAATATGATACATGTATCTTTGTTCGAAATAGGCTGAAAATAGAAATTTGCTATTGGGAACAGGAACCTATCTTCTCATTCGCGAGAGGCTTCAGCGGTTGAGGGAGGCACATTAGGGTTAGACTGCGTTGGGTAAAAGGTTAGAGTTAGGGTTTAATGGGGAGGTTGGAGATAGGCTGCGGAGGGTTAGGGTTAGGCTTAGACTGCTAGGTATGGAGGGTTAGAGTTAGGCTGTGGGGCATGGACAGTTAGGAATAGGCTACGTGGCATGGAGATTTAGTGTTAGGACTTAAGAAGGTAAAGGTTAGGGTTAGGTTGTGGGAAATGGAGAGTTAGGAAAAAGTTATGGGTAGGGTTAGGTTAAACACTTGCCTTTTGGTGGATGACTCTTCAAGACTCCCGGAGTTGCATCTCCTACACTATCTAATATGCAGACAGCTGGTAATTGCATTCAGCTATAGTACAATGGTCTTCTGAAATGAAGACCGTTGTCTAGGTGAACCACACTCGGTATGTTACTACTTCTTATTGCTGACATTTAAAAATTCAGGCAATAAAAAAAATGTAAAACAAAAATATATTGTAAAAAATGAAATGTGCTCCTGGAACACATTAATGAGTCATTTTGCATCCACTTTTTGATCTTGTTCCTATACTGTATATGCAGATGGGTATAAGCAAAGCTGTGGGTCAGCCTCTCACACCACTTTGCTCACTGTAACCACCCAAGTCTATTGAGAACCTTCTTCCCACACTTCACCACATCTGACAGCATTCTCTTCTTTCCTAGGGTTCTATTTACAAAGTTCATTTTTATGTGATAATGACAGTTTTGAAATGAAAATTGTCACTATCGCTTAAAAATTAAATAAACTAAATTTATACTCTGCTCAAGCTGGTGTTATGGGTAAGTTTTCTAGTGATGTCCCCAAATCCCCCTCCTTACCCCTTTTCCCACCCCTAATAGCTGTTATTAGGATAAGGAAAAGGGGGATATGTATGGGGAAACTGCTGGAATACTTCTATATGTATATAAAGTTAAAAACAAATGTTAAAAGAATTTTGAAATAAAATATTTTTTATAAATATACAAACCAAAACAATTGTTGAAAAAAAAAAAGAGAAGACAGGACTTTCCTGTCCAGGTGACGCGCCTGACTGGCGATTTCCAAGTCCCGGCATGAACACACTGCACATGTACAGTATTTTTCATGCCAGGACTTGACATTTTCAAAGTCTCCAAATGGACTTCATTCATATGACGTATGAAAGGTCCAGTGATGACCCGGCAGATCATCGCAGGACCTTGCAAGAGAGGTGAATATTTGTAAATACTGTGAGCGAAGCTGCCAGACTCACAGTGAAGATAAGCGAGCCTAACGCAACTTCATTCACAGGGAAACAAATATGTCTGTAAATAGAGCTCTTAGTTCTCTCCCCAGCTGCCTACATCTGTCAAGCACTCCAACTTGACAGTCCTACTACTCTCACCACATCTGTCAGGCAAAATAGACATCTAAACAACATTGTACACAATTAAAAACATATTCTCCCAGAGTGTATTATGAATATGTTTGGGCCCACACAAGAGATAAAGGAGCTACCTGCCATCAAGAGGAGGAAGAAAGTGAGTGAAGATGCTTTTTGGACAAGAAACCCAGGAGCAAATTTATTAATATATGCAGCACTGTGACTGTGGTAAGTTGTAAATATGAAATGAACAATGCTACTTAGCCTCTAGGTAATATACCGTTAATGTCAACCTGAGATACTATATGGTTTTGACAAATATCACAATCCCCATTGAGAAAGCAGTGGGAGCAGCTGACGGAGCAAAAATTCTAGTAATTTAAGAAAAAAATTGTGGAAAAATTATATATATATTTTTTATATGTGTTTATTATTTTTATGATTGTACAGAAAAAATATAAATATACCAACAGCAATATAATAACATTAATATTGTAAAAGTGTCAAAATCCAGCGCACAGGTCCAAAATAGGTC
The DNA here is from genome assembly GCA_011038615.1 of Limnodynastes dumerilii. NCBI lineage: Eukaryota > Metazoa > Chordata > Amphibia > Anura > Limnodynastidae > Limnodynastes > Limnodynastes dumerilii. The sequence continues at coordinate 579,876 of WWET01000529.1, read as the reverse complement.
TTTTAGTGTCAGCCTCCTGGAATTAGCCTGGACATGGTGCAATTTATCGACGTAAATAGTGAGTTTTGTCTGCATCCAGCTCTGAATCAGGTGTAGTTGCCTGGGAACGCCCTTACTGTACATTCACTACATTCATCCTCCTCTTCCCTCCAACAACAGGCCTTTCAGAATGCAAGCCACTGTGCTTCGAGTTGTGGGCAGTTCTGAATACATAGAAATATAGAAAGTGACGGCAGATAAGAGCCACATGGCTCATACAGTCTGCCCAGAATATGCCATAATTGTGTGCTCTACTTTTGCATAAATCACGCAGTCAGCATGTGTACACTCAACACTGGACAAGCCCCCATGCACTAATGTCCATTCTTTGGTCAGGCATCTTGATGAAGTGGATCTTCATTCATAAGTAAAAGCCAAATGAAAGGGGAAACCCCAACAAAATTTACCTTTACAACTACAGGCCTTTTGTGACAAAGATAATGCTATGTTTTTTTTAGTGAGCCAGCTCCTGCAAAAACAGCAATATACAGATGCCAAAAAGAGCATGGCACTATAACTACTAAATAAGTAAAAACATTAAAGAAGCTTTAGTACATTTACAAAAGTTAATAGATACTACGTAACAAGTAGGTCATTTAAACAATATATAGTACACTGGAATAGCGAGCCATTTTGGATAGTGCCTTGTAATAGAGAATAAACAAGTAAAAGCGATAAAGCAGAACCTCTATAACATAATATTTTTGCTCAGCTGGTCAGTCAGGCAGAGCCCTGTGTGCCAGGGAGTCTTATGTGCCAGCATAGAAAGATAAGATTCAGGCTCAATGAAGGCTAAGCTCACAAGATCCTTCTCTTTAAGATACACCTCATTTCAAGTTCCAAGGTAGAATTAGTAGCAGACTGATGATGTCTCATTTAAAAAGTCACAATAATTCTCTGTTTAGGAAATTTTATCAGGAGAATTTGAGATACTTCAATGCTGTACTAAGCACCACTCAATAGTGAAAGATTCAGAAGTTGCCTAAAACTTAGGTAATATCTGGGCCCTCTCTATGCTTTAGGTTCCATAGCAGCTGCACGTCTTGCAACAACGGTAGCTTGTAGCAATAAACTTGTATGGCATGTGATTAATAGATTGTATTTTAGATTCATGCCCCTTCTCCATAAAATAGCATGCAGCCCTAACTCTTGGAAGTTTCATGTAATTGCGGGAATGCAATATCGAAATTAATTCACCTCCTTTAATAAGGGGATTAAAAAATTTGGTGTAAATTGACACCCTTCTTGTATATAAAAGCTTTATATTTAATGCTATATTTATTATTGTTATTGGGCTGTATTCACACCTAAGAAGCTTCTGCTACGCATGCTTAGTAGGTCATTTATACAACATACGTACCAGTTAGGTTAGTATTTTAGGGGTTCTGTGCTTTAGGGGTTGTTTAGGTAGCAGGGGGAAGGGATTTAGATTAGCCAGGGAGGACAGGGGGTAGGTGGGGAGAGGAAAGGTCTATGCATAGTTTCCTACCTAAGAAGGAAACTATGCACAAAAAGATAAGGTAGCCCTATGGCACTTGTAAGTATCATAAGGTACCTAAAAACAGGGGCGGGTTAGGGGCAGGACGGGTAAGTTAGGTGTGGATCTGTCCGCACCTAACTCACTCTTATGTGTGAATACGGCCCATTGTTGTTATTATTATTACTATTATTATTATTATTATTATTATTACTATTATTATTATTATTAATATAATAATAATATTAAACAGAATTTGCTTTATCATTCATGAGTCCAATAAGGTAATTTACTAAATATACATTTTCGAGACTATTCCCTGTAGAATATGATGAGAAGTAAAAGTAAAATGATTGTATTCACTGAGCTTGGGTTATTGGTCTTTAAGCAGGGTTGAGACTCCCAAATTTTGGTCCGTTCTCCCTGTATCCTGGGAGAGGCGGCAAATCTCCTACATGCCCCGACTCCCAACCAATCACCCGTGTAATCCCTAGAGTTACTAAGGATGGGCGGGACTTGATGATGTGATTTGCCTGAATGACGCGATTTGCCTGAATCGCGTCATTAATCCTCGCCCCCTTGCAGTAATCTAGGGCTTTCCTCCGGGTTCTCCCGGAGGGAAGCTTTCAATAGTCGGCAACCCTGTCTTTTAGCCAGAAAGTAACTGGGGAGCTCTGTTCATACTGCACCCAATTTTCTATCAACACGCTATAATTAACATCACAGTTTGCTGGGCCATGGAGAAGCTGCTCAGTTGTTTACTACTTGCACTTTTATACTAAACAAAAACCATGCAGTGTCTCACATGACTGTCAAATTAGGAAAGGTCGTAAAATACAATATGCATCTATTTAGTAATAAATACACTGTTCTCACATTATCAAAATTATGTATCATAATAGGCAAAAAAGGTCCTTCATAAGAATCATAATGTGTAAACAAGCTGAAAGTCATGCACATTTGTTGAACACCTATCTTAAATACCTATAAAGCTTATTTTTATTGTAATAGTATGGCTATCCAACTGAAATCATAACAATATATTAACATTACTACTATACCTAAACAGTGTCTAACTCTCTACTGTTAACCTATATATCATTGTTAGTTCATTGGATATGGACACTGTGAAATCATTACCTGTTTCTGCTAGTACGTGTAATATTCTCTGTGCAAATTCTGAATTGCATCTGTACTAATATATCATGTGGAACTCCACTTCTGACCATAAATAAATTGTTCTGTTCACTTGTGTTTGCTTCAACAGTGCAAAAGCTGTCACTCATACTTTTCATTTTTCTCTACATCAAAGAACCCTACTGATTCCTAGCTGTTGGCATGATTCCAAAACAGTTGTATAGGCACAGTACTTGTAGCCTGTAATATTTTTTACCCCACAAGATGGTGCTAGAAGAAATTTTCTTTTAATGAGAAATATTGTTGTACTGAAAACATTAATTTTGTCATCACGAATAAAGCTTTAATAAGACAAGAGAGTTATTTTCTGATCACAAAACAAAAAAACATAATTTTCAATAAAAAATAGAACCTTAAAATAACAAAAACATAGTGATATAAGAGAACATTTTTGAAACCATACAATGTGACATTTTTATTGTTTTATGCTGTACATTACAAAAGAATGCCAATTTATTATTTAGCTTATAAACTAATTAAATATGAACATTAGTGGTTCCACTGATGAAAACATTTTGTTTCAATCAAGTCTGAATTATTCTTTTAACGGGAAAGAACAAAAATTAATGACCCCATGTTTCTCAAGGTCCTGAATAAATTGCATGGTATTGATCTTTATACAAATGACCTGCTTCCTTAATTACAATGTATATCGGAAACAGACTCTGCATAGAAACATTTTATGATCCATTATTATGATAGAGGATGCATAAAATTATAGAAGCTAAAAAAATATGAAGATAATCCAAAAAATATTCAATTAAGTTTAAAAATAAATCTCATAACTCCTCTAAGTAAGTGAATATTAACTTATTAGAATGTGTTTACTGCTAAATAAAATTGGAATTAATGGTTATGAGTTCAAATATTTAGAGTTTGTGGCTTATTTAGTAAATACTGCACTTTGAAAAGTGACATGAAGTACAACAAGTTGCATATACTTAAGCATAGTTTCATAAAACACATCCTATATATTATATATTACAGACACTTTTGCTTAGAATACTCACTGTGTTTAACACTTGATATTTTGAATGATTTAATTCTTTGACATTTAGGTATTTACTGCATTAGTATTCTCAGAGATAGGTGAAACAAATCCCTTTAGATCCCGTTAGTGGAATAAACTGCATGTAATATTTGCATTGGCTGTCCATCAATATCTCATTAAATAAATGTACAGCATCTTGTGATCTCTCTGTTAACAAACATATTCTATGCATATTGGCAGAACTACAGTTAGGGGAGAGCTGGCTGCTATTGGAGGAGGTGATTGCAAGGAGTTTACTATCCCCTTCCTTAGATAGCTCAGCAGAAACTTTGGGCAGAGTTGTTAGACTTGTTCCATTATACTAGTTTATTAGAATTAGAATTTATTTTAATTAAAAAAATATTATCATAATTATAACAGTTATGCAACACAATATTCCAGTGTAGTACAGACTCATAAATACTGTACATTATATGTGAAAAGTATTTTAATTTCTGAGTTTATTAGTCTTGCTCAGAAAAGGTAAATTGCAAACCCACATCCTTATTGTAAACTGAATTTACAAAGAAAAACAAGAGAGCAGCTTGATAACTTTTACAAAGAAACCTAGGCGACTGATAATCCTGTACAGCTCTAAGAGGAAGAACTCCAGTCTGTTGCATCTCTAATTGATTCACTATTTGCCTGTGAACAGTTGATATATGTGGAAAGCAGTGGGGAGAATCAGACCTCATATAGATCATACACATCTATTATAACTTATAAAGGTGTAACTTTAAAAATGTATGTGCTGGTGTTTGCCTGTACAAATAAAAAAGAACCCTAAAACCCCTGACTTTTTGGATAAGGTCAATGTAATTTGCTTTTTTTCAATAACCTTGACATACTGCTCAGTGTAGAATATACCTATAGACATGAACCATTATATTCTGAAATCCTATGCTCATTTTGAAAATCAAAGCAAGAGAAGCAACTATTCAGCTTTGAAAATGTAGTAATCATTGCATGACTTATCAGACTCTTGTCTTCTTTGCTAAAAAAAAAGATCTATTCTTCTTGCCTTTAGCCCCCTAAGCTATCCTGTCAGGTTCATTGTGTGAATATCATTTAAACTACAGATAATTTCCAATTGCTTCTAGACTGACTTCCCACTGACTGCCTTGTTTACATTACTGTGTTGAGTAGGTACAAGTTTGTAACGTTCAGATAAAATATTAAGCAGCCAAAGCTGTTATATACCATACAGTATGTGCTAGAATAGATTTCTGAAGATGGATGCATAGGGTTAAATGTTATTATTAACTCTTGCCTTGTCTTTATCTCTTATTTCATGCACTGAAGCTTCATACTGCCTGTACAAAATAAATGAGTACTGTTAATTGTTTTCAGCTTGATTTAAATATTCAGTGGGCAGAAATAGAATGTAATGGTTAATAATGTTGATACTCTCTGCCTAGTTGATGTATCCACAGATAGGGGAACGGAATGATCAAGGAGTACAAAAAAGACAAACGTGTTTTGTGATTTGACACATCATATCCCATAAGAAAAGCATCAAGCACTGTTGCTGAGATAGATGTATCAGCAAGGAAGCTGCATATCCTCTTATTGCCAGACATATGCACATGAACTGGATATGGGGGAGGGAGAGAATGGGAAACATTGATTAACAGGAATAAATAGGGGAGACAGAGGAGAGTGAGGATGAAGGAAAGGTACGAGAGGAAACCTCCCAGCCATACACAGACTTCAGCCTGGTAGTAATAGGAGGGACATTAATGAGGTATATGGGGATGGTGTTATATACTGATGAAAGTCACAAAACGAGGTGGGTGTTTGGAATATCATTATAAAACCACAGCACTACCTCCACTACTATATCCACTTACCTCCTCAGCTGCCCTCTGAAAACATCCTATTTGGCTCTCGGGCACTGCCAATGCCATATGCAGTTCTGCTCACATTCTAATGAAGATTGCAATCCACGGATACTGTGCTTGGCCCGGCACCTGGCACTGCTAGAGATCAAGAGCAGATGCTGCCAGGGGAATCCGCATACACCGTGTAAAGTGTGTTATCAGGAAAGCTGTGCCAGGCAGATGGGGATGCTCTAGGACATCAGCCTGCTGGAAGCACAGCAACTTCCCCGGGATGTATTTCTGCATCTCTGTCTCCGTCTTGGATCTGGGTTATTTGCACGAAAAGGGGACACCGACCCAATCAGGAGTCTGTCTGATTTTCCTGCCTTCGATTGGAGTTCTGCAAAATGTCATGCAGCCTTGTCACTTCTCCTCCCCCTCATAGACTCGGAGTTGCCTTGAATATCCCTCTATAAACAAAGTGGCTTGCCCAGCACCAGAGCCATTCCTTCCCAAGTTGCTACAGCTCCTGTCCTGTGTCAGCATCCTCGGTGGGACGATTTTCGCAGAAGGATCCCAGAGACGACGTCCTGCAATATGGGATTACTTGGGAATATCCTTTCATGCTAGGATGCGACATGAAGTGGCCAGTGAGCCCCACGTAGGAGAGGGTGACATCTCTGTGCAGCCTGTACGCCTGGGCTCCTTATATCAGTGGTGGAACTACTATGGCTCTGGACAGCAAACAGCAGAAAAATAGCTTACTCCACAGCTCTATGATCATTCAAGACTCCGGGATGAGGAACGGAAGAAGTCCACAGGACCAATGGGCTGATACCGTGGTGGTGAGACCCAGGACCACAGAGAGACAGATCACTGTGCACAAAAAGCTGGTCCTGGGCTTTGCCATCTCTATCTTGGCTTTGATAATTGTGACTATCATCGCAGTGCTGCTCAGTGTTAGGTATGAGGAATGCACAGAGGGCTCCAGTAGAACAATTAACAGCAGCACCCTGGAGGCAGCCAGGTTCAACCAAAACCTTGAGGTAGGTAAGGAGGCAGGGGATGGAAGCAATCACTTGTCAAGCCAAGAGCAGGATGAAGATTGGAAGCCTTGGATGTACCTGAGACTACCCACTCACCTGAGACCCCTGCATTATAACCTGATGATTACTGCGTTCATGGACAACTTTACTTTCTCTGGAGAACTTAACGTGGAGATTGAATGTTTGAACTCCAGTAAATACATTGTGGTCCATGCACACAGGTTGACTGTGGAGAGAGTCCAAGTAGCAGAGGATAAAGTGGCTGGGGACGTGAAAGTTGCCAACTTCTTTGCTTATCCAGCCAACCAAGTTTTAGTGGTAGTTTTAAACAGGACCCTGGAGGCACAGAAAAGTTACAATCTGAAGATCATTTACAACGCCATCATAGAGAATGAGTTGCTTGGTTTCTTCAGGAGTTCTTATGTGATACATGGGGAGAGAAGGTAATAATAATTATAGTCTGGTGTTACAAAGATTTATAGTGGGCAAGCACATATGTCTTATGATTATGAGTCACAAGTTAATGTAAATGTTTACTTTTTTGGTGATCCTCCTAATTATTTTGTTTTAAATTGATATAACTGTTTAGGAAGCATTAATTCACTAATTAATATATTATTTATCTGATTTCACACCTTTCTTTGGTTTGTTATATACTGTAAGTTTCTTCAAGATAGGCTGTGCAGACACACTGACTTATAGGTGCAAAGTTGTCCAAAGTTTTGTAAACTGTGAAGATGCAAATGTGAAAGTCATAAGATTAGATTATTAAGCAAGCACTAATTAGTAACTGTAATGTGTTAGTGACTGTAATGTGTTTAAAATTAACGTACACAGTCATACTGATTTGAAAGTGTGTTGGTTACCATAGAGTGTGGCAGCCGAAACACATACACATACAGTTAATTAACTTGTTATTCATTGGTGTTAGTTATAAAATACATTGCATTGTTTCCTTTACTAACATTTGATTTGTGATGTGTTTGGGGATGAAAGAGAAGTGTCAGTTTTTACTCTTTTTACTGCTAATTCCCACCTGACAGTAAAGAACAAACTTCTTTCTGCAAAATCTCATTAGCATGCATTTTATTTGCTATGCCTTCCTTTTAATTACTACACTGGGGTAGACTCTCAAAATCTGCATAAACTACTACTAATTTGTATAATTTGCATATAATTGAAAAGCCTCCAGCGCAATGTCACACAGTGCATGCCACAATGTGTAAAAATGACAGCCACTGTAAATTGCCTCTGACAAACGTAAGCACAATTTACACCACCTTGCCCTAGTTTGCAAGTAAAGCCATTTCTAACTGCATTATTATCCCTGCACTCCTTTGTAAAAACCGGTGTCTCCAGAGCATCAGGTCATCTTTTAGCAAACACACCCTAAGGCATCCAGTTGCAAATAAATATATAA
>WWET01000529.1:525499-550393 GCA_011038615.1 Limnodynastes dumerilii | reverse complement strand
CGCTGAGCGTACGGGCTTAGCACGCCCATACTGTACAATTTAAATGGCTATCCCCGCCTCCCTGTAACGAGACGAGCGCCCAGGCGACCATCGTACTGAACGCACGCCCCTCGAGCGAAAAATTCGCACACCATACGACCGCTATACGCTCATGTCGTCCAGCCGACCGGGAGCTGTCATACATGCGCTGCGCAGTGCGAATTTTCGTACGAAAATACGCAAAAAACGGTCGTACGCTCGCTCGAAATCGGCCAATTTCGTAGCTCTGGGCCCAAGGTACGCTATACGCTCATGTCGTCCAGCCGACAGGAAGCTGTCATACTGGGCATGCGCAGTGCGAATTTTCGTACGAAAATACGCAAAAAACGGTCGTACGCTCGCTCGAAATCGGCCAATTTCGTAGCTCTGGATCAGGCCCAAGGTCTGTATTACAATTCACCAAAAGCGGTTTAGTGTGCAGGTTTTGTTACCCCCTTTTTTATAATGACACCCGGTGCAATCCGCGCCCCCCTCTGTGACACAACTGAGTGTTTCCACTATTCATAACCTATAAATCCACTATACTATAAAGTCAGTGTACTACCTTACTGTTGTCAACATATGTGTATTAAGCTGGATGCTTGCCATACAGAGGTACCGTGGTATGTGCCTTTGGATCATATTTTATCCAATTTTATAAACATTTGTGCCTAGTAAGAGCAAAGACTGTGGGCCCTAAAGCAGTAAAGCAGCCTCAGATCCTGACATTCCATTCACAACATTTTACCATTAGGAGGGGGTGGATTTGCTGTTGGTTTGCTGTGCTTTTTATTGGGTTTGGGATATGCAAAAATGTTTTTAAATTGTCTTCATAAGATAGATTCTTGTTTGCTTTATAGCGCTGACCTCTCACCATTTTTAGACAAATTGTGTTATGGCGAATTCATAAACATTAAAGCTTTTGGGGATGTTTTTGTGACCTTTCAAGTCAACAATTTTTACTGTTAGTCTACTGAGATCTCATTTGTTAGATGCATGATTCATACCATACAATGCTTCCTGTGATTGCCAATCCCAAAATATGTGAGGGAATTTCATAGGGCAGGTTATCAAATGCCAGTTTGCCTTATTTTTTTAGTTTAGATGCTTCACATAGAACTATACTTATAGCCATGCAAAGTACTGTCATTTGCGTGTTGTGCAAACTGGGTTTTGGCTATTTTTGTAACTTTACTGAAGATCAGATCACATTATTTCACTGTTTATTTCCATATTACTTCTAATGTGTATTCTATAGCTCACCTTAGTAATACTGCCCTTCCTAATCAAGCAAATTATTGTGTAAACCTGAACCCAAGCTTTAATGCGTTTCTAAAATATTTTCTTCTTTTTCCATGTGCCCTCCAGATGTTACGTTACTTTTACTAACATAACAACCATCGTATGGAACTTTGTTTTGTACGATAACATTTACGTACAAAGGGGCTATGCTTCCCCTCCAACCACTAAGGTGGGCGGGGGAAGCATTCAAAGTGTACAGTGTGGGTGTCACCACCCACTTTTGAGCAGATCAGTGGTCAGACACACCGCTGATTCGCAAGTGTGACTTAAGGCTGCCTTATGGAAGTATAAGTCACATTTGTTACGAACGAGAGAGGAGAGTGACGGGTGTTTCACTCCCTTCTCTCGTGCTGTATAACAGACCGCTGCACGTATGGGGGTCTGGATCTGGTCCTATATTATTGTCTGCTTTCGTCATTGTGGCCAAAAATGTTAAGACGTATGTGTTGATATTGTTGTAATAGTTTTTATATACTTTTTGTATATTTTACTTTTTTAAATGTCACAAGTAAATTTGTGATTATTTCATTTTGGGTTGTTCAGAATTCCCATTAATTATCTTGTGGATGATTTTTTTTATCCTGTGCATATACAAGGATCTATGCTACCTGACCAGAACACATTACAAGCTAATCCAGGCTTATGATTAATAACAATAACTACCCCTTTCAATAGAAGTGTTGTGTGAGTTCTCGCGTGGGTGTCCCCCCCTTCAACAATGTACAGTAAATGCATTCCCTCTAGATACATTCCTGTGCTGGCTTTTGTAATTCCACAATTCTCCATGTATTGAATTCTGGTAGATAGACCCACGCATTCAGGGCCAGATCAGCCAATAGGCTGATAAGTCTGAAGCCTTGGGTGCACAACTTTAGTGGGGTGCTTCAGGTCTAAGCTCTGCTAAGTAAAGCAGCCTGAATATAAGCAACTTTGGCTGCCTAAATATTTAAATGTTCAAATGATGGCTCCCGGGCTTATGATATTTTTTACTGGCAGTCACAATCACATGCACCATGTTGTACTGCATGTTGCGATAAAAAAATGTACCTTGCTCTATTGACACTATGTTTTACAAATTTGATTATATTTATAAATGCATTTCCAACCAGGGGAAGAGGGGGCAGCTGGGAATGAGTTAGCCTAGAGCAGCTGAAACCCTTTATCAGGCCCTGCAGAAGACTGTCCATGCAAGTGTGTATGGTTATATTGCAAATGCACAAATGTCTGCAATTTTGGATCCCTCCAAATCTTTTGTCTTATCACACTTAATTGGATTTTCCTGAAATGTTTATGTTTTGATCATTCTGTGAAATAGCAACATCATAAATTATTTCTTATATTTATTAATTAGTCACCTTTGTTACAACTTTAAATTCTAGGAAGTAACTTTGTACTTACGACCATTAGAGGATAAGTAAATCAATGGTATTATTTAGTATCATGGGACTTTTTTTGAGTGAAAGGTTCATAAAACGCATTTTGCTAATTTACCTGCACATGCACCATGCTTTCAGAATGCTTCCAGAACTGTTTGTGTTTACACAATGTTTCTGATGGTGGGGTGGGACAGGGAGGGTGTGAGCACTAGTGGAAGGTGTATTTAAATGTTACAATATTTAAATGTCACCACACTTCTAACGCATTTGAATTTCAAGTGACTGAGCATTGGGAAAATTGGGGCAGGGGTCTACTTGTGGAAGGCATTGTGAGCGAAATGTAGCACAGACGATTGGATCAAGTGGGATGGGAAATGTAGCACAGAAGGCTGGATCAAGATTCATTTCATTAAATTTTTTGGGGGTTTTAGCAGAAATAAACTTAAAAGTTGCTACCCCATTTTAAATTACCCCAAAGAATTCATAAACAAAACATTCTTCTCATTTATTACATGATGAAAGAATTATAAAGATTTATCAGTTACTGTTCATATGTTGGACCTAAATTACCTCCACATATAGTTATGATCATTTAGATAAAAAATATTCTGATATAAGGCAATATTTCATGCAACACGGCTTCATATTTAGATAGATTTATAATTTCTGTACTTGTTTTATGGCTTGTCCAATGTTTTATTCAAAGGGCTGAAACACATTTTATGTCATAATTTTGTCCAGAATGAAAATTGATAACATCTATTTCACAATAAAAAAAGAAAGTCCACATTTTCATGATTATAGCAATTTCTAACAATGGCTGCTTGTTATTTTGTACTAGAGAAAATTCTGTTGCTGTTATTTCTTTTTGTTAATGGAAGTTAGCATTTAAATAATTTGTTCAAAGTGCAAGTGTGCAAAGGGATGTCACTCATGTTATTGTGTCGCCTAAGTCCAGAGAGTGTTAACAATGTGTATAAGTGTAGAGATTTATAAGAACTACAATGAAAATTATGTTGTGAAACAGTGTGTATTAATAAAATGGACTATTTGTAGCTGTTATAATGCATACCATACACTGACAAAAAAAATACAATATTATCTTATTTAAACTACAAAAGCTGCTTGACCCCCCAAAAATCTTTATGAGTCTTCCTGAGCAATAGTGAGATACTTTCAAGATAAAATGTTAAGTTATAGGTAATGGAAAAGAAATGGGATAAAAGAAAAACAAAGGTTTCTTCATCTTTAAAGCATCATTAGCTGATGTTTGGTAACAGCCCAACATTAAATCCACTTATTCTTTCAAATCCCAAGCATATGTTGAGCAAATCTGCAAAAAAGTAATGCAAAAAATAACTCCCAAACAGCAGAGAACACTAATAAAATGCATCCCCGACACGCATAAAGCTGTCAGAGAAGCAACAAATGCCTTCAATGCAATGTTCTCATGCAAGCAGACAAATAATAAAATAGGTGGAAATTTCTTTTTAAGGGACTACAGGTTTCCACTGGAATACTTAGTAGAACAATCTTTTGTAATACAACCAGATTCAGACGTGCCGATTTTTCTGAACTTCCATTGATATTTGCTGATTGTGGCTGCTTTGGATTGAATCCATGCTAACCAATAGAAATGTATTCTGACTCTTCCAGACTCAGCAAATGACACTTCAGACAAAGTTGTTGGGTTAAGTTTGCAAATGAGAGTTCACAATTAGGACCTGATTTACACTTAAGAAGCTCAGGTTCCTTAAGTGCGAAATCTCCTGAAATGAACCAACTACGCATGCGTGGTAGGTCATTAATGCAATCTATTGTACATACCAGTTATGTACGTAGATTGACTCCGTGCGCTCTAACTCCTTCTACTTTAGGAAGAAGGAGACGTGCCAATGCCGCCTCAGGAGATTTTAGTTAGAAGTGGGAGGGATTTAGATTATCCGGAGGCGACATTAGAGAGCCATTCTCCATGCGTAGTTTCCTTCTTAAAATAAGAAGTACCATAAGGTACCTATAAATGGGGGCAAGTTAGGGGCATGACAAGTGACTTAGGTGCGGTTCGGTCTGCACCTAACTCACTCTTATGTGTGAACATGGTCCTTAATGTGTTCTGATCTATCCTTCTGCACTTCAATCTGTTTGAATGAGAAAACTTCAGGTAGTCCCCGGCTATCAGTCCCCAGCTAACTGTGCTTCTCACAGGTCTATTCTTATTTGTTTTTTATAATATTATTTCATTACGACATTGCATACACAATCAATTATTACTATAATATTGTTATAGTTACTAATTCTATTAGTGCCTTCAGTTCATTTAACCCTATAAAGTGAACCCAGTAGTACTGCCAGGCCCCTTTTTACACTTACCTGTATCTGAGGCTATTACATGGATGGGTTCCTTTCTTGCACAAAATTGGTCTCCTTTGTTTTCCTCCCACCGGTCTAGCTCACTACAGTATTAACACTGCTGTCTATTGGTGTCTTAATTAACAGCATTCTGAAGAGTTTCACAATAAAAATAGCACTTTTATAAACAATATTAACCTACTTTATACTTTCCTTTTTTAACAGCAACTGGCTTTTAGTAACAATTATTTTTAAATAAGTGCTCCCAATTATACTACCCTACTTGACCTCAATTATGTGGAATGTGGAGAACAATTTTCCATGGCATGCTGTGTAGGCAGGATCATATTTTAAAAAATAGGATCTCAAGTCTTTAAAAAAATAGGATCTTAAGTTTGCAAAAAATAGGGATCTCAAGTCTTACAAAATATTAGACCATTAAAATGTTTTTAATAAGTAATCATCCATATTCAGTAAGATAATACAAAAAAATAACCTTAGAGAACTAGATTACTTTTTTCATTACAATTTGCAGATCAAATTCATCACATGTTAACTTATGCAGCTTAATGCAAGAACATAGGAGGATATACACGCTAGTGAGTTCTGTGCATACTTGTCTGCTCTCCAAGCATTTTTGGTGTATTCTTCTGGTCTTTTGGGAGAGTAGACTTAACACTTGCTGCTCATATAAGAGATGCATGTAAGAATGTTTCAATGTTGTGTAGCTCAAGGATTTAACCTGGAATAGGACGCGATGCAATAGAAGTTCAAATCATGTGACTAGAACTGCAGGGGTCTTAATTAAAGGGGGCAGTTGTATGTTGGGTCATTTGGCAGTTGAGTGGTTAGTTCTGTAACATATCTGTAACCAGTGATAAGTACATTTAGCTATAGTAGAGAAACCACAGTGAATAGGATTTGATGTAAATAGTTTGTATACTGGGGATTAGATCCAGAGCTCAGATATGAGATCAGAATGTGACTTTTCTGTTCTGCACAATCACACATATCCATGCTACACAATGGGAACTAATTGTGACCCATCCAAACTTAAGCGCCCACTCTCTACGGACCAGTCCAAACATCCACATCACCACCATTTTTCATTCACAGATGTCATAAAATGTATGGGTATTTGGAATCCAATGATCCTGTGAGCAGTGGTTTGTGCTGTGATTGCTTTGATGCCAGGATATTATTGGCCTGTGATTGCGGATTTCTATGCATTCGTTGCTTGGGGCTCCCAACACATAAAAATCTAATACAAAGATCCAACACCCACTTGCTTTCTGTATGTGTGGAGGTCTTCAGGTCCGCACAGAAGAGAGGAGTAAACACCCCTGTCACTCACATTTGTCGTGCGCACTTGAGGGCAGATACGCTGTGAAAGCAGCCTTAACACTGATATGTGAATCAGCGGTTCGTACGACCACTGATCTGTGTGTATGTCTTAAACCCTGCCCATACTGCAAAATTTAAATCTCCCCCCACATAGCTTATGTACTTATTACGGGCGAAGGGGAAGAACTGCCCCGACGGACGGATCTCCTATCATACGGAAGTTTGTGTGCGTGAGTAGGGTGTCGTACGGAAATCTGGATCCAGTCCAGAATTACTAAGCACTATTTAATAGAGGTAGTGTGGTGACTTGTTCTTTTTATAATCATTCAGAAAATTACAGACATTTAACACCTGCAGAGATTGCATATGTTATATTTAATTGACTAATTATAAGCAAAACTGGACTGTTGTAAGTTAAAGGAAGACAAATGACTTACATTGTTCTAACTAGCACAGGACTGATGCTAGTAAAAAATGGCAATGTTAACATTAGTCTGTGAAAGATGTACCATTATATTTTGCTAATGTCCTTAAAGTTTGCATGTGCAATATCATAAGTCAACACTGGCCAGCGTCTAGTGACTTCCATTATGTTTCATTGTGATAGCTTGTATGTGTGTGTCTGCAAAGTGCATGCAGATTAGTTAAATTATCCTAGGCTGGAATATAGGTGAGAAAAGGCATTTCTTGTGTTCTGTACAGTTTCATCATTTTCGTTAACATGGATTCTTTGCACTCTAGCACCCAAGCCCCCTTCCATTTCAAGTTTAATTAACAGCTAGTTAATTAACAGATGAGTCACTCAGACTTTTTCAATGAGGCCCATGCGCAGAACACAACATGTCCACAGGGGTGTGGGTCACCGTTGCAAATGGTTCTATTTAGGGAAGTTCGCTCCCAGCCAGTTCGAAGAGGCATAGCAATCAATCCATGGAGCACCGAATATGGTGCTCTGAAAGGTAAGTTATGATTTTATCCCCAACCCTCTCCCTAATCCTTACCCTAATCATTCCCTTCTATTATCCTAACCCTAACCCTCCCTTCCACATAGCCTGACCCTAATCCCCCTTCCATGCAGCTTGAATCGAACCCTAACCCTCCCCTTCCATTGCCCTAACCCTCCTTTCCCCAGAGCCTAACCCTAACCCTCCCCCTAAGTCTAAGAGCCACCGGTTACTCACCTCTCCGGTGGTCCAGCGGGCAAAAAAAAGTTAGTGGAGTGGAGTGGGCTTCCGCCTTCCTAGGTAGCATTTTACCAATGCCCTTGGGAAGTAAAGCAAAGATCTTACTCCTGAAAAAAATGTACAATGACTTGAAATGATTAACAATAAATAGCATATACTCTATGGGCCTCATCCTCGGGTCCATACAACAGGAAAATTACGTACGGCGCGTATGTAATTCCCCTGTCTTGAAGGTTGTGTGCATGCGCACAACCTTCTTATGATGCCGTAAAGGTCGGAAGGGTATGTATGTTAATCATCGTAAGGGTCATGTATGTTACATACGCCAGCTGTTATGGAAAAGGGGCTGTCCCCTCGTTTACGACGGTCGCATCTCCACCGTAAAGGTGGAGATGCACATGTAAATGAGGGGATGGGGCAGGGGAAGCCCCGTTACGATCACGTTTGCAGCCGTAAGGCCGCAGACCTGGTCATAAAGGTTAAGGTAAAAAGTTAAGGTTGGAATCTGGACACGTAAGTGTCCAGATTTACTACCTTTAGTGGGTAGTGCAGGGGGCGTGCACTCCCCACTACGCAAATCGGCTGTAAGGATCTTGCACGCCCGTAAGGCGCATGTAGGTCAGGATCCGGTCCTATAAGTGTTAAAATCAATACAACCCGGCTTATGCAGGTTATTGAAATGAGTATCTTTTTCAATGGCTCATTTCACATATTCATCGCAAAGTTGAAATCTGCCACCATCCATGAAGCAAAAAAGTTCTTCCTTTATCTTCCTTACTCATAGAAGGCATTATTATTGTTATTCAAACTATGTGCAGCTCCGGTCTTCTAAGCTTGTAATCCAGTTAGATTGCAGAAAATATAAATCTTAAGTTAGAAGTGGGAGGGGGGAGGCGCGAGAGCCATTGTCTGTGCATAGTTTCCATCTTAAGAAGGAAACTACGCACGGTAAGTGCCATAATGTACCTAAAAGGGGGAGGGGGGCGGGTTACTGGCAGGACAGGTGAATTAGGTGAAGATCCATTGTGCTCAAAATGCAACACCGCATGGAACTGAATCAGGGCAATAATGCTAACTTGTGTTACTGTATTCAAATATTAACAGCATTGTTAAGCATTTCATTCTAATTAAACCTTACCTGCACATAGCTTTGAAAGGTAACCACTGTATAGCATTTGGACAAATTACTTACAAATTACTGGACATAATATTTGTATAACTGAATAGTGAGGGGACCTACAATAAGAATTTGGCCACAAAAACCTATAACAAAATGATGAAATAGCTGTAAAGAATATAAATCTAAAGTGCAGAACGCATTGTAACCTAATTACACTTCCACTCGATATGCCAGGTTACAGTGCAATGCAACCCACATTCCACACTGAGAAATACTTTGATATTAGAAAAGCAAATTAGTATGTTAATTGTTAAGCTGCAAAAAGTGTTGTAAATTAAAAAAAAGTGTTGCTGAAAAAACTTCAATAAGTGTCTACTGACTAAGGGACACATTTAGAAAGTTATAAAGAATGTTATTTAATAATGTGTATTCTTTTTATCTGTGAAGTAGCACACTTACCATGGTATAATGTGTTTTACCTTAGAATTTAGTCACTGGGAAAGCTATTGAAAAGATTAGTACAGCATAGTAATATTTTGTGGAATCAATGTTTAGCGTATATTAATGATTTTGGTTAAAACTGTTCTTATTGAACAGCAGGGCCAGACTGGCCATCTAGCATGTTTTTCAAATGCCAGAGGGGTTGCTGGATGGCTGAGCTTGTACCTAGATTGGGAGTAAAGAGGCACCACGCCTCTCTGGTAGTGCAGCCTGGCTGAGAGTGATAGGCTTCACCCACTCCATCTCCAGCTTGTGGGACTGCAACTGCTCTGTGTGGAGAGGCAGGCCCCACCCACTTATACCATGTGATCATAGCCTTGTTGCTGTGTGACTAGCTGGATGCTCAGGAGGCAGCTGAAGAACAAGAAAAGAAGTCACTGGACACGCAAGTGACTGATTACTAGAAGTAAATTAACTTGTAACTGAGCTAGGGAATTAGTTTAGTGTAAACTGGGGAGCTGGTTTATTCAGCCTTATTTAGTGTAAATAGGGAACAGGGGGCAAATTAGTGTGAACTGGTGGAAGGGATAAATTAACATAGATTTTGATTTTTCAAATATCTCTTCTTTTCTTTTTCCCGTAGTATACTAGCTATCATTTACTCAGTACATTCCAAAAAAATGACAGCTAGAATCTGATTGTCTTCCATTTATGGCAAAAACCCAGGTATTTGGTGGTGATGTGAAACGTCCCTCTTTCGACGACCCGGGTCTAATGACCTGGGGGTTGATTTAGAGCTGCACTTACACTTTTTTTTAGGTGCAAGTGTAGACCATGTTGAACTGCAAGGGGAGGAAAATTTAAATTGTGAATGCAGAATTAGAATTGAATTGAGAGGTGAAGTTTCTGAACCCTAATATACAGATTAAACATAAAGCTATGCAGTATGTGAGTTCTATGTGCAAAAAGAAAGTATTTTCCCTGAATGTAAAAGAATTCAAATAATTAACCTCCTTTACTTTGCAAAATAGTTTAGCTGAGAAATACACTTCCACCTGTTTTGATCTTACTCCCAAACTCTGAATCAGCCTCCTGGTATTCAGACCTGGGAAAACAGAATGGTTTTTCCTAGGTCTGACACTGGAATGGTGTCAGTGTGAAAGGTCCTGTGTTGTTTTTCAACAAAGACACCCAATTGGAGGGAATACAGCGGAGGAGGATGATGCTGCCACACCATGAGACATCATGGTGCACTGGATGAAGAGGTCAGAGAATTCCTGGCAATAAGAGGGGAGAAGGAAGTAAAGGCCCAGATATCAGGACCAGTTACGATCACCATATTTATTATAACATCTCTAAAAAAGCTGGAAGAAAGGGGCATTACAAAAACACAGCAGCATGTGGTCGACAAATTAAAGGACCTGCGCAAACAGTTCACAAAAGTCCACGACAGACGCAAGAAAAGTGGTGTAGGGCAGATAAATTGGCCACTGTATGATCTTTGTAACAAGGTCTTTGGCTGTTCAGCCAGCTGCAACTCTTGTGGCCCTGTCTTCCTCACTTACACAGCAAGGAAGACATCTTCATCGTAGACTAGCAAGGCCTCCAGAGCATCCTCACCACTGATGTTCGAGGACACACAAGATGAGGAAAGTTCCTTGGATGAGTCTTCTCCAAACACCATTCAACTGCTCAGGATGAGCCAACAGTATACCCAGCTGTATGCAGGAATAGTAAGTGTCTTTATTTTTATTACTTGTAACCTTGCGTGAATTTTGGTAATTGTGAGTTTTGTTTTAAAAGTTTAATAATGTGTTTCCATTCTGTCGTCAGATCCACAAAGGACATCGTTTTCAATAGCAATAATGGGCCGTATTCAGAGAGCTGTCGGCGATCGGGCCACAAATATACGCAACTAAGTGGCAGATCAGAGCAGGTTGCACCCACCAGAAAAAACAGTCACTCCCCTCGCAACCTCCGGCCAGACCTAAACTTACACCTGCATTTACTTGCCCTATCTGGCCGCACTCACTTCCGGCCTTATGTGTATTAGTTGCGTATATTACCGGCCCTAACACATCTAAATGCCCCCCCCCCAGCCCATTTCTATGCAAATCCTTAGGTCCGTAGATTTCCGCAGCACTTAGGGTCGCATTAGTCTCCGCCCGATTCACAAGTTCGTCCTTTAGGCATTTCTGACCTTAACTTCAATGTAGATGGCGTATCACTATTGCTACACATGCGCAGTTTATGCAAAATCGATCCGATACTAAAAATACGCACAGAACTTTCGTTAGAAACGGATCTCTTAATACGGGCCAATATGTCCATTGTAAACTCCAAAATGAAATTTTTACATTGTCCATCAATACTGATATGCTGTTTTCTCTTGTTTCCCTTTTATAGTTGATCGTCCTCTTGCTGCAAATGAAGAGCCTGGTCCTTCCCAAGCTTTGTGATGGAATAGTAAGTCTCTTTGTTTTTTAATAAATGGTATCCATGCGTGAACTCTTCAAGACTGCAATTGGGCTTTAAAAGTTCTATAATGTCTTTCCTTGCTGTCATCCACAAAGAACAGCATGTTAACATGTAAAAAAAAATCCATACAAAAAGTCCAATATAACAATCTACTATAAATTCTTCTAACAACCTACATTAACTTCTAACAATCATCTATAACTTCTACTAAAGATCTACTATAACGTCTCCTAAACAAAGTTTATAACACTGAACAATCTGTTGCCGTGTGCAAGACATGCAGGAGAGAGGCGTCCTCAAGCACAATGGCTTACAACACTGCTGTAAAATTTTGCACCAAACAACAATATTAACAGTACTCTAATACTAATGTTTTGTTTTCTCTTTCTCCTCTCTAGTTGATGAGCCTGTGTCCGCTCAGGATGAGCCGCTATCTGCTAAGGAATAGCCATCTACTTTCACTGCTTTCTGCGGAAATAGTAAGTATTTTTTTTTTAATAATGTCCATACAAAAAAGTGCAATATTAACATTTTTTAATTAACTTAAACTAAAACAGTATATAAAAAACTTTTCACATTGAAAAATGTGTTGCAGCGTGCAAGAAGTGCAGGAGATAAATGGTATCCATGCGTGAACTCTTCAAGACTGCAATTGGGCTTTAAAAGTTCTATAATGTCTTTCCTTGCTGTCATCCACAAAGAACAGCATGTTAACATGTAAAAAAAAATCCATACAAAAAGTCCAATATAACAATCTACTATAAATTCTTCTAACAACCTACATTAACTTCTAACAATCATCTATAACTTCTACTAAAGATCTACTATAACGTCTTCTAAACAAAGTTTATAACACTGAACAATCTGTTGCCGTGTGCAAGACATGCAGGAGGGAGGCGTCCTCAAGCACAATGGCTTACAACACTGCTGTAAAACTTTGCACCAAACAACAATATTAACAGTACTCTAATACTAATGTTTTGTTTTCTCTTTTTCCTCTCTAGTTGATGAGCCTGTCTCCGCTCAGAATGAGCCGCTATCTGCTAAGGATTAGCCATCTACTTTCACTGCTTTCTGCGGAAATAGTAAGTATTTTTTTTTTATAATGTCCATACAAAAAAGTGCAATATTAACATTTTTATTAACTTAAACTAAAACAGTATATAAAAAACTTTTCACACTGAAAAATGTGTTGCAGCGTGCAAGAAGTGCAGGAGGGAGGAGTCCCCATGCACAATGACTTTCTAAACAGATGTTTAATATTGCAAAAAAAAAAACAACATATTACACATTTTGTACTTCTTTTCTAACCTGCTTTTTTTCTCGTTTCCCTTTTATAGTTTACAATGCCCCAAAGAAGTTGAAAAAAAATGAGCCGTGTGGAGGCAGCTTCCAAGGCCATGACGGCAGTAATGTTGGAGCAGTTAGACAACATGGATGAAGCCATGCAGCATCAGGAAAAGGATTGCATGGAAAGGTTCTTCAAACAAAAGCACCAATTGCAGCAAAATTTCCTGGACCGAATCACCACAATCAGTAGGGAAAAGAGGCAGTGCAATATGGCCTTCATAAGGGAGATATGGGAATGCAGTACCAGCAATAGCACCCACCACCCAAACCATCACACCCACCCTACAAGCAAACTGATCAACCTTTCCCAGCCTACCCTCTCCCACCTCAACATCCACCTGCAGAGCAGTACCAATACCAGCAAGAGCACTTTCCAAACTGCAAACAGTTGTAAATGGTTGTAAATTTTTTTTTATAGCATACTGTTATTTATATTGTATATTTAGCAAAATAATATTTTTATATTATTTTTCAATGTTGTAAAAACGCACTTTATAACTTAAATCAAAAGAAAATCATATGACTTAATATGCTAACTTAAAAAAACTGCTATAGTCAAAATAAACAGCTTTTGTTTAAAAACATTGTGTCTTTATTAAGGAATAAAGGTTGTGGCGAGGGCCGTGCGAATGAGCTGCGCAGTGGTGTTGTAACGTTCACTTTGCTTGTGTCTGAATCAGACGGCTCAGGTAATTTAGAGTCCAGTAAGTTCCACTCCAGCAGAAACTGCTCTCTCTGTATTTCGCATATGTTGTGCAAAATGCAGCAACCACATATGGAACAAGTTTGATTTCAATGTCTGAGCTTTTTAGCAAAAGCTGCCATCACCCCTTTAAATGTCCAAAGGCATTTTTTACAACCATCCAAGCTGAGTGTAGGCTATGGGTAAAGTGTACTTGCTTTGTAAAAAGTTGATGTGCTTTATGAAGCTCGTCATCAGCTATCGACGCAAAGGGAAGGCAGCATCCCCGATGATGTGCACCGGGATCTCCACACCATTCACAGCTTTTGACTGCAAGAAAACTGTTTTAAATATCTAAAAGCCTGAACTGTGGAAAAACTGACTAAAAATACAGTATAGAACTTTCAAAAACATGACAGGGACTGCCCCCAAAAGTAAAAATTAATTACAAAAAAGGCTATTAGCAGCCAGATGGACAAAATCTACATCTCAAATACACATATATATTTACCTCTCTGTCGAACAAGTATCCGCCTTGATCCTCCACAGCCAGGTTTTAGATGTCTGAATTAGCTTATATTCGGGCGTCATGAGAGCGTCCAAGCCAGTCAATGAACACATCTGTGAAGCTACAAATAGCATATATTTTGTATTAAGTTGCACTACACATCATTTAAGAGAACATTGAAAAGGATGCTTACCAATAATTGTGGTCAACTACAGCCTGTAGTATTATAGAATTCCAGCCTTTCCAGTTATGGTAATCGGCTTTGTTCTGCAAAGGGGCTAAGATAGGGATATGTGTCCCGTCAATTGCTCCAGCACACAACGGATACCCACGTCTCAGGAAGCCAAAAATCGTCTCATTCAGACGCTGTCCTTAAGGCAAAGAGATGAAGTGATGGTATAGTGCTTCCAGCAATGCCTCTGTGACCTCACGCACCAGATTTGACACCGTGGAAATCTCGACTCCAAACATGCAGGAAATTGTGCGGTATTTTCCGGGGATAGCATGCAAACAAACACAACGGCTAGCCTCCTCCATGGTGGAATGGGAATTCAGAATGATGTGCTCTGTCTGGACAGTACCCGGGAGATAAGGTCCAGCACATAGTGAAAGGTGCCATGGGACATCCAAAAGTGTGCTAACAGAAAACAGTCTGAAACAGCTAAATCATCCACAAAACCATGAGCTTTGATCTACTAACAAGTAATTTGTAAGCCATCATGAAAAGCAATGCAGTTAAAATTGCCACCCAGTACTGACATCATCATTGTATGCAAAAAGTTAAGTCCCCTTTTAATGACTTCATTCTTTGCAACCAATAACATCTCCTCTTTAGAATGATTGACAGATGCTTGAAATGGTCAGACCCGGAAATTTCCCAGGTTTTAGGTGGCTTTTTTTTTCTTTGACACAGCAATTCGCACAGGATAAACCCGGGTTGAAAATCCCAGGTTTTTCAAGGGTGGTGAAAGCTGTATAAGTAAACCAAGAGCAGGTGCTAGAAATGTATGGGGAAATCTCACAGATACAAAAAAAATCCCCCCAGCAGTCTTGCAAATAACCAGTAACAAATTATGACATTCTATAAAAGTGAGAGAGATTTGTTACATACATCTGCAGATATATGATAAGCCACCAGCCACTTAAAAGGCTTCTCTGTTTTGGTCCTAACTCTAAAACTGTCCCAACTTTGGGTCATATATTATTTTTAAATTAATATAAAGGATCAATAGAAACCCCTGCCTTTCATGCACTTGTTTGCATTTACCTATAAATTGATTGATTGGGACTCTCATTGTTAGAGTCAGGACCACCATATGTAGAAAGGCCTTGACGGTGGCTGGTGGCTTATCATATATTTGCGCAAATATGTGTAACAGTCGTTTCTGCGTTTTATTTTTCAGATAGACGGTATAGTCTGTTACTGGTTTATGGCAGTGTTGCTGAGGCATTTTCTTTCCTTTGTTTCTGTGGCTAGCAGATTAACCCCTGCCTTTCATGCACCTGTTTACATATACCTATAAATTATTAGAGCATGTGGACATTTTCAATGGGACATTAAGGACTGGATCCAGACCCCTCCAAGCTTTCCGTACGTGCAGGAGTCTGTCCGTCCGAGAGAAAGAGGGGAGTGTACGCCTCCTGTCACTCCCCTCGCTTGTGCAGGCTTTATGGCATCTAACACTGCCATAAGCCTGCCTTAAATCAATCGTGTGGATCAGCAGTTCGTAAGACCGCTGATCTGCACAAGTGTGGGAGCCCCCCTACTTAGCAAGCTTCCCACGCCCACTTTAGCAGGCAGAGGGGAACCACAGCCCATATGCACGTAAATGGGCTAGTACGGAATTAAGTGCTGAACAAATTTTGCTACGCTAGTGTTACTATCGTAAACCTAGCGCATGCACCCTCCAGTCAAATCAGGCCAATTACACTCTTTGCGTGGTAAGTGGCCTGACATTCGCAGTTCTGGATCCGGCCCCAAATCTTTATTTATAAAGGGAATCCTTTGCCTAAACGTTCGGCATTTTAGTTCTTAACATTACCTAGCACTTCATTTAACACCAAAAAAAATGTTTTATTATTTTCTAATTTAAATTTAAAATAGATGCTGTGAACCCTGTAGGTTGTGGATTAATAGAAGCTGGTACTATTAAAGCTCACTAAGATTATTGCTGATTACATTTTAATATTAATATATTTGCTTGTCATAAAAAGGGAAAAATAGAAGTGTGTCCATAGCAAATCAGATTCTACAGTAGGTATCATTTATTCAATTAATTCTAGAAAATTATACCTGGGGCCAGGATTACTAAACTGGGGGGAAGAAAAAGTAAAGATGTTTCCTATGGCAATCAATCAGATTCTAGCCGACATTTTCTTGTATGTTATAGGAAAGTAATAGCTATAATCTGATTGGTTGCTATGGTCATCATCTCCACTTTTCCTTTCCTGCAGCTTAGTAAATTTGGCCTCTAGAATCAAGCATATGTTCTAATATTAATTACACAAGATTTATATATAAATCACTAGATTTATATTTATATCATATTTGGGCAGCACAGTGGCTCAGTGAGTAGCACTTGTGTCATGAGTTCAATACCCGCACTAGGCCTTATCTGTGTGGAGTTTGTATGTTTTTCCTGTGACTGTGAGGGTTTCCTCTGGGTGCTCCAGTTTCTTCCCACATTCCAAAAAACATGCTGGTAGGTGTGTGTGTGTGTGTGTGTGTGTGTGTGTGTATGTCTGTGTATGTGATAAAATCACATGATTGATTTAAGTGAATTTATTTACTAGTTGTTTCCTTAAGCCTTTGGACTTGATACAAAGTTTATGCATAGTGGATGTGCACACAATGCAGTGAAAATGCACACCCCCTGCCCCTGATCCATAACAGAACACATGCTGTACTTGCCTCCTGTAAAGGAAGTTTTGTTATGTGCAATCTACAAGTAAAGTAAACGGCACATCTGGATGGGAAGTATATATAATGGTACGTGGCATACGGTACAAAACAGCATGCTCTCTGCTGCTACATCTCCAAATACACTCTACAAGTGCACGGTTGTATAATGTGTTTGAAAGTTGAAAATAGAACGGAAGCTTCAGTTATAGGGCTATATTTACAAACTTCATTTTTAGGTGATAATGCCTAAAAAGGACATTATCACTTAAAAATGAAGAACTTACCATTTACAACAATGCTATCGTCATGGAAATCTGCTGTTTCCATGACGATGCACATAGACTTTATATTTCTTCGCCGGCCTGTTGTTCTTAATGTGGGCCGGCACTTCATATTATTTACAAACCCTCAGAGCGGAGATTATCATTCCTTTCCGAGGGATAAAATAATACCATCTCAGGATGGCGTTAGTGCCTTCATACCAGCGATCTCCCCATATTCCCTCCTTTTCCTCCCCCTAATAGCTGTTATTAGGGGGAGGAAAAGGGGGGCATGTATGGGGACACCGCTGGGATAAAGGAGTATGCACTAATGTAAAGAAATATATGTTTTGTATTTTTTTTTATTATATTTAAAGCAAAAAAATAAACTAGTACATTAAAAAAATTAAAACCTGTAAAAAAAAATAACAAAAACAGATAAACTCACCTGTCCGGGAAACGCGTCCGACTCTGAAGATTGCAGAACCGATATGCAGACACTGCGCATGCAGTCCTGCAGTGTAGTCTCTGCGCATGAAATATGAATGAAATGGCCTGCGACGCGCAACGAGATCATCGCGGGACCTCGCTAGAGGGGTGAGTATTCATAAATTTTAAAAAGGAAGCTGCTGGGCTCGCTGTGATCACAAGCGAGCCTGGAGCAGCTACGTTCATTGGGGAATGAAATTGAAAGTAAATAGAGCCCATTGTTATGCAGTAAAGCAATGGAAAATGAATTTACAGTAAAATATTAATTTATGTTTTTTACTGTACTATAAAAAATAAACAGCAATCACACAAAACACTTGAAGCCCTTCCATATCAATGTAATGCATTTTGCTGGGCAACAATTGAGCTGACAGGTACTAAATTAGCTTCTGAATGAGTGCCCCCTGTCTAAGACATGAACTGCAGTAGGTGTAAGTTTTTAACATAACCTTTTTACACCTGCGATGTGATCTGGATTGGATGCACTAGCCTTGGCATGCAATTACTGTATAGTACATGCATCCCACCACCCCTCCCCTCACTCCACACGTGCTTCACAACGCAAGCCCCGGACGCCAGGGTTGCACTATGATCTGAATGGGACGTGTCTGCGTGCTCTTCAGTTATGAGCATGCGCAATAGCAAATCACACCTAGAAACATCAAGCCAGCTGGCGCACGCTCAGATCTGGACAAAGGCCTTTTAGGTATATACTAATTTAGGTCAGAACTCAGAATTGGCAGCACAGACAAGCAGCACACATACGGAACATGCAAACAGAAATCTATCGGGAAATAGGCTGATGCATAATCATTTAAATTGTACAGTTAGAGATTGGCTAAGCCCTTACTTATGATGCAGTAAAGATGCGCATGGAATACTTAAGGCAGGGTCCAGGTGGCGGATCCACAATCCACAAGTAGGAGAGTAGGGGGAGTGGCCTGCTCTGCTGCATGCGGTGTTGTGGATCACCAATTCCATATGGTAGTCTCCATAGGGAAATTAGCATTGACTGTGAATCATGTCCATAGAGGTCAACTCATTATGGGGATAACTTAAGCACAATAAAAAGGAATAAAGAGCTTACATTCAATATGACCCTTTATAAAGATCTTTAATAAATTTTCCTTTTATGTGCCCTAAATAAATCCCCATAAGAGGCTCTATATAATATAACATTAGGAATACATAAGCCTAAAAGGCTGCAAAATCTTGTGTACAATTAATGAGAAATAAAGAGCTTTATTATGAAGAATATAGTCTGAATGCCCCATAATAAAATTTGATATTACTCCTTAATTGTGCTTCAATTAACCTTCATAATAGGATTCAAACGTATATATAATCCTATTATTGGGGTTTTGAAAAGGCCTATTGTGAGATATGTAAAGCACAATTTAGGATAAATAAAGAGCTTTATTATAGACCACACAGTGTGTATACCCCATTTTTATTTCTCTTTAATTATACTCCAATGAGCCCCCTTAATAGTTTTCTCTGCCATTTGTCACACTGTTTATTAAACAACTTTTTTTTTTTAGCATAAAATCTAAGAAAAACAAGCAATATTGCCTCTGGAACTATTCAGTACTTACTTAATCCAAGATTAATGAATGTTTTTACATTTCTTATGCCTCCTTGTTGTGTATTTTGCCTTCTAGGGTAGGTCATGTGACTGCAATTATTTGAAAAACATTAAAACATGAAAAACTGACACGGTTAATTCATTAAAGCTCACAGTCCAACTAGTCTATATGGAGATGCTGGTCCTAAGGGTAAGGTATGTTAAATGAACTAGATTTAAATGTAACCCTGAATTGCTTACACATAATAATATAAAAGAAATTAGGGCAAGCATTTAAATTAAACTTTGCATTGGTTTAATTTAGTTTCCTTTCATTGTTGATTGACGGTGCTTTATCCATTAATTGTGTTCACAAAAACATGTTGGACCAGACAGAGGTTTGTATACAAGAGGAAATCAGCGAGAAAGTTACACTTGGGAAATACCATTTTGAATTGCAGGGGAGGCAACATTAATAGTTGTAGATCCTTTCCTTTATCTGTAACATATCCTTTAGCCTTTGGTTGACAAAATGAGTGTATAAATAAGTTCTTAGGAATATATTTGACCTATTCATTTGGGGCAGTATGCACACCAGACCTTTGTTAGGTGATACATTTTCAATTCTGTAATTATAGTGGGGATATGCAGGCAGGACTATGCAGTAGTGTGTTAAACTGTTCCTGCTGGCATCTATTACACTCCATGGGGCAGGATCAGCACAACCAGAGTGGGTGGCGTTTCCCATTAGCAATGAAGGAAGAACCACCAGAGAGTCAAATGGAGAGAGGGCTGTATTATGCTGAAGCTGGGACAGGTAAGTAAAGATAGAAGTGTAACTGGAGGGTATAATATATGGGGAGGGATATAACAGAAGTGGGGAGAGATGTACTATGTAATGTATGGAGAAGGATATAAGAGAAGTGGGGACAAGTGTACTATGTAATGTATGGAGAGGGTTATATAATAGAAGTAGGGAGAGATGTACTATGTAATGTATGGAGAGGGATATAACAGAAGTGGGGAGAGGTGTACTATGTAATGTATGGAGAGGGATATAACAGAAGTGGGGAGAGATGTACTATGTAATGTATGGAGAGGGATATAACAGGAGTGGGGAGAGGTGTACTATGTAATGTATGGAGAGGGGTATAACAGAAATGGGAAGAGATGTACTATGTAATGTATGGAGAGGGGTATAACAGAAGTGGGGAGAAGTGTACTATGTAATGTATGGAAAGGGATATAATAAAATTTGGGAAAGGCTATATATGTTATGGAGAGGAGAGGAATATAGTAGAAGGGGGAAAAGGTGTTACATGTTAAGAGGGATATAACTGAAGTCAGGAAATGTGTAATGTTAGGAGAGAATATAACAGAAGAGGGGGGGAGGTGTTATGCATGGGGAGTATAAATGAGCAGTTCAAATTGAGTGAAATCCAACAAATCCAAACATCCGAGACATGACTCTGTTCCTCCTGCCAAACTCAGACCGCAAATCAGGTCAAATCATTTATTTTTTATCTTAGGTTTTGAACTCTTTATAAGATGATGCCGCCATTTAATGCTGTTTATGATCTATATAAATAAAAGAAGCTTGTTTGTCTTCTGTCGAATATCTTCAATCTTCTGCAACAATTGCTATGAAAGCAGCGCAAGGTGGTTAGGTTGGATCCTGGGCAGGTTTTAGGGGGGTTATGTTTCACATCCCTTTGGTGAACGCTGGGAAGATCTTTGACCTGGGGAGCCTGTTCTGAACTTTTCACTTGATGGATTTGGCAGTTACCAGTTAGCAGTGGCAGTTAGCAGTGGTGAGTATGGCACTGTCCAGCTGTTATCATTCACATCCTGATTTAGAAAGGACTATGCCGATTTGGGGCTTATGAAAAAGAGTGTGTGGTTTGAACAAACCAGATCAGTTGTAGGTGGAGTGGCAGAAAAGGGGTAGAGCTTATTTTAATTGACAGATTTGGATTAAGAGATACTAGGGGTTTTGTTTCCCAGTCGGACCTCCCATTGGTGTACACCGGGAAGAACTTTGACACAGGGAGCCTGCTCTAGGCTTTCCACTGGATGGATTTGCATGACATCACATCGAAATTTAGGAGGGACTGACCAGAATTTCAAGCCATATTGGAAAAAAGGGTGTGGTTTGAACAAACAAGTCAATTGTAAGCGGAGTTTGGCTGGAAAGGGGGCAGAGCTTTTTGTAATAAGATGATGTTATTAACAATGTAAAAGTGGTTATAAAACAGAAAGGAAGTTGGGAGAATAAAGCTACTGGCAACACCCCAAAAACAAAAACCACACTGGGCAACCACCTAATGGAAGTGTCAGAAGAGCTGCTAAGCTGCTAATTATCTTTTAAAATGTTGACAGTTACATTCAACTCCTTAATAAGTTAACAACGGATTCAGAGATGCGTTTTTCCAAAGTCTGCAATTATATGCACGCACGTAGCAAGCCGACACCCACCAACACCCATGACACTCCCCTCTCACGCTAGTGCAATTGAAGACTTACACCTCCATAGA
Organism: Limnodynastes dumerilii; assembly: GCA_011038615.1. Taxonomy (NCBI): domain Eukaryota; kingdom Metazoa; phylum Chordata; class Amphibia; order Anura; family Limnodynastidae; genus Limnodynastes; species Limnodynastes dumerilii. Next base: position 528,492 of record WWET01000529.1, on the reverse strand, counting down.
GCACCTCTAACTTTACGTGTGTACATACCTGCATATATGTATTCCTTACGTGCGATTCTATGTAACCACGCCCTCAAAGGCTCATTTAAATGCCTCCCCCACTCTCTTTCACGTAACTTTTCAAGTACGTAACTCAACCCCGCCAATCCGTACGTATGTCCCCAATTGCGATTCACATGTCCGTGCCTAAAGCACTGACGTGCGTATATTCTACGTCACTTACGTAAATAAAGTTAATACGCATGCGCAGTTAAAACATACCTAAAAACACGCACTCCGCGTGAAAACGGATCTGTAAATACGGTCCTTGTAGATTTAAAACCGGGCAACGCTGGGTACTTTATCTAGTGTCAGTGTATTTACAGATACACTATTGATGTTAATAATACAGTGTAGTAACAAAAATAGGTGCAAATGACAGGATTTTAGCAATTTTTTAATTTTTTTAATTTAAGAATTGCGGATTCCAATACCCGAACCAAAATATTTGAATCTTTTTTGACAAAACCAAAACATGACAAAGATTTAGAACCAAAACCACAACCTAAACACGAAGGTCGACACTCATCTTTAGTGGAGAGAGCAGTAACAGAAAGGGGAAATGTGTAATATGTCATGTGGGGAGAGGTATATTATGTAACGCATTAAGAGGTGTAATATATAATAATAATAATATGGGAAGAATGATGCAATAGATGTGGGGAATGTCATTGGCGTATCTATAATGGGTGCAGGGTGTGTAGAACGGGGGGCCCTGTAACACACACTCTGCACTAAATCTATGTCTCTCTCTTTTTTTATTTTTATTTTTTTCTGTGGGCAGGGGAGGAGATGGAGACCTTAGGAGATGGGGGGCCCCTATATAAATCCTGCACAAGGGCCCCCTCACTTCTTACAATGCCAATGGGTAAGGTATAATATGTAATGTGGGGAGAGGGATGTGATATAATTAAATCTTAATCCTGATCTTTATGTTAAATTATGCTTAACTAAGCCTGACAAAGTTACTTGTTTCAAATTCTGTAAATGAAATTATTCACCTGATTCCATAGTGCAGGTACTCAAAATAACACTGCTTCATATTTTTGTAGCTCTCCCGTGTATGTACACACTGCCCTGACACTATAGTTTTCCAGAATACTCAAAGTGCACTGGGATTTACTATTTATTCAGCTTCCAACACCCTTTTTGCATGTTATACCCCTTTCAAACCGAGCTATCGACCCAGGAATAACCCAGGTCGGGTGTTGGTGTGAAAGGGTCATCACGAATCTGTTGCCCTGGCTTCGTAACCCTGGTCGATTCCAGGGTTATTCCCGGGTCACCCTAACACATGTTGCGGTGTGAAAGGGGGAACTCGGGTTATTCAACCTGGGTTCCGTAAAAAATAAAAATAAGTTTAGATTTTATATAGAGTAACTCTATTAAAAATAAATAAGAACAATAAAAGAAAAAGACCAGATTCAGATCTCTGTGCGACTTACTTGTGTGTCCAGAACCCTACTTTAACTTCTCTGAGGAACTGCTGCTTTCCTTCCACGGAACGTAATTAACATGCCTGACCCCATATCTGTATGGTGGGGTTCAGGCAAGCAGATCTTAACTGCTGACCCCTTCTGTTGAAGTTCTTCCATACAGAACAAAGTGCCATATGGAAGAATTCACGACATGTAACATGACGCGAGTCTAGTTGTGAATCAGGGCCAAAGTGCCAAAACAATATATAACTAAATTTGTTTTTTTTCTATGACCATAAATCCAGGAGTTTCACATTTTACAGAATGGAAAAGACTAATTGAGTGTTAAAGAATAGGTTAAATCATGCTCTAACAAGGACTCCAAGGACCAAAGCTTATTTTTTTTATTTTCTATTTAAAAAAACAAAAAGGTAATTTCAAGGCAGACAACAATAACTGCAAGCTAACGACCCTTTAATTAGTAAACTATATAGAAACGTCAATATAAAACTCAATCAACACTGTTCATTTTAAAATCCATGTAGTCATGGTTACATAACCAAATGATGTTTTAATTCAGCCAGAGGTTTTATTTAATTTATGTAGTGTTTTCTGTTCTCCATATACTTCTTATTGAATTAATATTGAGTGACACAAGTAACAAGCACTCTAGGTCTTTTAAAATTTATTGCAGTGATTTGTAGCATATATATAGTCAAGTAATTGTTTTTCCGGATTTGAAGATTAAATGTTGGTATGCTTTCACATTTTACATTCAGCAACCTTTGAACAAAGAAATTTGTATCTCTTGTGAAACAAATGGCAAGTAACTTAAATAAGATTTGTGGATCACACTATTCTGTATATAAAAAAAAAAGTTTTAATAACCTGTAATAATAAAAAAAAACACAAAATTTTATCCTGTTGAGTGCTTCTCCTAGTCATAATCCCTAGGGTTCTTCCTTTCAAGTTGTTGCTGTGGTTATTCCCACGTCAGGCCAGGCTCTATTCCCAATTAGTCGGCCTCTCCCTATTAATGTCTCCGAGTAACACAGCGTGACTGACGTCATAACATGACGTTGAATGCAGCTGCATGCCAAGTAAGGGGGTCGTTATAAGATAAGGGAAAGCTAGAAATTAATCAATGTCACATTAAAAATAAAATGGTATATACAGTGTACTGTATATAGAGATAGAGCAGTGATAGAACAGCTAGACCTAGAGAGCAGGAGCAATGCCAAAGCCACTGGGGCCTGATCCAGAGCTGTGGTCAGAACGCATGCTCATAATGGAAGCCAACACAGAAAGGTGGACACACTTCTGCCACATCTGTCCCATCCGTCTGCTTTGTGCTAGTGGAACAAGGAGTTCCAGATATTTAAATGAGAAAAGGTTTTTTTTCATTTAAATAGGCGCAGTAGCAGTGAAAGTTGCCTGCTCTCCTGTGAAAGCTTACATCACCTCAGTTATAGACACAAATCTATTTTTAAAAGTGATTTTTTAAATGTAATAAAAAAAATTTAATATACAAATGTC
>WWET01000529.1:492984-514787 GCA_011038615.1 Limnodynastes dumerilii | reverse complement strand
TGGGCCTGATCCAGCGCTACGAAAATTCGCACGACGGGCGAATGCGAACGTACGCTCGTCGTATCAACCTACACGCCCCTCGCACTCCCATAGTAAAGTCCCTGCTTACGGCGGCTATACCCTACACTGGGTACGACCGTCGGCCGTACGAAAATTCGCAGAGAATACGCTGAGAAAATACGCTTAGCACGCCCATACTGTACAATTTAAATGGCTATCCCCGCCTCCCTGTAGTAAAACGGGCGCCCAGCCGACCATCGTAAAAAAAATACGCTCGCCGTGCGAAAAATACGCTAACGATACGCCCGCTATTCGCTCATGACGCGCGGGCGACCGGAACCTGTCATACTGGGCATGCGCATTGCGAAATTTTCGCCGAAAATTCGCATACGATGAGCGTACGCTCGCTTGCGAGCGTTGCTCTGGATCAGGCCCATTGTGTCCACTCCTGTAATGGAGATGAGAGATTCTCAGTGATGTCATTTAAGCCTGGCCTCCATTTTGCAGTTTGTATAATTCAGGTTAATCTTTATAATCTCATACAAATATTTAGCTAGGTTTATGGTAGCATAGCTGAAGTATAAATAGATACTACCAATAATATTTTTAGGCACTGTGTACTGAAATTATGGTTCTTATAACCTTAATATAATCTTATAATCTTACACAAATACAAACAGTAAGCAAGGTGTCTTTATTTTAAAATTCAAACTTCAGAGGAAAAAGGTTGCAAGATAATAATGACTCATCATTTTAAAGGCCCACATTGTAAATGGTGGCAGACATATTCTCAGCACAAAAAATCCCGACGGAAGAAATGCCGACACGATTTTCCCTATTGAAGATATCCCGACATGGAAAAATTACCGATAATAAAAATTCCAACAAAAATAAATTAACTACACATAATATATTTACAGCTAAAATAACTGACATGTTAATAGTACTGACCCACTATGCCACAGAGATAGTATAAAAATTTGATAAAGCATATTAGCCACTTTGAGCTGGATTCACAGTTAATAACACAAGGGGACTTACAAACAGCTTGCGTAATCCCCCCTGCATGTAACATCTGCGATGTTATGCACGAGATCTCCATGCGGACGGAACGCCCAGATACCCAGAACTGCATGGATCTGCATTCGTACAGGTTGGGTTATGGACCCGGAAGCATCCATAACTCTTAGTGACAGAGGGGAGTGACAGGGGAGTTCACTCCCCTCTTCTGTGCGTAGTTATAGAACCTCACAAGTACGGAAAGCATGGAGGGGTCTCCATCTGGTCCTTTAACACTGACAAAATTAAGATTTATGCACATTTGGAAATTTAATGTTGATAAAATGTGGTATCAAGATATTGTGATACCTAATGACCGTTATTTTAATACTATCTTTGTGGTATAATGGGACATAGGGCCTGATCCAGACCTATGCTGATGCGCTATGCTTAGTAAAGCACAGCGTATCAGCGTGCACTCCCTTCAACCCTCCCCCCTGTGCGAGCGCATTTTCCCTCGCTTACGCCGACTGAAGGCTACCCTAACTTCAGCCGGCCTAAGTGTGGGAAAATACGCTCGTACAGGAGCGTATCACCTAAAACCCCTCCCTCCCTCATTAAACGACCTCCCCCGGCCCACCTACACTAACCTGAACGTAGGGGCGTCCCTACGGTGCTGCTTTCGGAAGCCCGATCCACGATCGGGCGTTGCCATAGCGACGCCGGGCAACGTCTGCCCGGGGCATGCGCAGATCGGCTTTTCAGCCGATCTTACGCTTACGCCCGCCGTCCTGATGGCGGGCGTAGGTCTGGATCAGGCCCTATAGCTGTATTGTAAACTTGAGGTGGGTCTCACTCAAAATTCTTACATCATTCTAAAACACTTGTTTAAATTCAGCACAGAAAACACTATGCAAGGCACTTATATAAACTTGTTAAAAAAAGCAATACAGATTACAATGACCAGTTTTTTGCTGTCCCATGGACGCCTTCCCTTCACATTTGGGATGCCTATGGTTATGCCTGTGCTGTTGGTGCATGCTGGGTGCCAAAGGTTTCCAAAGGTTTCCTACACCTGCTATATGTTATAAACTCACCATTAATGAACTTGCTTATCATTACTAATTGTACATGCCAAAGTCTTTGGGCCTGGTCCTCATTTAGTAAAGTTAGGGGACTTACACAAGCCTCGTGCACAAGTTGTCTAAAAATGTAACAACTGCGTACACGCGCCAGATGTTACATTACGGATCTTCTAGCATATGCTAGAGGATCAGTACAGGGATGGCACTTGTCTTCCGCATGCCTGATCAATAAGTATGCTAATTAAGTGCCGGAGAAGTGATCAGCAGTTCTGCACGGATGTGCATTCGAACAAATGCAGATCCGCGATGAGACGTTAAGGTAGGCTCTGGAAACATGTGTGTCCAGAACTCTGAACGAGAGAGCGGAGTGACAGGGGACTCTGAACATTTCTGTTCTAAATTTGTTCATCCATCCTTTTATCCTCCACTTGGCTCCAATATCGCATGTTGGCCTTGGGTCACTGGCATCTGAGTTGTATTAGATTTTCTTTCTTGATTGTCATCATTGTGTTGTAATTCGTTTCACCTTGTTTGTTGTTTGGTTTATACTTTGTAAAATATATAGCGCTGTGTGACCATTTATGGTGCCATATAAACATACAATAAAATTAATAATAATACACTACCAATGGCTGACTATGGCATTCACATCATGCATACAAGAAAATAATGACACGGACCACAGTATGGCTTTTAAAAGGGTGCATAGATTTATGAACTGAATAATTAGCGGACTATGAATTTTGACGTAATATGGGTGGCAAACATAGCCGATGGGGAGTCAGTTTATGATGCAAATGATAACGGAGGACAGGAACATCCTGTCCTTGGCGCTCTGGAGGTAATGGTCAATGTAAGAGCGCAACCCCTGCCATAAAAGCACACCCAGGGGAGAACCAGGGAGGCTTCCTGCTTCAGCTCGAAGGGGTGCATTTTCCCTGTGCCATAATTTACGCCCTAGCCTAGCACCATATATTGCTGACCATTCCACTGCTACCGCCAACCTATGCCCCATCTGCGAATAAAAACATGTTAGAAAAAACAACTAATAGGGAAGGGGGGAAGAAAATTCTCAGAAGGGGCTGTACCCTGGCATACAAATCCTAATATACCCTATCTAAAGCCCCCCCCCAAGCCTGCCCCTTAACTACCTTGTTAACCCTAACTAACCTAACATCATTACCTGATGATGTGCCAGCCCTATCAGTCAGTGTTTATCCTCTTTCATGCCCAATTTGGGCATTCTATCCTTTAATAATAATAATAATCATCATCATAATAATAGGATTATGCTACAGTCCCAGCATCAAATATTTAATGCAATGTGTTTCTCTTTAGGAAATATTCATTTTGTCAAAATAGTCAAGTATGTTTTTTCTAATTTAACAGAAGATGGTGTGCCCATATAATTATATTATTGAAGTGCTATTTAGAGGTAAAATGAAACAATTACATAAACTTACTTTAGACTTAGTCAGACCCTTTGACTCATTCAAGGGTTTTCTACATTTCCTTTTCTTAATTAAAGCTGCTATCACTGCAGGTTCATTGTATCATAGAAACATTGCATGTCCTTTTCTTAACAAAAACCTGTTATGCATAGCTTAAACTTGCCTCACATGGCCAAACATTGTATTTTTGGGATACTGCTGTTCACCTTACCCCCCAAGTTCAATGCTTAATGAGCTATGTGTAATGACAGCTCACAATAGCAATTAAACAGCTGGTTAAACTTCTGCTAAACACACCAGTTGGGTTGTTCCCAAGTTAAACAAGTGAAAAGTTCTGTAGAACAATTGTCCAATAAAAAAAAGTTCTACTGCTGCATTTTATATTATTTAAATCTAATATAAAAATCATAAAAAAGAAATTGATTACAAATGAAGATTTCAATTATTTAACGCAATTAAAAAAAACAACATAAACAAATTCTGGATCAATCCCATATACTGTACATTAAGACTCATTATTTAAGATATTAAGTCAAGTCTGAAATGCTATGTTCCCATTTAGCATATCCAAGGTTTTATTTTATAAATATGTATAGCTGTACTTTTACATTAATGTTTGTGTGTTACTTATTATACAGTATTTATAAGTCTTAGAAAATGTGATAAAATAAAACTAAAAGATTATTGAAACTTATGTTAATATGTAATCTTTGCTAATGGCATTGCATCAATGTTACCTATAGTAGAATGAGGTTGTCATTTTTATATTTATAAATATAAAACTTGTAGAGGTTTTCCTGAATTTTAGATTTTTTTAAATGGCTTTTTACTTCATCTACAGAATTTTCAATACATAAGAGGAACATTTTTAATTTTTACCTTAATTGTCATAATAATAATAATAATAATAATAATAATAATAACACTTATTCAAATAGCACCACAAGTTGTCTGCAGAGAACATTATCATCATATCAGCCCCCTGCACCTATTTTTTAATCTCTTTTGTTAATTAATAAGCAGACAATTAACTTAACAGAATGTCTTTGGAGTGTGGGAAGAAACCGGAGCACCTGGAGGAAATCAGTAACCACAAACTCCACACAGATAAGGCCTTGTCCAAACTCATGACCTCAGTACTGTGACACACATGTACTACTCACTGAGCCACCATATAGCAAATTATTTTCCCAATTGAAACCCTTAAATTTCAAATAATTAAATTCTGTACCAACAAGCACCATTCTTATTTACTCCAATCATTTGTTAATAGCCAAGATCCTTATAACCTGAAATAGAGAAAGACATTTTTATTTAGTAAAACTGCCATTTTATTGATAACTCTTATTGTCTATGTGATTTTTAAATTAAATTTTAAAGTAACACTAGTGACTTGTACCTTAAATGACCAACTTTTTTTGGGTGGTGGGGTTCATTAATAGTTTCTAGGCATAATATTCAGATGTGTAGCTGCAATGGTCCCTTATGTACACTACTAGCCTACCACTGCATATGTGCACAACGGAAGCAAGCTCAAAAAAGCAGATGCAAAAGTGGCTTATTAGCATGTGCTTGCTTTTGTGTGCCCTCTGTACTGGCACGGGGTGTTCCACTATAACATGAGAAAGTGGACAGTTTAGTGCAGCAACACCAGCCATGTTTTCCTGCACTTTCTTTTAAAATCCTGCAACAGCTCAGGGATAGTGTAGGTGTAAGACACACGCTTTTTCAACAGTATGTTTATTTTTCCACTATATAAAAACTCTGGGTCAGCACGCCTGTAGTTATAGATTCACCTGTGTTCTCCATTATGTTTTGAAAATGGAACAACTTGCTCATGCATTTTTCTACAGAATCAGGACCAAATGGAAGTTCTGGCTTGGTTTGCTCATGTATTAAGTAAATGTGAGATATGATTTATGCCAGTAATCTCTCTCTCTAAAATGAGAATGTAAATTTATTCATATTTACTTTTGAATAAATTGTAATGAATGATCGGGAACGAGTCAATTTAAATTGTTAAAAACAAGCACACTTCCCAGGTTGTCAGCACAATGCATACACAACGTTTCCATATTTAAGCAAAACGTTTGCAAGGTTAAAGGCCACTGTCAACATTATACTGAACTATAAGAAATTGTCCTAAAGTAAGGTATTGAGTTCATTTGCAGAAAAACTATGAATATACTGATATTTAAACACACCAGTTATTTATTAAAACAGAATCTAAAGGGAATTTGGTTTGTAGACTTTTTCATTATTGAGTGTAGTAGTATTATTATTATTATTATTATTATTATTATTATTATTATAAAAAATGACCCAATGTCCAGTATTACTATTTTTATTTATTGATTTATTAACAGGTTTTTATTTAGCGCCATCAGATTACGTAGCGCTTTATAATTTAATAATCGTTATAACAAGACTGAGTGGTAGCAGACAGACTGGGTGGGTAAGAGGGTCCTGCCACAGGCTTACAAGATATTAAGGATTGATACATAAGTGCAAGTATGGTTTGCAGTTGCCACATGTTCCGAATCTGCTATAAATTGTGTTGTGCTCTAGATTAAGGTTTTCTCATTTGGCAGTTTTCTGAAGTAAAAAACTGTAGCAACTCAATTCAGAGCTACAGAAGCTCTGATATCTGTTGCTCGGCCCTGATGCGTAAAAGCACACACTCACTTACATATTCAGATGTTACCAGAGTGTGCAGAGCAAGACAGGGAAAAGAGGTGTTGTGTAATGGAAGTAAATACTACCTAAGATTGAGGTTTGTCAGTTACTAGAATATTAATTTAGAATATTATATTAGAATATTATATTTATAACATTATTTTGTAATACGTTAAATGTCAATGTTTTTTTTTCTCAGAAAGTGGGGCTAGCATTAAACATGACTGGCCTTCTGTCTCAGTCTGGAAAATCTAATATATATTCTATTAAATGAAATTGGAAGTAGCAGCTATACATATTGACAACTTTCTTTTTCAGAATTGACCTGTGCATTTCTTGACTCTGCAAGCTATTTATTGACATTTCATGACCGCCAGGCCTTTTGCAATAAGCATGTTTCATTATTTTCGTTTCAAGTGCATTACTTATTCAACCAAAAGTAAAACACTATTTACATTACCACATGCAGCCTTGTCCCTCTCTTCTTGTTTCAATTAATCTTAGCAAGACTAGAGCAATTCCAAGCTTAATAGCTTGAACCTAGGTGTCACATTTAAGAAACTCAATTAGCAAGTTTGTTATATATGGCTCCACTGACATTAACTATTAATTCTGTAGAAGTACTTTATGTGGACTGGAAATAGCATGTATTTTCTCAGATTTATTTACTTGATTTGAGCTATTTTGAAAAATAATTAAAAGTAAAGTCGTGTTCTGAAAAAAGTCTTAATTATACACATTAGATTATGTCAAATATGAAAACTTTATTAAAATGATATCATGTGCCAAATATTATTATTATTATTATTATTATTAATATTAATAATAATAATAAGTTACAAACAAATGAAGTAAGTTGTATGAAAACAAATGCTAGCATGTTAAGGCACTTTAAATATAACTATATTAAAACCTCATGGAAGATTTGCCTTGTCACAATTTTGCATATTATTTAATGTATTTCATAATATCATTCTATTGTTTCAAATGAAGTATGAATATATAACAAATTTAATAGAACACATATTGCCACAAGCAGAAAAGGAAAGTACAGTATTATAACAAGACTTTATTTTCCTGAATACTGAAGAACATTGGTTAATAAATCAAAGCCAATTCATATCATGAATTGATTATTTTTGAATGAATAACAAACAGAGAGCCATATAGCTCAGGAGACAGTATGATACCATAATAAAATACCCTGGCACAGAATTGTACACATATAAACTGAAAAACATAACATTTGTGTTGTGTTATTCCAGATGTAATTAGTCAAACTATTAAGCATACTGCATATATATGGGATTAGAAATTTGAACAACTAATATTATCTAATGCCACCTATCTCTAACAAAATAGTTGGAGACTTATTTCAAATGAAAATCTTAAATAGTGTGCTGCCATGTTACATTTATAGCTTTTGAGTTAACCTTGACTTTGATTGTTGTTTAATTCTGGCAGAAGTAAACTCAGTTTGGGTTGACCAATTAATCATGTACAATGAACTTAGAGTAACCTGAATAACCTGATTTTGAGTAAATGAAAGTTTCACATAGTCATAGTCCGCTACTGGTATACAATAAGTTATTGTCAGTGTAGGTCCTTCATAAATAGAAGTAATTTCTGTGGTTCCTTTACCTTCATGGACTCCCCAGTAGTTGTTTTATAGTAACTTTGTCTATGGGCCGGATTAAGACTTTCGACCATCGCTTGACTACTGCAAGCTGCTTGTTTTAGTGATTTTCTGGAAATGCACATGCGCATGCCAGATGTAACGCAAAGGTTCTCCTGTCGTATGGAAAGTCCGCATGCCTGGAGATCCATTCAACAGGGCGGCCAATCCTCACAGTTCACCATTGTTTGGCTCAGTTCTCTACTCTACTTCCAACAATGGAAAGAAAACGGAAACAGCACTGATACTAATATTTATTATTTATTAACAGGTTTTTATATAGCGCCAACAGAATACATAGCGCTTTACAATTTTAACAATCAGTATAAACAAGACTGGATAATAACAGAAGAGACTGGGTGAGTAAGAGAGTCCTGCTCACAAGCTTACACTATAGGACAGTGGGTTTGATACATAAGGGCAAGTGCTTTATATCACACAATGGCCCAGCTAGGGTGTATGGTTAAAGAGCTCAGTGCTCTGTATGATCCAGCCACACAGTGCATCCTGTACAGGTGCGGTGGGGTGATTGCTGGGTCACCAGGCCACTTAAACCGCCGGGCCCCATAGCAATTGAATCGATTGCACCCCTATAGTTACGCCTTTGGTCACAGCCACCACTAATTCTGTGTATATAATAAGGCTCAGAACTCCTGGTGCAATTGGAAGTGACAGGGAGATGTTAAACCTGTACTTCTCTTGACATAATACAAATTGTTTATGTGCGAGTTTTACTCACAGTTCAGCAAGCAAGCTGTGCATATGGAGTTTCACTCCAAGGGCCTCATATACTAAGGTCGATTTTTGACAGCGATTATTAATCGCTAGACATTGCCGTGAATTTGCAGCGATTTTTTTTTTTGCTAAAAGTTGCTGCATTTACAAAGCCACGCTTTTTGGCCGCGATTAGTAATTGCCATTGATAAGCATCAATTTTTCAAGGTATAAATTGCTGTGGTTTTCTATAGAAAAGCACAGCATCGTTTTTTTCTTTAAAAAAAAAAAAACAAGCGCAGCATGGTTGTAAGGCTTAGCATGCCTGCGCTGATAGAACTACAAGGCTCAGCATTGCTGTGTTTCCCCTTAAAATGTAAAATAAACACAGGTGGCCACACTGTTTTAAACTTATTGTTATGTTAAGTGTGTTGCAATAAAAAATAAAAAATATTTAGGACTCACCGCTTAGCAGTCATCGGTCTTGGGAAGATTTGCTAGTAGTTTCTTCTGTCTTTGAAGTTTTTCTGCTCATGTTCATTGTAGATTCTTGTAGATTGCTTGTAGACGATGGTCCGGTGCTTGCAGCTGGTCTTCGGCCTCCTATGTCACTTGACCCAACGTCATACTTCTTCATCTTCTGGGGCGGCGCTACTAATGACCATTCGGTCACTAGAGGGCACCCTTTTATAGAAATTATGACGTCATTTACATTAGTGGGCTCTAGTGAGCCCTCTATTGTTTCTGACGTCATAATAAATCAATATGTATATTAATTAGATCAGAATAGAGAATTCTTACTAATTTCTTGTAAGAAAACAATATAACTACACATATGTATGCAACAAAATATGGCAAATATGGTCATCTCATATCATTGGACCAAGTCAGCACTCAAAATAATTGTTCAAAAACAAAAATATAAAAAAATATATGGTTTATTAAACAAGAGGAGAAACACCTCAACAAGTGGTGTCCAATTAAAGTGCAAAAACAAAAAAACATGATAAGTCAAACTTTTAAAAGACAGCTCTCCATAGTATTGGCAGCGTGAAATGGCTTCATATCAATTCAATCAGAAGTTCCTAGAGTTTCCTAAAGTGCAATAATATCTCCATTAGGCAATATCCATAATTTCACTCTGGTAAAAAGTGTATTGTCCAACTCAGAAGGCCAATGATAACTTTACATCTCACTCGACAGCTGTTTCAGCGCTTATACACATTGTCGTCGGCGGGTCCATCTGAAAAAAAGCTGTGATATTAGTAACATTATGGATATTGCCTAATGAAGATGTTATTGCACTTGAGGAAACTCTGGAAACTTCTAATAGAATTGATACAAAACAGGGAGAAATGGACACAATCGTATGTTGCCTATCATGCAGCAAACTTATGTCCGAGGCTACTAGTTACTAGTGTACACACTATACATAAATGCAACAGACATACTGAATTTTTTATCAAACATTTAAAATACGCAAAATATGAGTAAATTCTGCAATATGTATAGACCAGATACAAATGTAAGACAATAACAGTTGTTAAATATTTAATATAATTTCTTCCCAATATATACAAAGTTTTAGCTGCATATAATATTCATAGAAGATAAAGTGCAAATGGTAAGTAAACTTACTATTACCTGCAAGATTTTAGCTGAATATAACATTCATAGTGAATAAAGTGCAAAATTACTGATACGTGCAGCATTCGATACGTTTAATTCATGTATGTCTCCTAATGGACCTCTAATGTCCTAATACTGTAAATAACTTACCCAAGTGGAACCCTTAGCGACCTCACAGTCAAAGCTTCTCCCATTCACAGGTGATATTCTAGCCCTTCCTGAGCTCACCCAGGTCCACGGAGGCATATTATACACTTTTTCAAACATGGCTACAGACTAAAGGGGCTCCATAGCGCTGATACGTGCTTTGCATCTGCTTTTTCAAAGCTTCAACAGTAATATTATGCATATGCTAGAGGTGCTACTCTAGTAGAAAATAGGAATACAAAACAGGGAGAAATGGACACAATCATATGTTGCCTATCATGCCACAAACTTAGGTCCTAGGCTACTAGTTACTGGTTGGTCCGGTGTTTCATTCATTTATTCATAATTGAATTGATAGGCATCTATTTTATGCTACGAATACTATAAGAGAGCCGCCATTTGTTTTTAAAAGTTTGCTTATAATTTTTTTTTGTTTTTTTCACTTTTACATTTTAATTGGACACTTGTTGAAGTGTTTTTCCGCTTGCTGAATAAAACCAGATTTTTTTTACATATTTACATTTTTAAACAATTTTTTTGAGTGCTGACTTAATCCAAGGAGAGTACCATATTTTGTTGTATCTATAACTTGTGTCGTATACCATCTTTTTTCTAATCTTTATGGCCTTTGGCTGATTTTTTTCTACACATATGTTTGTATATATTAATTTAATCAAAAATCATAGAAAATGTCACAAATGATCATACAAACTGTTGCAATAAAATGGTGTTACCATAATAATGATCTAATACTAATATTGTAAAAAAAATGGCAATTGTATGGAAAATTAAAATAAATAAGGAAAAATAAAAAAGAATGTAAGATAAACAATACGAAAACAGTATTTTTTGTTGACAGAAACAAAAAACAAATAAAAAATGATAAAAGAAGAAAAGGAAACTTAATTTAAATAAAAAAGGAAAAAATGAAAGAAAAAAAAGAAATAAATAAAAAAGAAATTAGACTGAGCAATCCATAAATTCCAGAGCTTTGTTTAATCTTTCAGGAACAAGAGTCTGTAGTTTGAAAATCCTTTCTGTTTCTAAATAACAGAGTCTTTTGAAACGATCACCGCCTCTTGATGTATTACTAACATGACCCACTCCACAAATTTTCAATGAATCTGTTTGTTTATTGTGGGCTTCAAAGAAGTGTCTATAGACACTATGCTTCAAGAAGCCCTGTTCAGTGTTGCGTTTATGTTCTCTAAAACGTTCCCTTGGTGTGGTGCAGTGTTCTCCCCACATATTGAAGGCCGCATGCACACTGAAGTAGAGTGTAGTTGAGCAATTAATAAAGTATCTGATGTCAAAAGATGTACCCTTTAGATTGTAAATAATTGTTTTAGATATATTCATTATAAAATTACATGTCAAACTGGTTCGGTACATTTAGAGCAACCCTTTGGCTTATCAGGTAACCAAAAAACATCCTCAATACTCTTGGTAATCAGCAAATTGCTGGGTGCTAATATATTTTTGAGAGATTTGTTCTTATTGAGCCCCACCTTAGGTTTGGAAGGTAAGAGTGGACACAAAACAGAATCACATCTCAGGATTTCAAAATTTTATTGAATAATACTTTTAATCTTGTGAGACTTATTATTAAACTTGCTGATGAAAATAATGTAATTCCCCGGGCTCATCCAAAAGAGTCACTTGGCTTCTTTTAGTTGTTCCTATTAACCTTGGTTATAAGGGAATCCCTATCTAATTTTCTAGTGAAACGTTTAGCCTCCTTGACAATCGATTCGGGATAACCCCTTCTGACAAATTCCACAGGCATCAGGTTGGCTTGTTCCTCAGAATCATGTAATATTGTACAATTACGCCTGAGGCGACTCTCTGACTCTTGGGGATATTCTTTATCCAGGGTTTGTAACTGCAACTATGGATCAGTCCCAAACTCTGGATCAATCCCCAGAATTGTGTCCTACATCTGTTTGTAGGTGTAAGTGCAGCAGTATATGTACTCCCTATGTGCAAAATGGGAGCAAGGTGATAAAAGTGAAGAGTGCAGATTGCTAGTGGGAATGAGGGTTCCAATATATTTAAATGCATTGTGCGAAAGAGGTGCTAACCACCCGAACCACTGTGCTATCATACTTTTTTTGTATCATGGACCGGATTCACACCTAAGAAGTAGTCTTTAGTAAAGGACCTACTACACATGCATAATAGGTCCTTTACGCAGTCTACGTACCAGTTTGGTAAAAGTCTTTAAAGACCGCATGGAGTATTTTAGGTACTCGGGGAGGGATTAGGTAGAAGTGGGAGGGGGGGAGGGATTTAGATTAGCCGGGGGTGCGGGGGGAGGTGGGGAGAGGCATTGCACGGATTGTTAAGGAAGCCCTATGACACTCGTAAGTGCCATAAGGTACCTAAAAAATGAGGGCGGGATGGGGTCTGTCCGCACCTAACTCACACCAGATCTGTGAATACAGTCCCATGTCTGTGTGCTGTGCGCTAGCGGACAGCAGCGCTCCACTATATTAAAACAACATTTTAGGCATTTCAAGGCATCAGCAGACAGGTTTCTGTACACTTCCTCTTGAAATTTTACCCCTGCGTAGGCCTGGTGTCTTTACATCATGTAGATTTTTCTAAAAACATAAAAAAAAACAAGTTGTAAAATACAGTGCATGCAATATAATTAATTTTTAAGGTTGATTAGCAGAGCATTGCCACACATATTGTTTAGGCGCTTGGAAGAATTGTATTTATTATTTATTTTATTTATTTAGTTATTTTTAAGTTTGATTTTTTTATGCCTAAAAATGTTAGTAGTTAGGTTTAAAACATTTATTTAATGAAATAATACATAGTAAAAGTACATTTAAATAACTTCTAAAAAGGGACTTTTTTTTAAACAAACAAGTTGTATAGGTTGGTGCTCCTCTCAGCCTTCCTGGGAATGAATAAATGCACATTTGTTCCCATTGCTACCTAACCTACTAACAGAAAACTGGATACAATCCATGAGATGTCTAAAAGAAGGAAGCAGAGAAGACAGAAGATGAAGAAAAATTGTATAGCTGTTGAATATAGAAGATTCAGATTCATAATAAAGTTGTATCCACATTCTATAGATATCTTAGTAAAATATGTACAGGTACAATAACTGTAGCATTTTTCTAGAGGCAACCTCATGCCATTCAGGACATGTACAAATTGCCACACCGCTAGAGCACTTACCAGGCGCATAGAGAAATTGCTGCAATTTGCAAACTTTCAGAAAAAGAAAGATTAAAGAAAGGAAGTTACAGAAAAGGCACATTGATTAAAGCCATGATTAAGGTTAGCAATCCTGAACCAAAGAAAGCTATTAAAAAAAGGCTCAAGAAGAGAAATATAATAATTTCGATAATGGCATAGAACAAGAATTAATCATGTAATTTATAATGGATAATATTAATATTTTAGGGGTTTACATAATTGTGGATAACAAAATGAATATGCTCAATAAACTTAACATGTTAAAAAGGTAAATATGAAAGCAATAAAAATATATAGTAGAATTCTTAAAAATACCTATGATAAAATGTAAATATGCAGTTCAAGAAGAAAAATGTGTAGCTATAGTATATGTATTATGGAAAAAAAGTTATTAATATTATTATGGTGTGTGTATGTGTGGTGTAGATGCAGAAACAAGAACATGTTATGGTGACTTATGCTTTGTATGTATGCGGATCAGCGGTTATCGGATGTATAGGGATCCAAAATCACATCCAGATATGTGTGTAATCTCTCCACTAACCACTCCCCTTCTGCCAGCCTTACCTTACATTAAATTTTACCACTTGTTCAAATGTAAATTGGACACGCCTATACTGTACATTGCAATACAAAGTCATGACCAATAGGGACACAACCCAGCTCTGCTGTCGCTGTATAGAGCAGATTGTAGTTCATATATATACAGAATGAATAGAGATTTATATTCTATGATCGATCCACCATCCATAAAATACTAATTGAGGCATTGCTACAGCACTGTTTGTATTAAAGGACATGTTGCACCAGTAGAACACTATTTTAATGTACTGGTTCTGAGTTTACCCTAAGGAGAACACATTACAGGGTAACGCTCTATAACTAAATATATATTATTCAGTGTTCACTTTTAATGTGTTTCTGCTCAATAAATTTAAGGACTTTTCTTCATTGACAGCGGATTATTTGTTAATATAGCCTTTATTGTCATACTGTATCAGAAATTACCTAAAAAGACAAATAAAAATCACTTGTTATTCTCTTTAAAACCAGAGCCATTCTTTTCAGTAAGATAGATAAAACCAGGAAGCTGAACTGTAGCATATCCTGATTTTTTTATGTACTGAAGTGATTTTTTATTTCTAAACTAACATGCTGATTCAGGAATAAGCAATGAATCTCCAACTAGTTGGAGGCTAAATATGGATTTTTGCACTAATAGAGTAGCTTAAGGTCAGAATGCAGTTTCATTTGGATTTGATGCTAATCAAATTAAATTTTAGATTATCATACCACTGAATGATAGACAGTGAATTCAGATTATTTTTCCACATCCCAAATTTAATACATAGATACCATTCTTTCCTCTTCAGAGAATGCAGTATCACTTATTGCTGTGCTTATTGCATTTTCAGTTAGAATTACTCTTTTCCACCAAACAGCTAAGAACTCGGGCACACTCAACCATGGCAGATAAAAACACACAATAACCACACTGAAACATGCATGTGTTTATAAAGGGGACATATTTTATTAAATTGGTTTGTGATTAGAATTAATCCTAGAATGTTTTGTCTGAAAAGGTGGCTGCAATAGCTAATGTAGGTCTAATGTTACTGGATTATATAACTATTGATATCACCAGGGGAAGAAACACACCTTTTTACACCCCAGGAACAATGTGAGTGGCAGATCAGGACCCAACTGCAAGGAATGGAGTCCAACTAGCAACTTAATGATGTGCAAACCTGGCTGCACGCCAAACTACATTTCCAACCCACTGCACTGTGTTTCATCTGTAAAGCAACAGACATAGTACTATAATTGCAACAGGCTAATAAAAGGTGGGAGGAAAAGGCACAGGAACAAAGAGGTTTCATATCATATATATTTTATCAGTATATCTGGTTTCTAGAAATTTTATAAGCTAAGCTAACGCTAACCCTGCCCGTCCCATTCAAGTGAACTGAGCACTGACTGCAAAACCTTCATAATGTAGAACAGGAATAATCCAGAAGACCATTTTATATGGTCACTAGAGATGATAAAATTGGCTGGGTATTGACTTTCTAATGTACTTGAAAAAAGAGTAGAATCACTTTAATGCTGTTTTAACAAATTAAACCTAATATCAAGTAAGATGTTTAGGTGTCTCAAAGGAATGAAACTAAAATTGGCTTGCATGATATGCATCCTGCAAAAGCGGTATAGAAAAGGGTCATTGGTTGGGAAGTCTGGGCAGATTGACAGTACAGTATTTTCTAAATCTCTTCCAGTTGAGAATGTTGTGGGGTCATGTGGTAATGGTTGGTTTGTGTTGATCATAACATCGCCATAAGATCATTGTTCAATAGTTATGAAAAGGGACAAGTATTATGCTGGAAGAGTACCATGTCAACAGCTAAAGGAGCATAAGTCTAACATAAATAAAATATACATTAAACAAGATCAACCCTTTTGGCCCTAGCTCTGTCTTGCTCTCAGTTCCTCCTCTGCAGCTCCTGTGTCTCTACCTGCTCTTCCCCTGCTACTCTTGACTCTCTCCTCTGCTCCTTTGCTTAGGCTGCCCTTGCTCCTGCTTCTCTGTCTCTCCCCACTTCTCCTGGCTCTTTACTCTTCACCTTTGTCTACCTTGTTCCTGCTCTTGCTCTGGTCTCTCACTCTCTCTCTCTGCTGCTCCCTTGCCTAACTTGCCCCCATTCCTGTATACATTAAAAATATATACATATAATTTCCATACATTGTTCCTGCTCCTGTGTCTACCCCCCACTGCTCCTGACTATCTCCTCTGCTCCTTTCTTTCCTTATTCTATCTATGGAATAAAGCTGATAAGTTGAACCTATGGGCCATTTAGTGTTGGTTAACTGTCAACTCTATGACATTTATCTTACATATCACATCTGTGATCATGGTTAAAAAAAATGAAAAGCTCCAGGATTGATCATTTCATATGAATACTGAGTTGTAGCAGTTGGCTAAACATGCCACAGACCCATTCTCTAGCAGCCAGGGACAAGTGATCTCAGCAAAGATATAAGCTATAAGGCAGATTTGAATATCTGAATTTCTAATGATGTCTAATTTACTCATAATTCAGAATGTAAGAGTATACAATTTTGTCCCATACCGCCATAAACTTCTTTAGTAGTTATATCACAGATTAACTGTAAAGCAATTGTAAATTGTATAAACAAACCCATATTTTACTTAGTCCAGCATTAAAGCAATCTGCATCACTACTTTGAAAAATATTCTGTAACATGTCATCTGGTGTATATTTCACAATGAATCACCCCTAAGTGCACTCTACAAAAAAGACATTGATGAGTAGATAAAGGTAATAATTTACCATGTCAAAACTCTAAACAAAACTAATAGTTTAAAATCACAAAAGTTGCATTGGTTTTATAATGAACTTATCTTTAGTGAAGTATGTGAAGGATAAAAATATTGAAGGCTGATAAAAATGGCATGATTGTTTCTACAGTACTTTAATGCTGGGGATTGAAAATATGAGTTATGAAATAAAATTCTTAGGATTTAATTGTAAACCTCCTAAGTCCATAGATTTGAAATGCAAAACTCTTTCAAGTTTATAAGAAATGTATTATTTTTATATGTTAGAAATATTTGTTCTCCATCAGAATTTTTGTGTATAACAAAAAGCATAATAAAAAAGTATAGATTGTTACAATCCTTGCATTGAATAAAAATGAAGAATTTCCCAGTTGTATTATGCTATCACAGCAAATATTGTTGTTTCTGCTAGAATAAAGTAAACTTTGAAACTTATGCCAACTTTAAATGTTGTTGAGTTTGTAAATTACAACCTAAAAAAAAAATCATTGGGACACATTTCTGTAGTTAATTTCAAAATCCCTGCCTATGCGCTAGACGTTAGTTCTACAGGAACAAACAGTAATGCCCACTGTTCTAAACAAATTCAAATAAGTCAGAATAAAAATGATCTTTGGTATGAGTTTACTTAGTACTTTATAAGCTGTCTATTGTAGTTTCTAAAATACTACACTATCAGGCACCTGCACCTTTTCAGTTTTATACACACCCTATACACATATTTAACCCGAATGAGCAATAGATTTTCAAAGAACAACTACAACTTGACTATATATATTATTATGGAGATTTCTCACAGCGCCTAATTAACACAAACATGTCCATCCGATCACTGAGGAGTTGATCCAGAGTTTGGACCTGATCCAGAGATGGAAAATAAGAGAGGAAAGTTACTCCTGGGCAAAGCCATGTTGATTTCAGGGGGAGTGAAATTTATTTTATTCTATGCATGCAGGATGAATTTGTTGCCTTTGCTTATTGCACACAGATACTGACCAGATTTACTTTTACACTGTTATTTAGACTTGGGCATGTACCAACCATATATTGACTATTGGTGGTCCAGTATGCAGACTGGGTACTATGGCCATTGGACACATGAGTATCTGTTCTCGTGTGGTCATCAGATCATAGATTATAGGAATAACTCTAACTTTTTACATTTTCTGATAAATATTTTTAAAAGGCAATTCAAAACATAAACCATTTCATTAGAAGAAGAAGTATTGATTAACATCCTTTCAATCCCAGGACTCATGACATGAGTTATTTTTATTTTAGTGCATATTTTTTCCATTTAAAAAGACATCCTTTATTAAATAACATTCAAAGCAGAGAGCAGATATTTTTAAAGGAGAATCCATCTACTGGTCTTTCGTTTCCTTTAGTTTTCTGCTGGCAGATATCACTGTGATATCACCATCATTTACCCTCAAGTGATGCTGTGTTCTGTAATTGACTCTTTTCATACCCAAACCGCAAAATGAAATATATTATTATTAAGACCAACAAGATGGTCGCATTTTTTATCCCACTTCCAGCATTTCAACCAATTCCCTCCCAATTACACCCATTGGGGGACCAGGAATTGATGACGGCCATCCACATGTTTTCTACTTCTAGAACATGCATTCTGGACCTTAAGTCTCCTAGAAGACTGTTGTAATTGTTTTGTTGATAGTTGTAATAGTTCTGTTAATAGTTGTAATTGTTTTGTTGATAGTTGTAATAGTTCTGTTAATAGTTGTAATTATTTTGTTGATAGTTGTAATAGTTCTGTTGATAGTTGTAATTATTTTGTTGATAGTTGTAATAGTTCTGTTGATAGTTGTCATTGTTTTGTTGATAGTTTGAAATTATTTTGTTGATAGTTGTAATAGTTCTGTTGATAGTTGTCATTGTTTTGTTGATAGTTGTAATTCTTTTGTTGATAAAATAAATAATTAATTAAATAAAATAACTTTTATTTTTGGTTATTTTTGGCTACTGATTTGGCAGACTTACAGGTGACTGATACATGGCTGTTTAGAAACAGCTTTAGCAGTGAGGATTCTAGTGTGTGTGACAACACTAGCAGGACCAGCAAGCGCAAATAACAGCCATTGTCTTTCCAGTAGGTGTAGTGTATGGTATGTGGGCACTGTGACATTTGTCTGCACTCACTTTTCCACTCAGTTTTTTGTGATGAGGTTTTACGAAGCGGGGATAACAAGTTTGAACTTTAAGAGTGCCGTCTCTTATGCTTTCTTATTACACATTTACTATTTTTAGTAGTAGAGGTTAAACTACGAGGAGGACTGGCAGTTCCAGCTCTAGTATTGGGAAGCACCTGTTGTGTAGACTGATCCATTATGGAATTTAAATAAATAAAATTATTTAAACAGGAGGTTTAATAATTTAATAATTGACACATTTTTTTAATTTCTCTTATTTATTTTTTTAAAGTTCAGATAAAAAGCAGTTATAATGGTGTATAGAATCAACTATAGACTAAAAAGATTAAGCTTAAAAATGATATAGTGTGACTAGTAGATTGAAAGGATCACTCACAAGAATTTAAATAAATAGCAAACTTGGCTTTTTAATAACAACTGTGACAAAGTTTTATCAAACTGATCCCATACCAAATAAATTTATAGAATGGATATATTTATTTTAGTGCACTTAATAGAGATGGAGGGATTGCACACAAGATTTTAAATAAATACCAAACTTGGCTTTGTTTTAAGGTAGCTGTGGCACAGTTTTAGCAAACTGACTCCGGTCCAAATAAGGTATAGAATGGGTATTGCGTCCAGGCAGCCTAAAATGGCTGCTGTTCTCCATTTTTAATGTGCTTTTATGCAAACATGTTATTAATACTGTGTAGTACCAGATGTTCAAGGCCAAGACATGCAGATAAACCAGCTTGGTGGGAGCAGAGGGCATGTGACACTAACATTTTAACTTATACTGCACATTTGTGTAATGTAGAAATAAGTTAGATAAGTAGTACCACTAAACTTGCTTAAAACATGATTATAACGTAATAAGGTAGGGAGTTCCGGCTCTGTTGTTGTCGGGGTATAAAAGACTTGGCACAAAGTCAGCTCGCTGGCTTCACTCGGGACTGATCTGACTTAATGCAAGAGCAGGGTTGCCGACTCTCCCAGAATTTCCGGGAGACTCCCGAAATTCGGGCAGTACTCCCGGTATCCTGGGAAAGCCAGCAGATCTCCCGCAAGTGACTTGAGGCCCGTGGTTTCACTGAAACCACAGCCTCAAGTCCTGCCCCCCTGCCTAGCAACACTAGTATACAGTAGTGTTGATAGGCACAGGAAGGGACTTGATTACGCAATTTGCGGCATCAAGCCCCGTCCCGACCCCTATTTCAACAAAAAAACGGGGCAGTATGAGCCAGGGGGCGGAGCCTAATGACACAATTTGCATAAACCGTGTCATTAAGCCCCGCCCCCCGCATGCGTCGCTAGCTTCTCTCCGGGATCTTCCAGAGGGAAGCTGCCAAAAGTCGGCAACCATGTGCAGGAGTGATCTGGGCTATGAACTTAACTGATCTGACTAAGTGCAGGAATGACCCGGGCTTTGTATGTAACTGACCTGACTGAGTGCAGAAGTGCCCGCTGTCCAACTTGACATCAATCGAGATAGGGGCCCCTGGAAAACCTGTTGATCATTATCAAGCAATAACTACCAGCTGAAGTGTGATATAGCTAGTAAGTAATGACTGCCAGGACTAGGCTGATGTGCAGTCACAGGCTATCAGTACAGATCAGCTTATGCATGGAAGTCATTCAATGGGACACAGCCTCTGCGCTGCAGCCGAGGTGGAAACAAGCTGCAGGACCTGTGGAAATGACCATGTGACCAGATCAGGGGAGGGGCTAGAGTTTCCTCTTCTTAACTTCCTGTTCTGACTCCCAGCTACAGCTGCATGTGGGATGGTCCATCTGTGTCATGAAAGAAGGTGAGTGGGGTAGCAAGTGAGTGAGTGAGTGAGTGAGGGTAGAGGTGTGTGTGTACACAGGAGTTCAGGATTAGGGATCATAAAACTAGGAAACCTGCCCCCAGACTTAAAAACAAACAAAAAAACAAACACACAACATTAGCTAATTCCTGGGGCCTCATTCATTAAACGCGATTTTATAAAAATCGTGTGATTTTTAGCTTAAAAATCGCCAAAGTGTATTCATTAAGCTAAAAATCACACAATTTTTTTTTATTATCGTGGGTGCAAAAATCGCGGTCCCGACTTTTTTTAATTACAAACATAGAACGTTTGTAATTCATTAAAGACAATTTCACCGAATCACGGTGAAATCTCCTTTAAATCACAAAAAATAAAATCGCAGCCATAGAGCTGCGATTTCATTTTGTGCCCCAATCGCGACCATCAAAAACACATGTCCCTATAACAGACATGTGTTTTTGTGTGTAAAAATCCTAAGTGCAGCATGGCTGCAAGCTGTAGCCATGCTGTACTCATGGAACTACAAGGATCAGCAAAGCAGATCGTTGTAATTCTGTCAGCACAGCATGGCTACAGTTGCAGTCATGCCGCGCTGCGTTTACAGTGTCCAAAAAAAAAATAAAAAAATCCCTACACATACATTAACCCTTACAGTGCTATAATAAAGTTTGCATGTGAAAAAATATATTTACCTAACTAACATTGCACCCTACGTGAGTGCACTTACCTTAGGTGGTCATCTCTCCTAATGTAAGTGTTGTATGTGAAGTGTATCGTGTGTATAAAAAATAAAAAAATCTTTTTACACTCACCATTAGATGTCCGCATCTTGAGAGCCTTCTAATGTTCTTTAAATGATGGCTTCTTGTCTTTTCTTCCAGCTTTC
>WWET01000529.1:456539-470211 GCA_011038615.1 Limnodynastes dumerilii | reverse complement strand
GTATGCAATATAATAGCCTATAGAATAGAATGGGGTATACAATAGTCTAGCAGTATAGAGCCAACGAGTCCCGGGTCAGTCCCATTTAGTGTGAACGGGCCTGACCCGGGAATTTCCCGGGTCTATGCTGCAGTGTGAACAGGATCCCCCCTGCTGTGCTGCTGTGTGCCCCGGAAAAAACCCGGGACGAAAATCCCGGGTTTTTGCCGGGGCGTCAGTGTGAACACGGTATAAGAGAGCTGTAAATTTCACTGAGAGAGTGAGCTGGGATATATCTTGAGACAAGTGAGGATATGTATGCAGGTGCAGTCTTGTTTATGATTTTATAGGTTAGCAAGAGGATTTTGTATTTGATTCTGTAGTCAACAGGCAACCAATGCAGAGATTGAATGAGTGGACCATTTGAACATTTTGCAAGGAAATTCAGTCTGGCTGCTGCATGCAATATAAACTGTAGAGGGGTAACTTTATATTGTGGGAGTCCAATAAGGAGAGCATTGCAGTAATCAATGCGGGAGATGATTAGTACATGAATGAGAGTTTCTTGTAACAGATAATTTTGTATACACCTAAATGTAAGGTGTATATAACAGGATTTAGAAAAAAAATCTGTAAATTAGCCACACTGGAACAAACCAGGTGTAGAAATAAATGCAATTGCAAGTGGTTCAGATCGTAAACTAAATTAAAATTTTTAATATTATGAAACACATAAACAACAATAATATATAACATATAATCGTATCAACCAGAGACAAACAATATGGATCCAAATGGCTCAGTAGTATTATTTTCACATATAAAACATCAACACAGTCCACAGGTAACCTCCTCTTTTGATCCACTAGGAGAGGCATGAATGGTAGATAATATATTTATTGATTACTGCTGTGACTAAATGTTAAAAATAATTGGTAAACAAATATATCACCAAGAGCTCAATCACCACATATCATATCACTTAGATGGATTATTCAGTCAGCTGAAGCAAATGTAGCAGATTGAAAAGCATATTCCATATTCCACTCACAGTTGTCCTATAGATATTTGAAATGCTGAGCACAAGATGTTGTTAGTGAGCTAAATAGCAACAGGTAGACGGCAAACTCTTCTAATATCAAACTCAGTACCGGTAACAGATTGTAGATGATGAATGACACCACCGCAGACACTGATAGATGGAACAGCCTACCATAACTTTTGTTGGCAGGAGGATATATTAATGCTCCTCATACTCCTCATCCACTGCTCCCTACCTCTCTTCTCTCATCAACATACACACCTCTTCCCACCCTCTCCATTTTGCTAAACAGCGCTGTCTGATCTCTTTATTGATCACCATATCTCACGCCAGTATCTAGGATTTCTCCTGTGCTGCACCTCTGCACTGGAATGACCTCCCTTCTTCAGTCAGACTCTCCCCCCATTGTAGGTCTTCAAGCGTTCACTCAAAACGCACCTGCTCAGGCTAGCCTACCCCTCTTCCAGTTAACATCCTCACTGTATCCTACATCTATCCCTTTTTTTCCTGCTTCCCCCCTCTCCTCTACTCACACCAGCAGTCTGTTTCCTTCCCCCTCCTTATGTCTTCTGTAAGATCATTGCTTCCACTTAGTGTGTTAGCTCATGTGAGCAGGGCTCTTCATCCTAGTGTTGTTCTCTCCTCCACCACTCCTCCCTGACTTCGTACCCTTTTGTCTCCCTCTGCTACACTTATACCTCATCTTCACCTGGTGGCTTCCTCTCAACCTCTCACTACGCTCTATCCTCTGCTCCATGATCTTCCAAGCTTGACACCTCGCATTTTGCCTTGCATTCTGTCCTTTCTTCACTTTATTGTATTTTTGTGAAATTTTTATATTTATATTGTAATATAATATGTACTATGCTGTCCATCCCTACCCTGTATGTCTGTACTGTATTCTGTTGTATTTTGTTGTATCCTGTACAGTGCTGCAGGCACCTTGAGAGCCTTATAAATAAATGATGATAATAATAACAATAATAATAATAATAATAATAATAAAAAATAATAGCTCAATTTTTGAAAGATTGAGTTTGAGATAGTGGGAGGACATCTAGGATGAAATGGCAGAAACAGATTCAGATACACGGACCAGCACAGTTGGTGATAGATCAGGGGTGGATAGGTAGATATGTGTATCATCTGCATAGAGATAATATTGAAAACAAAATGATTTTATTAGTTGTCCAAGGGAAGAGGTATAGATAGAGAAGAGCAATGGACGCATGACTGAGCCTTGTACTACTCAAACAGATCTTGCTTGGAGCTATCCCTGCATCATCTGAGCTGTCATTCAGCCCGTGTTAAAAAAAAAAAGATACAAGAACAGGCAGTGCAGGGGCAGCCTCTAGGGGTCCTCAGTCTCCCTGCAGTTTGGAAACGCAGGCTCTGTCTTGCTGGAGATGGCTGCACTGGGTAAGTAAATATTTGTGTCTCTCTCTCCAAAGTTGTGTGTGTGTGTGTGTCTCCACAGTTTGTGTGTGTGTGTGTGTGTCTCTCCACAATTAGTGTGTATGTCTCCACAGTTTGTATGTGTGTGTCTCTCTCCAAAGTTGTGTATGCGTGTCTCTCCACAGTTTGTGTGTGTGTCTCCACAGTTTGTGTGTGTGTGTCTCTTCACAGTGTGTGTGTGTGTGTGTCTCCACAATTTGTGTGTGTGTCTCTATTCAAAGTTGTGTATGCGTGTCTCTCCACAGTTTGTGTGTGTGTCTCCACAGTTTGTGTGTGTGTGTCTCTTCACAGTGTGTGTGTCTCCACAGTTTGTGTGTGTGTCTCTATTCAAAGTTGTGTGTGTGTGTCTCTCCACAGTGTGTGTGTGTGTGTATCTCCACAGTTTTTGTGTCTCTCCACAGTTTGTGTGTGTCTCTCTCCACAGTTTGTGTATGTGTGTGTGTCTCTCCACAGTTTGTGTGTGTATGTGTCTCTCCACAGTTTGTGTGTATATGTGTGTGTCTCTCCACAGTTTGTGTGTGTGTGTGTGTGTCTCTCCACAGTTTGTGTGTGTGTGTGTCTCTCCACAATTTGTTTGTGTGTGTGTGTCTCCACAGTTTGTGTGTGTGTGTATGTCTCCACAGTTTGTGTGTGTGTATGTCACCACAGTTTGTGTGTGCATGTCTTTCTACAGTTGTGTATTTTTGTGTGTGACAATAGTTATGTGTTTTGTGTGTGTGCCAAATTTTTTTTGCTTTTGTGTGTATGTTTGAATGAAAGTAGTTATGTGTATGTGTGTGTGTGACAATAGCTGTGTGTGTGTGTGTGATAATAGTTGTGTGTGTTTGTGTGTGTGGCATTAGTTATGTGTGTGTGACAATAGTTATGAGTATTTGTATGTGTGTGACAACAATTATGTGTATTTGTGGGAGTTTGTGTGTTTTGTGTATTTGTGGGTTGTGGGAGAGTGTGTGTGACAACAATTGCGTATTTATGTGTGGGGGAACAAATGCGTGTATGTATGTGTGGAAGAAGTAGAAAGGTAGAATATATATATATATATATATATATATATATACACTCACAATAAATCCAACATGAAAAAAGGCACTCAGGAGACTTTTGAATCCAAAGAAAAGGAGATTTAATTAGTCATCATCACCATCGTTTCAATTGCTTAGCGCAATTATCATCAGGGTGCAAAAAATACAGACAGTACAACCAATGTATTTTTTGCACCCTGATGATAATTGAGCTAAGCAATTGAAACGTTGGTGATGATGACTAATTAAATCTCCTTTTGTTTGGATTCAAAACTTATATAAGTCTCCTGAGTGCCTTTTTTCATGTTGGATTTATTGTGATTTTACTTTTAAAGAGCACCTGGAGCAGTATCCTACTAACAGTGGAGTGCCGGTGTAGTATTTACAGCACTGTCTTTCCCGTTGTGGGTATACCTTTTTGCTCTATACGCCATCTGTACTCTCCCTTGGGACTTCGACTGTAACATTTGGCTCTAGGGGCCGGTCTGGTTGGCCACCCCTGTCCTAGCATAAAGAACTCAGTCAGGAGATCTGTAGTGTAACATCTGGCATGTCCATGGGCAAATGTCACTTTTTAGGGGACTTACGCAAGAGGCTTGTGTAAGTCCCCTAACTTTACTAAATGAGGATCAGGCCCACAATGAGGATGATTTGCAAGGATAAAACATGAAATTGTAGCTATTACTGGAATCAGCAGCAGCTATACAATGGAATTAGAGCTCTTCGACTAGAAATCCTTGTGCAACTTGGTCATATCAGTGAACTTAATCCAGAGTTTTAGCACAGCAGTGTGTGTATTCACCATCTAGATTTCCATGAGTAGAACTCTGGAGAGGTAGTGCGGAGAATGAGTAAATCTTAGAAACATGCAAACAGATATGTATAATAACTGAGAGGTGTAATCTAGCCCTATACATGTTACATAAAATTTGAATGTGTTTCTCCTCTGTATTATTTAATTAAATCATTTTAAAAAGATAATTAAAAACATTTATTTCATGAAACATAAAAAACAAACCTCTAAAAATTAAGATACATCTGAAAAATGCCTGAGCAAAATGCGCGCCAATAAGCCAATCACAAAAATGAATGATAGTCTGTGTATTGTATTTAGTGTATTTTAAAACTTGTTTTAATGAGTGTTACGTCTGTAGGGCTGGGATATAACTGTGTATATGACATTTTCCTGAGGAAAACAATCTTCTTCATCAGTTACTTACACCAGCCCTAGGCTGGAACAGAATTTCAGATAAAGTGTATGGAAACACGGCTAATGCGTTTGCAGTTGCATTTAAAAAAAACAAATTGTCCTTAAAATATAGTGGAACCCCCTTTTCCAGTAGTGCACAGCACACATATGCAATGACAGGCAAATCAGCCACTTTTTTAGACTCACTTGCATTTTGCACATAATAAATCTGTAAAACCCACGCAAAACAGCCAATACCGTATGCTAGGTGTGGAATTTAGCTGTTTTACTGGCAATGCACATTGCAGATATTCCGCAATGGATCTCCAGGTGTACAGAAAATAGTTCCGTATGCCTGGATATCCATCCGACACGGTGTATCACAACTGTAAGGTGGACGGGGCTAGTATTTAAATTGTACAGTAGGGGTGGGTTTTAGAGGCTACATGTGGATCAGCGGTCGTAGGACCTGCCAATCTGCACAGGTGAGTTATGGCAGCCTAAGTCCACTCGAAAGAGAGGAGTGCCAGGAGAGTTCACTCCCCTCTTCTGTGTAAACTGCAAGAACTCCATGTGTACGGTAAACGCCCAGAGGTCAGGATCCGGTCCTAAGCCACAACTCTATATCAGGTTCAGTATGTACTATGCATAGTGGGACGGAAAAAATATTTAGGTGGTAGTGTGCATTTATGCCACATAAACGTTTATTTACTATCAGTTCTTTAAATGAAATGAATATCTAGCTTATTCTTCTAAAGTACTGCTCAGTGCGTCCTAATTTAGACAAATTATAAGTGGCCCACAAGCTATGCTCTTGAAAATGTGCCCTTTACATGCACTTGTCTGATTACAATATTACTGCTATTGAAAATGAAGTATCTGGTTCCCGCTAAATGTGGTAAACTTTGCTCCGCACTTCAGACAGTAACATGTTCAATGACCACCTTCCATTCATTTCATTAATCTGGCTGCAAAACTTTGCTCCGTGTTAAAAATCCATAACTTTATGGCAAGAATGCAGACATTCTGTTCTTAATACTTATATTTTTTAAATTCTTTCCTTTAGGTCAATTGGAGTTACCCAGTTTTCCCCCATCCATGCCAGAAAAGCTTTTCCGTGTTTTGACGAACCCATTTACAAAGCAACATTCAAAATAAGTATCAGACATCAAACATCCTACATGTCCTTGTCTAATATGCCAGTGGAGACCTCCGTTTTTGAAGAAGGTGGATGGGTTACTGATCATTTTTCACAAACTCCATTGATGTCTACCTATTATCTTGCATGGGCAGTATGCAACTTCACCTATCGTGAAGCCATCACGCGGAGTGGTGTTGTGGTAAGTGCATATTTATTTTTCAGGTAGAGTTGTTGCTTTTTTTTATCACTTATAAATAATGCTTGAACCAATGATAGATGTAAGAATCTGTTGCTTTCTCTGCTCAGAAAAAAAGTGCACTCAAACACAACAATTCAAACATGAACACAACGCACAGATGTGACTATGTGAAACTGAGGGGGTGTAACAGGGAAGGTATAGATCAATAGAACCCACCCATTTACAGTAAGGGACTGTTCCTATAAATGAGACCACTCAGATGTTACTCAGAACTGTGCATAGTTACAGCCCCATCTACAGGGCATAAATTCAAGATGATGCCAACAGCAATGCCTCCACTTATACTTTGCAATGAGTTGTCATGTGGCTACGGTTCATAGGATCTACCATGGGGGAAAGCCTATGGTGAAGTGGTAGAGGGTTTGAATCCCAGGTGAATCCTGCCACCCTATAGGAGAACTTTTACCTTAGGAACAGTTATGCCTAGATTAATCAGGGAAAGCCTGCTTAGAAAAAATAATAAAACATTTATTATATTTTATACATGACTATATATTTTGTACATTCGCTTTGTCAAGTAACATAAAATCATCACGTAAATGTAATATTTTCATTATATGTTGTAGTGGAATAGTCTTTCACTTTCATCTGGATGACAGAGGACCGGATCCAAAAGTCTGCTGCCGCTGCGGTCAGATCTCTGTCTGCAGCTGTAGCAGAGTTCAGATGGGCAATATCCGTCAGATCCTAGGGTCCGTACGTGCCAGGGGAGATCACTCACTACCTAGGACATTACCTTAAATGTTATGCTCTGACCCCATTTTCCGTAATTAATATTCGTCAGATCCTAAGGTCCGTACATGCGAGGGGAGATCACTCTCTACCTAGGACATTACCTTAAATGTTATGCTCTGACCCCATTTTCCGTAAAAGTAATTGTGAATCGTACGTAAGGCTTAACTGAGGATCTTTTGAAATATTGTTGTTAAAGTTTTCCATGCTTGTAATTCTAGATCTGGCCATGAGAGATTAATGTAAGTGTACTTGATTATTATAAATCACTAGCCATTACCACGATTTTCTAGCTATTTGGGTTCCAAAATCACCGGATTTACTAAGGGGCGTTTTTTACTGCTGATTTTTAATCAACAGCGATGTGTGGTGATTTTTTTAAGGGTTAGTTTGCAGAGAATTAGCTGTAAATCCCATCAAATTATCTTTAAAAATCACCACACTGTGCCCCATTGTTTTAAAATATTTATTTAGCTTTAAAAAAACAACTCATTATAAATGTTTATAAAGTGTTATTACACAAAAAATACATACGTGACATGCTATTAACACTTAGCATGTTACTGCATATAGTACTATAAGGCACAGCATAGTCATGTATTTCAAGTCATGCTGTGGCTTTTAGTACCATGAGTGGCAGCATGCCAAGTGTTAATGCCATGCCGCCATATACATAATGTGCCCCGTCCCTGTCAGAAATCATATAGTGCTCCGTTCCAGTAATAAATCATATAGTGCCTTGTTACAGTAATAAATCATATAGTGCACCATCTCAGTAATATATCATATAGTGCCCAGTTACAGTGTTACATAGAATGTGTGCCGTTACATAAATATTTTTTTCCGATGCATTAATAAACATGCCTCATCTTCCCAAGAAATAAGTATTCTAGGATCTCCAATTTATAAAAAAAATAAAAAAAAAAATGATTAAACTTTATATTCACTTTTCTGAAGTCTTCCATGTTGATTGGTGATATCGGTGTCCAATTCCATCTACTTCCTGTGGAGCTCCCGCAACACGCTGCATCTTCTTGTGTGTCCCTCTGGTGAATGACTCCTGATATTACTGGGCTCCTATTTATACCCTCTGACGGAACTCCCATCAAAGGGTGAACATGATTGACACTCACACCCACCTCTGTTTTTTTTCCTGAGTTTTTAACGACTTTGCAGAGATTTTACAAATCGCTGCATAGTAAATACAGCTATTTGTGTGTTCTGCCTTTTCTAAATCACTATAGTGATTGTAAACGTGGCAATTTACAAATTGAATTTTGGGCAATTTTATGCCAAAAAAACCCTCCAAAAAACAGCAATTTCTTTAAAAAGTAGATCCAGCGCTTAGATTCATAGGGGAATTGCTTTTGAAAGACCCAATATTTGTTAGGGAGTCTTTAAACTCAGGACACATTGGGGCCAATTCAATTAGTCTCGCACCCGTGTTATTTGCGGTGCAAAACTAATTGTGCAAATTTTTTTTTTGGGGAGGGGGGATTTTTATTCACACCTTATAGAGGTTCACTTTAAAATCAGCTACCATAATAGATGGGAAAAAGCGCATCGCAAGCTATTTCCTGTCTATTGCGGTGCACAAACATAATTGATTCGGGGCCACTGATTCTGAGATTCATTCTGGCACAAATTTATTGTTGAGAAGCAAAAAACCCTGGCAAAACAATGTTGCCCTGCAGTGAGCAGATGGGAACATTTTTTATTGTATTTAGAGATTTAAAGATCAGAGGGAGTGTAATATATACCATTGCTTAACAGAAAGGTAAGTATAAAACTACCTATTTGTTTACAATACCTCAAACCAGTAATTTTGTTTTGAAAAATAAATAAATGCCTTACCCCTCACTTTGCAGCTCCAGATCTGGGCCTTTTAATCAAAAAATTAATATAATTGAGAACTGAATATAAAAGCAGAAGATCAGAAACTTTGAAATGATCAATGTTGACATGTTTCAATAACATTTGTTGATGGTAATAACTGATAATTGATGCTTTGTAGGAATGATTGTTATATTACATGTTTTTTTATTTATGTTTTGTATAATTCAATTATGTGTATTTCCTAATTTTCCTAAATTTCATAATTTTCTTCAATGCTGCTTATAAACTTTAATCAATTATGTATATTTGGCCAGCATGGTTTGACATTTTGGACTTGTAGCTAATGTGATTCTACGGTGTGGAGGGCAAACTGGACTAAAAGATTCTGATCCAGAGCTGAGCTTTCAAATGTTTTTCATATGAATGCACAGCGGGCGGGCTGCCACCAGTAAATTTGGGGTCCCCGGACACAGTCCGCAGCACTCCGCCCTCTATGTGATGTCACAACGTGTGACATAACATGGGGGCGGGCTCCAGACCAGGGAAGCCTTCCCTGAGCATTGACACCCTGTAGTTCAGTCTGCCAGGGACCGATACCATTAGGAATGGCTTATTCCTACTAGTATCTATATATCTCTCCGCAGTGTCCCGAGCAGACAGAGAGGGGACCCTGAAACTCATGGGCTCCCTCTCTGTCCGGTTTAGTGCTGCTGAGAGAACAAGTAGCTGAACTCCATGTGTTTCTACCTAAATTTACACCAGCTTAGAGCTGCTTTTAATGCATGCAGAGTGGGCATAAAGACTACGCAGCCGATGCCTAAGAACTCTGAGTCAGGTCCAGATTTTTTGGGGCGATTGGTTGAATTTAAAGGCCATCCAGCAGACCCTCTTTAACTAGAACTAGAATATTGTCAGTATTAGCTTTGTATCGATTTGTATTAAGTTACAGTCACTAGGTGGCTTTCTGAATTGTTGAGTGGTTAGTAGGAATCTTTATATTGTTTGTTTATAACTACCAAGCTCTCTGTATAAGGTATTAGTTACAAGGACTTGGATCCAGATTTAAAAAAGGGCATTTTCCGATTATTAGGAATGGGAAACACACACTTTTTGTAAGCACAAGCACTGCATTCCTAGGATGCATCTAGATTGTCTATTCCTTTCTTAAATAATTTGTGACGTTCGGATGGTATGGGACGGGAAGATGTATGGTTACTAAATGTCATTAACTTCTTAATAAATTTAATGTGAGACTTTTTGTATTAAGGTATTATTTTTGTAAATTAAGTTATGTTATCACAAGATGTATGTATGAAGCACAACTTTTATTTTAGTTTACATTATGCTGAGTCTAGGAGTAAAGTGTATGAAAGGCAATGCCTATATCAGAATTTGTGGGGCCCGGGAAATCTGAGGGGCCCCACCCCTATGTGACATCACATGGGCAGGGCCACACAGACCTGCGTCAGCATCTGGCAGGTGTGAAGGGAAATTTGCCCAGCAATGATTATGGGCACCCATTAGCTCCGGGCCCAGGACAGTAGTTATGGCTGCCTCCCTCCCCCGCCTCCCCCCCTGATGGTGGTCCTGCTAAGAGGTTTCTAATTTTGGACTTTTTACTGCTATTTAAAAATTTGCAATCAGTGATATGTTGGAACTATTGCTAACATCCCATTTTGTTTTCTTTTATAGTGTTTTATTTATCCATTGAGAGCTTGCGTAATAACCTCAATTAACATATCAGTTACTTGCATTCATGTTTTAAGAATAAAGACTTTGAAAATTAGAGTTTCACAATAGTGTCACAAGCACAAAGTTGCTGTGATGCATTTTACAATTTAGCGTAGCACTACTATGATAAAGATATTCTACACAAGAGGTGCAGTGACTAATTAATTTTACTTATTTGTTTTGTTTTGTGCTCAAATTATTTTGATCCCATGATGCTACAATGCCTATTCATGGAATTGCTATTATGTTATTGGAGACAGGGAAACTAGGAACGGAAAAATATTCTAGGATTATAGGATTAGTGCACCACTATATCACATAATATAGACACTTTTAATGCCAAAACATTAATATCAGCAGTGCAAATATCTAATAAGGAAAGGGCTATGTTTAAACAAGATAAGTGTTGTGCTAAAGTGTTACAGCCAAATACTTTCCCTGACTAGTATTTTATCTGCATTCCTGTGACTTCTGGGCTGCCATTAAAAGTTGTTAGGCCAGGGTCACATCCACGAAGCCCCACCCCTTATGTGATGTCATCGGTGATGTCACATAGGCAGTGCCCTGTGGACATGTGTTAACAGCTGACCGATGTGCATTGAAATTGCCTGGTAATGATGGTGGGCCCCATCAACTCCAGGCCCGGGACAGTAGTAAATATGATTACATATGTTGATAATGATGTCTATATATGGAAGAATTTATCATAATAAATAAACATAAATAATGCACCAGATATAGGACATAGCAGTGATAGCCCACTGACACACAAAAGGTGCATAAGTGTGCTGAATGCACCCTCCAGAT
Source organism: Limnodynastes dumerilii (assembly GCA_011038615.1). Classification (NCBI taxonomy): domain Eukaryota; kingdom Metazoa; phylum Chordata; class Amphibia; order Anura; family Limnodynastidae; genus Limnodynastes; species Limnodynastes dumerilii. The sequence continues at coordinate 459,018 of WWET01000529.1, read as the reverse complement.
ATTACGTTAGTTTACTTTGTTCCGTACAATGGCATTTAAGATAAGTTGGTCGGGGGAAGCATGTAAAGTGTACAGTGTGAGTGTCACCACCCACTTACGAGCCGATCAGCGGTCGAAAGAACCGCTGATCCGCCAGTGTGACTTAAGGCTGCCTTACAGCAGCATGCTTCACACTTGTTATGAACGAGATAGTGGAGTGATATGGAGAGTTAGCTCCCATTTCTCATGTGGACTGACAGACTTCAGGAGGGCTGGATCTGGTCCATAGAGAGCATCATTGTGAGCATTCACTAATACAAAATATTTCATAGTGATTGTCACCCAAAACAGACAGGTGGACTGATCGAGAGTTTGAGAGTGGAAAACAGGGACAAATATATACCTTGGCTTAATCAGGTTGCAATGAGTGGGTTGCAAATCACACATAAAGCTATGAAGCTGTGTAATTTCCATCACTAAGTTATAGTTGTGCTAGGAAACATCAGCTTTCAACTCTAATTCTTTTTGCACAGTTTAAATCCTCCTCCCCGCCCCAACCCTGTACCAGTTCAACATGGTTTTGTCCACCTGTTTGTCTGTGAAATTTATTCTAGTTATAGCAAAATAGTGACCTCATAAAGTCTTGGCCCAACTAAAGAACTCCCCATAGAACATATGGTCAGTTATTGTCTTTTATACCTCTATAGCCTACCTTTTCAGAAATAAATGCTCAAGCATGCAATAAAAAATAAGTCATCTGAAATAAAACATGTACATCTACAATGTACTGACTTCTTTCATATTTGCTAAGCATTATATGATATATAAATATATAGATGTACCTACCACACCTGCTGCTGCCTCTGCTCCAGTATACATGTGTATCTGGATCCTAATCACTTATTTCTAAAAGGTGAACCTTACTCTGACTTGCACTCTGTCAGCATCACCGGCTGTCTCCGTGGTCTGCATTATTATTATTTATATAGTGCCACAAGTTGTCCGCAGCTCTTTATAGATAACATTAGACATTCCCATCAGTCCCAGCCCCTATTGGAGCTACATACTAAGGGCCCTAACACATTCATGCATACACACACTAAGACTAGGGTTAATTTAGTCCACAGCCAATTAACCTATCAGCATGTTTTTGGCATGTGGGAGGAAACCGGAGCACCCGGAGGAAAGCTACAAAGACAAGGTGAAGAACATTCAAACTCATATATAAAGCCTAGCCTGGGAAACAAACTCATGACCTCAGCGCTGTGAGGCACAAGTGCTATCACTGAGCCACCATCTCCTCCAACCAACAACTGACTAACCACCAATGGCACCACAGAGCACTCTGTTTAAGTCTCCAATTGCCAGTACAAGGTGTATCCAGTGTACTTTCCTGCTCTGCTCTGTTACTGGGATCTTTCACTTCTTAGTGATTTCCTCTGTGTAGTTATCTGCAGCTCCAGCCTGTTTATTCAGTCCTGCAGTCTGTGCAATCATCTGCAAAGCTCCAGCCTACTTAATCAACTCTGAAGCCTGTACAATACTGAACAAACTACATGCAGCCATCAACCTCTGATATTAACTGAAACTACCAAACTTAGCTATTGACTGTTAGCTGCCTGAACAAATATCTGCTGCTATTAACCTATTTTATCATCTGCAGGTAATACAATTACATACCTGTCCTACAATCTGTATCTATCAAACTCTGCCTTCAGGGACTGGTCAGATCTAGGACTCTTATGCATCTGTCTGCATGCATTCTGTGACTAAGTCCTGCTACCTCCCTCGTCTGTTCTACTCCATCATGCCCCCAGATACTTCTAAGTCTATTCACTACTATGGTCAGTTTCAAAAGGACTCCAAGTACTTTAAGGTTCCTAGTTTCCACTATCAAAGCACAAAACTCCATACAAGGAAACACGGATTGCATGCCCAAGGACCAGACTTTTTAACACAAAGGTTATAAGTTTATTTTTTATTTTTTAAACTTTCTTTTATTGAAGCAGCAGGTAAACAGTAGGTAAACATTTGTACATAGTGGACAAGAGCTGCAACTACATTTTTCAACAACATACAATAAAATAATACAATGTTACAACAGGATGATAACACAGTGTATGTATAGTAGGGGTATGGAGGAGGGGGAAGGGAGGGAGAGGGGAGATCACCAGGGAGTCATATCAGGGTGGGAGTAGGACATTGGGGACGCACTGGGTGCCTAGGTGAATGAAAAATAAATAAATAAAAAAGGATAATGGCAATAGGACGGCTATCGTGTAGGTTGGAAGTTTAACCTCAATTGGGGATGGGAAGGAGATTGCAGGTCGAACCAAGGGGACCACACCTTATAGTAGGCTGCCTCTGTGCCTCGTAGATAAGCAGTCATTTTTTCCATGCCTGCGATAAACCAGATATATGATATCAGGGAGTGAAGGGGAGGAGGGGCTTTCTGCTTCCAGGCTTTGGCGATGAGGCACTTGGCTGCAGCCAAGACTTG
>WWET01000529.1:430048-454641 GCA_011038615.1 Limnodynastes dumerilii | reverse complement strand
CATGCGCAGTAGCTATTGTTCAGTGAATTACGTCCGTCTATGGAAGATGGATGTAATTCAGGATCCGGCCCAATGTCTGTAATAGAGACTAGAGTGTGTTTTGTTTTATTGTGTCTATCAGATTTTGTCCCAAAAACTGACCATCGTTGTGACGAACTACACCTGGATAGGTGAGGGCAGCAGATTTGCGCATCTGCTGTGTAATAACTCTGGATCAGGTCCATCATATGTTTTAAAATTAAGAGAAACCTCACCTAGAGGCAGCCTTAAAGCCCTCAATAATAACTTAGCAACAACACCTCCTGGTGGCTGCTTGACCTAGACATACTGCAAACAGTATTACTTAATTTGGTGGATGCTAAAATCTATTTATAGGCCGATAAGCTAATAGGATGATAGGCCAGAGTAATAATATAAAAGTGTTTTGACATTCATTGATTTAAAAAAGAAATTATACGTAACATACACATGTACAAAAAATGAAAGATTAAACATGAAATTTACTTTAAACGTCCCAAGAGTAAAAAATATATTAATGGTTATCATCGTTTATTAACCACAATATGTTAAGATAATAATAAATGTTTTTTATTACAAATATACCATACAACGGAACAAATATCATTTTAACTAATTATTTTCAGTATGTTGTGGCTTATTAACTTTATTGTTTATTCCTATATACTTGTATCACTATATACAGAGTAAATAAAAAGTCTTTAAAAATATTGAAAAACAAATGCGTGAATGTTTTTAGCCTGCACGGTTTTATCATTTTTTTTTATGGTAACAAGAAACAGTCACATGGGAAATCTTTACTACAATTCCAGACTATTGAGATTTTCTAAAAGACAGAGCATCTCATTACACACTTGTATTTTCAGCTCAAGTAGTCGGGATTTAAGAGATATTCAACCTATGTTTTGCAAGACAAGACTCTATATAATTGCTATTTTGAACACTGGATTTCATATTAACTTGATGCTTATTAAATTGTACAATTCAATAGAATTTTTCAATTACAGACCAGAGGTCTGAGCTCTCTTGCCTAGATTACTGTGGACTTGTGGTTTTCACAATGTTTATGAGTGAATGAGTGAATCATGCATATATTGCACAAGTATCTCTGAATAATAACACAGAAAAAAGTATAATCACCAGAGTAATTCCACTAAAGTATGTAGATACAGGTATTTTCTATATTCAGCCATACTTTATGCATGATACCTTGTGATTTTAAAGCTTCAGCAATAATGGCATTTGATATTAGCATGACATGCCAAGGAATAAGGGGCATGATTAAGAGTTTAAGAGTGACAGCCAAAATAAGTGCAAGTGAACAAGTGAGGGAAGAAGGAGGGAATGGTGTAAATAACAAGGTAGAACCGTTGCGAGTCCCCGCTGCGATGTTTCGCATTGCGAAATTGGGACAGCCGAAAGTAGCCTTTCAGCCTATTTCAAATGTGTGCCACTGCAAATTTTTTTTTTTATGAATGGGCAAGTATGTGATTCGCATACTCACCCATTCATTTATGGGAAAGACGCCAGCACCGTCACGGGACCTAAGGTGGGTTAGGCTGATAGGGGGAGACTTAGGGTTAGGCTGTGGGGGGAATGATTTAGGGTTAGAATAAGGGAAAGGGTAGGTTTTCTATCTTACCTAACGGAACGTAGTCGGTGCTCCGGGGATCGATTGCTATGCCTCTTCGAGGCATAAGCAATCGATATCCCAGCCAATTCGGAACTGGCTGGGGGCGTACAGCCCTTTCAGAATAGGGACGTTCGCTATGGGGACCTACACCCAATTTAGAATTAATCGTTTTTGTGTCCTCTTCCCACCCAACTCTTCAAAGCACCAAAGGGAAAAATAAATATTTTCTTTTTCCATAGAAATTACATTCTCTGGTACTTTTACATTTTCACTACCAACCTTTTAGCAGTTCTATGGAAAATCAGTTTGACATAAGAGATTATCCATAGGATTTTTTAGTGCATGAAATCCCACTTTATGCTGGATAATGTTGGCATTAAATAAATATTAAAAGTAATTGTTGAGAATAAATCTAGTGACAATTTGCAGTATATGTATAAAACCCAGCAATTATCTTGTGCTTTTCTCAGTACTATATAAACATATTTTGCATGTTCCTTTCCAAGCTCTTCACAGTGACAGTCTACTTTTTTGATACATTCCCTTGATAACTTAATGAGGGTACTTTAACATGACCTTTCACTTTCTTAAACCATTGTACAGTAATTATCATTACTAAATATATTCACTAAAAGTGAAAGATCCCTTGATATACATTTAAATAGCTTTAATGTCATTAATGGTAAGCTTTCTCATTCTATCTTCTCTAGTTGTGATCCACAGTAATTACCTTCTAAAATAACTGTATCACTTTTATAAATGTCTTCCTGTAGCAAGAAAACTTTTAAAAGAAGTTATTTTTGTATTCATCGAAACATAAAAAAAGTTGTATATTGGTAAAGACTTAGTTTATGTACTCGCTGTTACTCTCTGTTATTATTCTTGCAAAACCTTGCAACAGAAGATACACCAATACATAAATGTTAATGCATTTCTTAAATTTTTTTGATTTATTTTTGATAAATACTGCCTTGTATTGGTGTATCTTCTGTGGACCATGGTGGTTATAAACCATTAAATCAGGTATATGAATATGAATTTAGAAATTGGGTTACCTCAAATCTAAAGGAATTCGTGAATATGATTGGCTTCTAGGCTTGACAACTGATTTAATTAGACAAACCTACTAAGGGAAGTGATAGAAGATGATGTAGATATTTGGTATGTAAGTCTTTACAGTGAGGTATGGGAAAATATAACTCGGTAATGGAATTACTCAGGTTGGCTTGTGCTTCATAGTTATGTAGTCAGGTATTAATACATTGTTTTACTATTACATTAAAGCTTTATTATTATATTACATTCTCTCTACCCTTACTCTTGTTATATTTTTCCACTTACTTTTTCTTTCATATTCTTATCCTTAAGTATACATATTCAATGTTCTTCATGTACAGTTGAGCATATATAGGTCTAGAATATGTTGCATGCATTAAAAATTTTTAGTCAAACTCAATATCATTATATATTTATCAGATTTATCAGTAGTAATTTTTTTTAAAAAAATTCAGTTGTTTTTTGTGGGTTTTTTTTGTCAATCTCCTTGGAATGTTCAAGACAAATATTCCAGCTATAGGAATTGTTTGGGTATGTACATAATATGATAAATAGAGTCAGTGCTTTTTTTTGTAAGAAAAAAGGTGCTGGAACTATCATCAACTCACGCATGACCACACGATCAATCACAAACCGAGCAGCGCCACAAGCCGAGCAGTGCCATCACAACCAGCGCGGACGAAGCACGCATGCATCGGACTTGACACACAAGCAGCCCACATGCACTGTTTTAATGATTTTGCAGCCGAAACGTTTAAAACTTTTAAAAAGTGGAAACTCCATTGAAAAAAGGTGACGAAACTCTGTTCCGGTGCGTTCTATGACAAAAAAAAAGCACTGATTATGGTTCTCTGGAAACGTACATGTGAGTGTGTGTGTGTGTGTGTGTGTATGGGCATTTTTAATAAAGGATAATTCATTTTATATTTGAAAGTTTATGTTCATTTGTACAATGACACTGGTGCTAACCGGTTTAGAGCTTATTAGGCTCCATTTTGGGGGGGGGACCACATGCCGTATATATCTTCTGCTACTATTGTTACCATTTGGTACCGGCTATTGCTGGAAGCAATAAAATCAGAGCAGCCTCTGCTAAAAGTACTAATGTGAAAACATTAGCATTGTTTGGCTTCTGTGTATATTGAGGGCATGTTACAAGGCTTGGTTTACATCTGCACCTAACTACATCAACTCACATATCAAAGCTTACGCTGGACTTCCCACTACTTCAGTTACATATTTGTTTTTACTTGTTTGATTTATTCCTTTTTTCTCATTTTTATAATGTTTGATATTCAATGCCTCTCGCATATATTTATCTTGATTAAAGCTTATTATAAACACAATGAGATGCGATTAGGAATTGCTTCTGAATGCATTTGATTGAATAGTGATCATCAAATGAATATTAAATGCATTTATGAAAGCAGTACAGTATATATGTATTTTAAGTATACATATCCCTATGTTGTCATTACAGTACCTCTGGGAATAACTGAATAGAATTGCTAGTGTAACAACAAAACTATAAATAGTACTCTTTATAGTAATTTACATTTTTATTGCATGTAGGAAAACAGGTTTAAATTAACAAAAAATAATAATAATTTTAATACTGTGAGTAAACTTTGCTCAACGTTTTTTATTTGATTAAAGTTATTCTAAGTAGTTATTCTAAGTAGTGTATTTATTTTTATTTTTTATTGTTCCTAACCCGTGGAAAGACTGATTAAATAGTATCAGATTACACAATAAGGCACTGAGTGAAAAAGTAAAAATCAATTTACACTTATATAAAAATGGGAGAATGATTGCTTTTTTCTTTTTGTAGTGACCAGATTTGTGATTTTCTTCCTTACAATTTATATGACATATTAAACATGTGTTTTAAAGAAGATTTCATGGTGTGAGAATCTGATTTTTCCTGTCACTCTTAGGTTATATCACTCTCACGCCATATCATTAAAATTGATTCCTCCGATGGAATATGCTAAAATTCTGTTATTACAAGGTTAAAAAAATGTAATAAGTAATCATAATTTACAACAAACAAAATTGAATTTATAGGCAGCATTTCCTAGCCCAATATGCATGGACATATACTTGGCTACAAACAAAGGTGGGGATGGGACTTAGAATATATCATGAAATGTCAATCAGACCATAGCACACTGCTTGGTTTCCCCATCGCCTTATGCATCTTAGCACTCTACAGTTTTAATGCTGACTATTTGATTAAGAATCCCCCCCCCTCCGCCAAGAATGGTTATTTACATTACTTGGGTAGACCTGGAGCTTTGATACTATAATAACATTTGATAGATAATGAGTTATTTTCAATTAATTAAAGAAACTGATTACAGAGGTTAGCACTATGATTGCTTTGATTACTGGGTCTGGTGGGAAATAAATGTTAATTGTTTGATTGTAATGAATGTTTCTAGACTTTGGTTGTAATTGTTTTTTGGTGTATTGCATTTATGAATGCTAAATATTTAGTGATATGTCTGTTACGTTATGAAACAGTCCACTTGCATTTCACTATCTAAATCAACTAGCTGCTGGTAGGAGGATGGGACTTAAAAGGGACCTAATCCAGAGTGACAGCATTTCATTTCAAACTGAGATGTGTGCACAGGCATAAGAGCTGCGTTTTTGAGAATCAAATGAATTTCATTTAACTTTTGCTTTTTGCACTTTAATTTGAGAAACTGATATTTAGACTTGGACTAGAAAATATCACTTCTCAACTTTATTATGTTTTGAAGCAGATTAAATTTGCCTCACCTGCTAATCAATATTGTTCCGCTCAGGTTTAAGATTCCATTTAATTTCCTGTTATTTTCGAACTCTGGATCCGGTTCTTAGTCAGGTGTAACCGATTATAGGCTTGTGTCTCTCCCCAGTAGTCCAATATTGTTTGATTGTTTAGGTGCTTAGACATGACTTCTGCAAGGCCATCCATGTGTGTGCGTTGTAAGTCCCCGCACCGATGGCTGTCATTACAAAGTAGGAACAGCCGAAAGCCGCTTTTCGGCTGTCTCTATTTCGAATGACAGCCGGTTTAGAATTTTTTTTATGAATGGGTGAGTATGCGATTTGCATACTCACCCATTATTTTTCAGAAGCACCGCTGCCTGAAACAGTCCACTTGCATTTCACTATCTAAATTAACTAGCTGCTGGTAGGAGGATGGGACTTAAAAGGGACCTAATCCAGAGTGACAGCATTTCATTTTTCCAGGATACAGCCTGTCTATTTTCAAACTGAGACGTGTGCACAGGCATAAGAGCTGCGTTTTTGAGGATCAAATTAATTTCTTTTAACTTTTGCTTATTGCACTTTAATTTGAAAAACGGATATTTTGACTTGGACTAGAAAATATCACTTCTCAACTTTATTATGTTTTGCAGCAGATTAAATTTGCCTCACCTGCTAATCAATATTGTTCTGCTCAGGTTTAAGATTCCATTTAATCTCCTGTTATTTTCAAACTCTGGATCCGGTTCTTAGTCAGGTGTAACAGAGTATAGGCTTGTGTCTCTCCCCAGTAGTCCAATAATGTTTGATTGTTTAGGTGCTTAGACATGACTGCTACAAGGCTTTTCGGTTGTCTCTATTTCGAATGACAGCCATTCATTTTCAGAAGCACCGCTGCCGGATCACTGGAGAGGTGTCTAACCTTAGGGTTAGGCTGTGGGGGATGTGAGAGACAAAGGGTTAGGCTGCGGGGGGTGGGAGACTTAGGGTTAGGCTGTGGTGGGGAGACTTAGGGTTAGGCTGTGGTGGGGAGACTTAGGGTTAGGTTTAGGGTTAGGGTTAGGGAGTAGGTTGGGGATAGAATACTTCATTTCCTTTCATAGCACCGTATGCGGTGCTCCGAGGATCGATTGCTAAGTCTCATTAAAGCATAAGCAATCGATATCCCAGCCAGTTTGGAACTAGCTGGGAGGGAATGGCCCTATCGATATAGGGCAGTTCGCAACTTCTAGTGTTAGGATGATTCCTTTTGTCCCACTGAAACAGCAAGATCCTTAAAAAGTAAAGGTTTTTGCTTTTTTGTTCAACATATTATTCATTGTAATAGAGATTTTTATTTCATCTATAATTATAAATGAAAATGAGCAATATTTGAAAAGAATCACAGTTTTATAAATAAACAAAATAGTCAAGAACAAAATGATGTGTGAAATGACAAAAACAAAGACATAGTCAGATAATACACAATATCCACTACTGCATGCGAAATTAAAGTATGCGTGAGACAGACAACAATGACTTGCATCTTACTATAATGGTTACAATTATCTCAAGTTTCCTAAGTAACGTGTTAACGAAGCCGAAGTGAAAGCAACCCTTATTCTGGATCATCTTAATAGGCCTTGAAAATGTCCTTCAGTCACTTCAAGTTTATTATTGTGAAGGGATGAGGTTAGCTGAGGCAATATTAGGTGTTTCTTATCCATGATGTACTTTTTTTCTTGTCTCCTTCTGACGTTATGTCTTTAGCAACATTAAAGTAATTAGCATAACAATAAGTGCAGATTCTGACAGAGGATTCTAATGTGTTTAACTGCTCCTGCATTTCTGAGCACCTTGTTTCTAATGCTAATTATAGTTTCTTCAGCTTAGAAGTAGCTGTTGCATAAAATAAGCTAAAACCACAAATAGGTTAGTAAGGGGTAAAAATATTGGATGGTATAAAATGATAACTATGCATGCAATGCTAACTTTTACCACAAACAGTATGGCTCTAATCAATAACCATAGAGCAGTTTGTTTTTATGTAAAAACTGCCATTATCACATGAAAATGACCTGGAACTGGATTCACAGATCCGTATTTACTATGTGCACGTTTGTACGCATGCATGTAGCAAGGCAACACCCATGACACTCCCCTTGGCCACACGGGTTTTTGGTGACTTCCGCCTCCATAGGGAAACCTTTAGTCTACTTGTGTACTTACGTGTGTATGTTACTTATGTACATGGGTATTTATCTAATCGCACTCTCAAATGCCAATTTAAATGCTTTCCCCCAGCCACTTTTGCGTAACTTCTACCGTTCAGGTAAAAAACGCGCCCCTCCACACGTATGTCCCTAAGTGCGATTCACAAGTCTGTGCTGAAAGTACTTACGTGCGTAAATACTAAGTAAAGTGCGTGGAAAAAGTTACCATGCATGCGCAGTTAATCCGCTCCTAAAAATACGCACCCAACCACATGCAAAAACAGATCTGTGAATACGATTTCATATATTTATATTGTTTTTTTCAGTATAGGAAGGGGCCATATATTTTAATTAATATACGAACAGGGTCCATGCACTTTTATTTTATTATGAATGAAGAACATTCTGTTTTCTGCAATACAAGTGCATGCTTTGCCTTATAGTACTATATGCCGCAGCATGCTAAGGGTTAATTGAATGCCGCGGCAGCCATTTTAATTATTTAAAATGTCTTTTAAGAGTTTATTAAAATGTAAAAAAATAAACATTACAAAAAAAAGCCCAGAAGGGCCACGATGTGTGGCGATTTTTAAACGGTAAATTAGCCGCAATTAATCCATTAATTGTGGCGAATTAAACCTTTAAAAATCACCACACATCATGAGAGTTACCAAATCGACAGGGAAACTCGAACCTTTGAAAATCTGGAAATTAAAAAAAAAATCGCTGGCAAACACGTCCCCAGTCAAAACACCCCCCTTACGCACTTTGCATGCATAAGTGGGGTGCCGGACGCAAGTCTGGATCCGGTCCTATGTAGCAATATATCCAGCACATTTTAAAAGCGTAATATAGTTTATAGTTTAAGATTGGTAGCTATTCACATTCTATATATGGGGGTGATTTACAAAGGGTAAATTATAGAAAAAGTATGTAGAATTTGTATGGTAAAACATGTATGGAGCTGGTCCAGAGTTGTGCTTACACCTATTTTGTAGGTGTGAGCTCAGCAGGTGATCGCACTGCACATGTGCATAACGGGAACAAGCACAGAAAAGTGGATGATTCGCCTGTGACCGCTTCTGTGTGCTCTGCACTAGTGAAATGCAGTGTTCCACTATATTTAAAGAGTGCTGCTGGATTCCCTGCACTTCCACCTAAAGTTGTGCAGCTGCTCAGGGCTGGTATAAGTGTCAGACAGAGGAGCTTTGGCCCTGTTCATAATTAAAACACCTCCCTACATATTTTACATTATGAAACTGTTACATTTAAGAATCAGTTATGTTCTGTAACAGAAACTGATCATAAACTACATTAGACTGACTTTTATTTTCTTTGCTGGAATAAGAGCGTATTGCTGCACATTTTGCTCAATCCTTTTTTAAAAAAAATACAATTATTGATTTTAAAGCGGTTTTGTGTCATTAAAAAAACTAGCAAATCTAAATTGTTATAATGCTTATTAAAATGAAAGAATTTGGTAACTGCAGTTTAAAATATGAAATGTAAATAACTATGAAACATGCAGACTTGTATAGGCTACTGTATTACATCTTTTTGCTCATCTTTCTATACTAGGGTTGCCGTTTCTCCAGGAATATCCAGGAGACTGGCGGAATTCGGGGCAAATCTCCCGCCCGGCTTCCCTGACTCTCATTACAGCAATTGGGGAGACTTGATGACGTGATTTTCGTCACCCCCAGGAGCACTATAAATTGCAGTAGTGCTGGGCAAGGGGTGGGGTTTAATGACGTAATTTGCATTAGTCGTGTCAATCCCCATCCCCCTTACTGGCATCTATTTCTTCCCTCTGAGATATAAAAAAGTCGGCCACCCTGGGCTATACTCATCCGTTTGTGTGTTTCAAAAGCTGCTCATTCTTAGTATGACCTTTCCAAACTTACTAAGGGCAATCCACTGCACTAAAACTCTGGATAAGCTCCTAGACACCTGAACAAAATCACATTGCAATGTAAGGCATGCAAATGCAAGCAGGAAAAGATGCGGTATAGAACTCACATACTGCATAACTTCAGGTTTAATCTGTAAATTAGAGTTGAGTTACGAAACATCACTTCTCAACTTTAAAACTGGGTGCACACTTGTGCAGTTCTTGTTGAAGCCGACCTAGCAGTTGTACGATATTGGATAAGCGTGCAAGGTTACATCAAGTCATGGTCATGTAAAAATTTTTTAAACATGCATAAAAATCAGCAGAACTGATTGTCAATCACCATACCAATGTGCAAATGTGTATGCTATTGGTTTATACATTTCTTCCCCCAATGATTATTTTATTATTATTATTATTATTATTATTATTATTAATATTATCATTTATTTATAAGGCGCCACAAGGTGTCCGCAGCGTCGTACAAAATACAACAGAATACAGTACAGACATACAGGGTACGCATGGACAGCATAGTACATAATAAAATACAAAATAAGTATAAAAATATCACATAAATACAATAAAGTGAAGCAAGCACAGAATGCAAGGCAAAATGTGAGTTGTCAAGCTTGGCAGATAAGGAGGGATGCACAGTGAGAGGTTGAGATGGAAGGGCGTATTCAGAGATCCGTATTTGACAAAATTTCCATGCGTATTTTTAGGATCGGATCGACTGTGCATTAACTGTGCATGCGTAGTACATTTTATACGCTGTCAACATAGAGGATAAGCGTGGAAATGCCTAAGGGACGGACTTGTGAATCGGAAGTGAAAAAATCCGCACCTAAGTCCGACTGAAATATACGCACCAAAGGATTAGCATAGAAACTGGCGGGGGGAGCATTTAGATCAGGGGTGTCAAACACAAGGCCCGCGGGCCAAATCCGGCCCGCCAGACCTCGTCTGATGGCCCGCGGTGCCGCCGCCAGCCTAAAAGGGGGCACATGGCTGGGCACTATAAAAGGGGGCACATGGCTGGGCACTATAAAAGGGGGCACATGGCTGGGCACTATAAAAGGGGGCACATGGCTGGGCACTATAAAAGGGGGCACATGGCTGGGCACTATAAAAGGGGGCACATGGCTGGGCACTATAAAAGGGGGCACATGGCTGGGCACTATAAAAGGGGGCACATGGCTGGGCACTATAAAAGGGGGCACATGGCTGGGCACTATAAAAGGGGGCACATGGCTGGGCACTATAAAAGGGGGCACATGGCTGGGCACTATAAAAGGGGGCACATGGCTGGGCACTATAAAAGGGGGCACATGGCTGGGCACTATAAAAGGGGGCACATGGCTGGGCACTATAAAAGGGGGCACATGGCTGGGCACTATAAAAGGGGGCACATGGCTGGGCACTATAAAAGGGGGCACATGGCTGGGCACTATAAAAGGGGGCACATGGCTGGGCACTATAAAAGGGGGCACATGGCTGGGCACTATAAAAGGGGGCACATGGCTGGGCACTATAAAAGGGGGCACATGGCTGGGCACTATAAAAGGGGGCACATGGCTGGGCACTATAAAAGGGGGCACATGGCTGGGCACTATAAAAGGGGGCACATGGCTGGGCACTATAAAAGGGGGCACATGGCTGGGCACTATAAAAGGGGGCACATGGCTGGGCACTATAAAAGGGGGCACATGGCTGGGCACTATAAAAGGGGGCACATGGCTGGGCACATAGAGTGGACACATAGACCTACAGATACAACCGGCCCTTTGATGGGGACCAAACTCCTAATGCGGCCCCCGATGAATTTGAGTTTGACACCCCTGATTTAGATGATGGAAAGCTTACAGCTATAGGGAGTTGGATCTTTGGAGGACTATAAAAGTGTGTGCCAGCTTAGTTCTGTTTTTGCAGTTACATGGGACTCAATGTGCAGCTCAGCATGGTTTTGCTAAGGTGTTCATTTGTACTCTTTTTCTGTGAACTCTCAGACTCGGGCTTCATATGTCCAAATGTAAGTGACAGCAAGACATTGCAGGCCATTGTATCATAAAAATGTTAGAACATGGAAAAGATGCTTATGCAAAAGCAACAGCATTGCTTTGGAGTGGAAGTTATTAATGCAATGCTACATAATGTATGCATAATGATTCTTCCCTATAGACAAATTTGAAATATACCTTGTTGTGTTTTGTCCTTTTCTGTTCTAATCTAAGAAATTTATGCATCCTTTCAGTTTCTTCAGTTATGTATATTATAAAGCTCTCACCCAGTCTTGAATTATACCAAATATATTAAATTTTTTCACCAAACGGTTAACTTTGTCTTGCTTTGTTATGCATTTTAAAGCTTTCTTTCTTTGTTTAAACAATGTTTGTTCTTATCATTGACATTAAAATTACCGTACTATGGACGTGATGAGTCTTGGACGCTGGAGGCACCAGGGAGGCAGCGGTACCTAACCATTCTTACAGCAACAGGCACCACAATAAATCAAGCCACAACTCATTGCTCACATCATTAGAGCTCCCCTGTTTTAATGAAGAGACATTTTCCCATAATAAAGCCAGCAAAGCAGCAAAAGACCCATCTGGACAGACCTCTGGTGGCTAACAATATGGCCGCCGTTGCCTCAGCACATATACCCTGCTCAGGATTATCAACCACTCCAAGGACTCTTCAAATGGAGGAAACGTCTCTGGATTCTGCCCCAGACACCCCAATTATCTATGGGGATGTGGTAAAAGCAATTAAGAATACCATTATCCCAATAATGCAAGACCAGTCTGCTACTTTCACACAAGCAGTGCAAGAATTAAAAAAACAACCAACAAATGAATCAAAGAATCTCCTTCACTGAGCAAATAGCAGGAGAGGCATTTAAAGACATCCAGGTGCTAAAAACCACTGTAAATAATTTACAAAACGTCAAAGTCATATGTGGAAAAAACTAGATGACCTAGAAAAAAGGTCCCGGTGGAATAATTTACCCTTAATAGGACTTCCAGAAACCCTGAAGGGTCCAACCTTTATGGATTTTATTACTAACACCCTGCCAACACTACTAGAAGTGTGATATGCAAAGCAGATACGCAAAACAGACCAGTGCTTTTTCGATGTATGAATTTTATACATAAGGAAATATTATGGGTTGCCTATAGAAACAAAGATAATCTGATATAGGAAGACAGACACCTACAAATATTTAAAGATTACCTCGCTGAGGTTTCCCGGGCCAGGAGGGAATTTTCCTCGGTCTTCTCAGGCCTAGTCAAGGCCCAACGTAAATTTGCCTTGCTATTCCCTGCATGCTTACGATGTTTGAAGGTAAAGAGTACAAATATTTCTCCTCTTGAGCAAACCTGTGAGCCTATCTACAAGAGGAAACCCTGGCCAAGAAGACAACTCCTAGATGGATTTTCTGATAAGTAACGATTAATAAGTAGAGTTCTAAAAGTTTCTACAGTTATTCTTCTATGCAACGCTAACAACATGACTGTTCTAATCTCATTTCCACTGCTATCTTGTATTGCTTATCATTTTGGGGATTACAATCTTATAATATCTTTGGGTACGCTAAGTAGAACCTAAAGCCTCCCAACAGCCTCAACTCCAACTGTGGGATGAACTTTCTGAGCAACAGAGATGCTCCTCTCTGCCTAACTCATCAAGTAATCTATTCTTCAATAGCATTCCTGGATTTGGACAATCCTATGCCTTGACTCCTAAATTTACATTAATATGAGAATTGATTAAGTTTATTATAGACAATCAAATTGAAGCCTGCATATTACAGATTTAAATGTAAAGTAGTGCATGACGTGATCTGGATATTTCTCCTATTAGTTGTTTACCTACCCCTCAAGCACTTTGTATGCTTTGTTGTAACAACTTAAACCCATTGTAATACATATTGTTACAAACATATTAGGTATGCAAAGAGTGAACATTTCTTTATTGTTTGTCTATATAAATACAAAAATAAACAGTATTCTTAAAAAAAAATATGCCATATCAAATTCACATTTCTGTTCATTGTTTATAAAATATTTTATCCTATAAAAAAATTGCTTCAAACTCAGAGCATTGAGAATGTTGCTTAAACATAAACCTGTAATGCATGTCCTCATAAGGGATCGGATTCACACTTAAGTTTGAGATCCATAGTTGCAGATATGCATGTATCCACATCTACTTCACCCATCCCCTGCCCCGCCCCCAATTTTGGTTGCCTACAAGTTGCCTACAACCTTAACTAACCGTGCGTATTTTCCTTTAAGTGGTGAAAATACTCACGGAGAATGACCAGTCTGCCTAATCTACATCCCTCCCCTCACCCACTTTACCTATCTTCTTCCAGAGGCTTCCCTGGCATGCTGACTCTCTCTTAAAAATCTAAACTTAAAGACCGCACAGTTTATCTATGCGCCTAGAGGCTACGTAGGTTGCAAAGTCATGCACAGTCCAATGGCAAATGGCAAAATAAGCACCTAAGATTCCTCTGCTTCTTAGTTGTGAATCAGGGCCTAGATGCTTATAGATATTTCATATTGACTATACCTCTTATACAACACAGTCCACAGTCATAATCTTAGTCCCAATACAATGTAATAAATCCCTTAAAGATATTAAATACTCTCACTGCTTAATTTTATCTCTTTAATTTGCCATTTCATTCTATTAGCTGTTTCACTTCATTTGTTAAGCAATTTTGTTTTGCTACTACGATATCTTTTGTGCTGTCTGGTCACCCAGTCCTAACACTACACAAAGCAGCCCACCCCCATTCAGAGAGTCTGTCATTTATCCACTCTGTAATTACATTTGGACAGAAATGTCTCTATCTTAAATCTGTCATTGCATTCTATATAGTTTATTCTGACTTCCAATCACCTTCACATCACTATTCCAGTGTCTACCCTTCGTTTAATACTAACTACATAGTGACTTAAGCCTAATGTGTTCCTAATCCCTCATTGACACAACCTCCATTCAGCTTTAATACCACATTGACCCATTGTGCATTTGGTTTTAACGCATCATGGTTCATCCTTCAATACATCTGCAAATTTTGAGATAACACAAAACTACTCCACACATACAAATGAAACCTCTTAATTCATTTATTTTCCTTTTTATAGTCCTTTAATGAAATAATTCCAATTTCTTTGTTATTTATACATTAAAGTCAAATTCTACACTCAATTAAAATCAGTTTCTCCATATGACAGTAAGATGTTGGTAAATGTATGTAGACTTCACTATATATTAGCATCTCAATAGCTTATTAGTCATTCGATCTAAACACTTTATTACCTCAGTTTGACAACTTACTACTGCCAATTATTTACAATATTGCAACATCTAAAGCCATGTACATAGTTTGTAGTTTCATTCCCTAAGTCAATCACATCACTTCTCTGGCAGTAATTAGTTCATACAAATTACATACACAGTTACTTGATTTGCATTGCTTAGTCTAAACAGCCTGCTCTCTGACATCTTCCTTGTGCTTTTCTGTAATTTGTGTCACTAATCCAGTCACCTTGCTTGCCATTTAACTGTAATCCTTCAGTTAGTCATACATCATCCTTCATTAGCCTAATCAATCATCCTTGAGCATGAGCGCCAGTTCATGGGACTTTAAATAGCGTATCTTTTTTTATACATTTTTATTATTTTTATTTGTATTATTTTTAATAATTTTTATTATTTTTATTATAATTTTTTTATATTCCCTTTATATAGCACTCCTGTTCTGCTGAGCTACAGAGCTTTCAGCTGCCTTATTTTGTACTTTTCAATACTTTTCTTTTCCCATTATCTCCCAATTACCAATGTTGTTATCACTTACTTATTTTATACAAAACTTTTCATTCTATAAAACAGAAAACAATAGGTCCAATGCATTCATACTTTCACTTTACCAAGACAGCAAATCTCTCACTAGTATTATTCAAAATCTCTACACAAACAGGGGCAGATTCAGAACCATGTCCACCTGTGTTTTTACGTTTGCTGTGAGCGTAAAAGCGCCCTTTTACTTACTGCTTATGTGCGTGGCAGATGTTTCACCATATAACTCAGAGTGTAAGGCCTTCGTCGTAACAGCATCGTAACTATAGACGAAGGGGCATGCCAGCAATACGACACTTGTAATTAAGCTTTGGGGGCGGGGTGAGGCATTTAAATCGTACAGTATGGGTATGCTTAGCTGCGTAGGTACGTTCATCGGTTATGGCCGACAGGAGTTATGCATGGAAAAGTTAGGGTAGGGTTTGGAAAGTGTAAAACGGCAAAAGTATGTACGACCGATGGGGGTGCCTAGTAATTACGATCACGTAAATACGATACGCGTTGATACGGAAAGGAAACATAGATCTGGATATACCCCATGATTTTCATCAATAGTAGTCTTGGCCTCAGTTACTATAGAAATACATAGAACTGTTAAGATACTCATCTTATCTATATAAATTTGTGTAATCAATTAATTTGGTTACACTGCACAATATATAAGGGTACAAAACCTTACAGTGGAGCAGATTGAACAGTGCAGATTCAACTATATACAGTCGCCCAGTCTTTCCCAAATCTGAACCCATTTCAGTGTATGTTTTGTGCATCCATCCATGCATCAGAATGCATTGTTCCCCCTGTGTTTACAGCTGCCTTATCTATTGTCAGTGATGTTGGATTTCTCATACTCTATGCACATTAACACATACCTCCAGAGAGTGGAAAGTAGCCGTACATCTTGATTTGCCCAGGGCGGACCATTTAGATTTACAGATTAAAAACAAAAAAGTGTTTAGTATTGTTATTTGAAATTTTAATATTGTAGATAAATGTATTAAAAGCAATTTCAACTGTTGGAAACATAAAGACGATTGAACAAATTAAAGTTGTAGCTTAATTGTATGCTGTCACTAATATCAATTTTATATTGTTTTTCCTTATGTGAAATAGCTGGATCAGCACTATTTTTATTTTCTTGGAAGAACTGGAAAAAATCCCAAAAGAACTTGAGTCTACTGCTATCTATCTGCAAGGCAGAGAAATTGACTCATTTGCAAACTATGCACTATAAATTCATAAAGCAGGAAAACTTTTATGTGATATATATTTTATTTAAAACAATGCAGTATATGCATTCTATTTATGCCTAAAGAAACCCAAACATTATTTATATTTTTAAATAATGTGCTTTTCTTAATCCCAAATATAATGTTTTTATTCTCCAAAACTTAAGATCAGATTTATTTTGAAATGTTTTCACCTTGTACAGACATTTTTATTTTAAATTTGTATTGGCCGTGAGTTTGTCACACTTTCTATGATATTGTATAACCCTTCAGTCTTGAACTCTTTTAATTAGTGCATGAATTTTCAGGTACGAGACAATTGGAAAGCCTGTAAAATATCAATCAATGGAATCACAGAGACTTCCATGCAAGAAAATGAATGGTACTTGGTCATTTTAATTAATTTATTTGATTGTAGTGAGACAGTAAAATGATTTGGCTTCAAGAGTTGTTAGCTGCTAAAGATAAGCCACAGCGTCTGTGCAATTTTCAGTTTCACAATCAGATAGCAAGAACGTTTCAGTAATTTTTCCTTTTGGTGTTGTGCTGTAGGATAGTTGTACAACACTGAACTAAAATGATTTTCAAAAAGATACATGTGTTTGTGTAGGTCTTAGAATTTTGAAATGGAAAATTAAGACATAAATGTGACTTGTGGTTCACACAGATAATAGATTTCATTCCATAATTCCCTGATACTTATGGTCAACCTGGACTTTATATTATCGTACAAAAAATGGGAAATAAATAAATCAATGTTCTTTTATACCTCTCTTTCACACATGATTTTCTCAGCGGTGCATTTCAGGCATTGCAATAGGTTTAAAAACTGCTCTGGTAAACCCACAGTAAATAATGTGAGTTTTTGGTAATAATATTTAACTTTAAGTAAAGTTTGACATTTTTTTCTATTTTTAACAGCTCACCTGATTAAAATGTTCCAATCCTGCCTAAATTACAGGGCATATTTGTATTTATGCCATTTAATTGTGTTGTAACTTTAGGGCAATCCTATATATTTTAGATCCACATTTCAATAGCCTAGAGAAATAAGCTGACAGAATGACAGATTGAATGGTGTATATGTAGAAGAAATGTGTTCCTTTCTTCAATGTACGCAGAAATCAACATGATGGTGACTTTCATTGCAATTTTTAGACAAAAAAAAAATGTTATCTCGACTTTTTGCAATTAACTGTTTGTTATACAACATGTATATTGATATTTGGATATTTTGTTGGGTCACATAAAGTATCAATTTGTTTACTAATTTGTTTGATTAAGGCAACTCAATAATTTTTTTTTATATTATTGTGATTCACGTAAAAGTATTTTATTGGTTATTGAATAGCATTTCAATATAAAATTATTTGGTTATGAAATAAAATATGAATTACAACATATACGCCAGATTTTAAGACCAGACATATATAGAGTAGCTATTTTGGAGACTTGGGGACCTCTGTGGTGAGTGAGCTCTCAATTTAAAAACACATGATATACGACCCAATATAGAAACAGTTTAGTTGAACCACCATAGCAGAGAAGCTTGTAAGTGGCTGGTGGCTTATCATATATTTGCAAATGTATGTAACAAATCTCTCTATGTTTTGTTTTAAAGATAGAATTACATGGTAAGTTACTGGAAGTTCTGGTTAATGACAAGAGGGCTGGGGCACCTTCTTTTGTATCAGTGTAGATATCCCCACACTTTTCTAGCACCTGCTCTAGATAAACATATAAACTGATTTGAGCAACCACCATTTTGTGGGTGAGTGTATAAATATATAAACAAATAGACAAAGGGTGCACTCCATAGTGCAGAATATTAAACTCTTATTTACAACAATCTAAAAACTCTCATATACATTCAGCGTGCCATAATATACTCTTAATCCGAGAGTAGTAGAACATAGTATAAGACAGGGAACACACAGGCAATAATCGCATGTTACCGGCTCCAGGCTTCAATCAATCTACCATCTCAATCCAGCTCTGAGGTTACCTGTGTCCCAGGCAAGAACCTCATACATATAAATATATATATATATATATATATATATATATATACACCCAAAATAAATTTGGCAGCCATGCACACAAAGTACAATCACTTGTAGAGAGCAAGGTCAATAAAAATATAGTTAGACTGGGCGTAATGTGTCACCGACCAGCACATCGAATAAAGCTACATTAATCACTTATGTGGGTTATTTAATAATGTAGAATCGTGTTGCTGGTTCTTTGTCCCCTGATGACGGTGCTACTAAGCACCGAAACGGTTACCATCGGGTTCAACAATGGGGCGTTTCTTCACTTCACTCTTGGACAGGTTTAGAACCTACTACTTTTCTCATTTGCTACTCATATACACATCCAAAATGGAGGCTGCTACAAATCAGTTTATAAAGTAATATACACAGCAGGTGCACAAGGCAAGGGGAATTTGCACAAAAAACACAACATGGCCTGGCACTCTAGCCATTACTCAGTTACTAATCATGAACCTCTATCTTTAAAATAAAAGTCAGAGAATTAGTTACAAATATCTGCAGATATGTGATAAGCCGTTCGCCACTTACAAGGCTTCTCTGTTGAATGGTCCTAACTCTAATTTTAACTCTAAACTTTAGAGCCCCAACTTTGGGTCACATATCCAATATCTTTCTAAACCAAGAGCTCACCTCACATGGAGATTCCCAGGTCTCCTAAACTTCCCTTCTGAGACCGCACCCCCTCTCAGCTGCAATCCCAGACAGACTTTAAAACACACATCCAAAATGGAAGCCGCTACAATTCAGTTTATAAAGTAATATACACAGCAGGTGCACAAGGCAAGGGGAATTTGCACAAAAAAACACAACATGGCCTGAGTTAGAGTTAGGACCGTTCAACAGAGAAGCCTTGTAAGTGGCGAACAGCTTATCACGTATCTGCAGATGTTTGTAACTAATTCTCTGACTTTTATTTTAAAGATAGAGGTTCATGATTAGTAACTGAGTAATGGCTAGAGTGCCAGGCCATGTTGTGTTTTTTGTGCAAATTCCCCTTATATCTAGTTAATAGTTTAATACAGGAAGAAGTTTAAACCAGGAAGGGACTAGCAAAGGTTAGCAAGTTAAGTAAGTCCTAATAAGATGAGTGGGAGCAAGATTGAAGATCTCTCTCAATATATATTCTTGTCATATGTATGCACACTTGGAACAATTGTTCTAAGATATATACCTCTGTGAAAAATGTGAGTACTTCAGAAATGGCTATTTAACTGTGGCATATGAAAAGATAAGGGGCTCTTTTAGTATTAGATCAACCATTTGATGAATAGAAGACACTACCTCTTACTTTCAAGAAGAAAAGGGATGAGTGGCCATGCAGTCCTGGAACCCTGGGTTACCAATAAATGGAAGATGTAGAGAAACATAGGGATTTAGTGTAAAGCGGTGTCGGAGGAGGAACATTTTTGCGTTGTTTTAAGTAGGGGGTTATTTTGAACATAGTCAGGTAGTTTGGCATCATGTAGATGCAGAAATGCAGCTTCCATTTTGGTATTCGTGTAGGTAGAGGAGTTTTATATCCAGTCGCTAGTTGATCAGTCTGATTATACAAAGTGACATTAGGTAGAGTGAGGCCTCCATTAGATTTTGGTTGGTGTAATTTAATTTGGGCTATTCTGCCCACCCCCTAACCCCCCCCAGCCCCCCACGGTATGAAAATGCAAAATATAGAATTGACTTTATCAGAGTCTCTATGTGTCAACAACAAAGGGAGCACCTGTAGTGGGTATAATAATCAGGGGAATGTTATAATTTTAATGAGATGCACGCACCCCATGCATGAGAGAAAAAGCCGTTCAATTCTGCTTCAGCTTGATTTATCGCCTGTGTGATGTTAAGGCTGTATAGTTTATGAATGTTTTTTGGTAGTCTATACCCAAATATAGATTGTCACCTCTAGCCCGGAGGAAAGGTTTCTTTACAGGAAAGGTAGTCAATATATTGAATTCACTGCCAGGGAAGGTTGTGATGGCAAAATTACTTGATATGTTTAAGAAGGATTAGGCAAATTTTTTGCGGTAAAGGTTACCAGGACTGTTAATTAAAATGAAGGATAGTAGTGGATTCTGGGAGTGACAATAGGAGGATTTTTTCCAAATTGATTGGTGGATGCATCATCTGGTTCAATTGCAATGCTAAGAAAGGGATTGCAAGAAATCCATAATAGCCTGATGGACTGGTGTCTTTTTTCAACCTCATCAACTATATTACTATAAAACCTCAAATTTATGGGGTATTTACTATTAATACATATACCCCTTTCAGATCGCCGCCCCTGCAATATCCCGGGTTCAAATGTAGCTAATGTCTGGCTGGTTTTCAGCGACAGAGGAAATGCCACAGGCTTGCACTAATCCGCTAACGTAAAATCGCCCATTAGTATTTACTGCGCATGTGCACGGCAGATGTTACGCCATGTAATTCTGAACGTACGTACCATCAGCGTAACTACGAACGAAGGGGCGGAATCATCCATATGACACCCGTAGTTACATTTGATAGGCGGAGGGAGGCATTTAAATCGTACAGTATGGGCCGGGTTAGGCCGCTACGTACGTGAATCCATTACGTACGTCAGTGCTTACACTTTGAAAAGTTAAGGTAGGGTTTGGGAAGCGTAAAACGGCCAAAGTATGTATGAGCGAGGGGAGTGCATAGAACATACGCTAGCGATGAAACGCAACAAGCACTTAGGTCTGGATCTACCCCTATGTGTGGTGCTTGAACAGAGTCTGATATTGTGCTAGAATCATCTCGTATTATAAAATATGTTGAGCATGATTCATGTGGTAATAATTAACAAGAAATTAGAATGAATAAATCTTCTCATTCACCCTGTGCTTTCTAAGGGCATATAATAAAAGGAAAAAGATTTTCTTTTGGTCACTATAATTGAAAAAATGGGAAAGAATGTCTAAAAGTGAAAAATGTATCACATTTCATATGTAAAAATCTCTCATGTGTGACAACGGGGAAATGAAAATGGCCCCATACTGATGAAATGTTTTCATAAGGTTTGAATAGAAAGTCAGATACATAGATGGTTTATTAATGCTGAAGCAGAACAATGGTATACGGTCTGAGTCTGTAGGTTAATAGCCTTATAAGGAAAAGGTTTTTAAGTATCTAACATTATCAATTACAATCTAACCATTAATATGAAGATGTTCTATACAGTGTTATTGCCATTCCCTCTCCATTATTTTATAACACTGAGAAGCTAAATGGAATGTAATCTATTGTCCCCAACAGAGTGAAAACCTGACCTCTACAGTTTTTATGACAACTGCTATGAACTTGCCAATGATCAAAAGGATTATTTCCAACTGAATTTTTTCTGTAATTGCAATATGGAGGATTCAGCTAAATAATAGACTCTTTAAAGTAGCAGGGAGTATACCACCTGCCAAGAACCACTGCAGCATAACCATGCTTGGAATGTAAATGGAATGCATTGCCATTTGCAGTATGTCATGCAGAATGACATTAAAGCCTCTATCCATACATGTACAGAGCTTATATTTGCATTAAGAGCATTGGTATGAAAAAGGAGAAATGTTAGGTATCATGTCAAGTCAAAGAGATAGCGGAAAGGATAAAGTAGTACAATAAACATTCACAATATGTAACATTCAAAGACATCAGTATGATATTCAAACTAATAATGGTTATTATCAACTCAGGTTAAGAGGAATGAAACAAGTATTTAGGTTTAAGTATGCATTTCATTGATTTGATTATACAAGTTTAGGGAACAATCACAATGCAGAATGATTCATCACAATGTTTGACTTAAAAACACCCTCCCCTAGGTACTCACAGCTGTATCAATGCACAGCAGTGACAGGAACGTCTTATGCAATTTTTCTTATAACTACAACTTTGACAGTTAACTATAAATCAATAACCTTTTATTCAGTACTCAATGGCCTGCAAGGCTGATTGTAAAAGGAAGACAGCATGAACAATAAAGTTTCATAGATTCCTTTGTTTGCTTATACTAATTTCTACAAAGATATAGAGCAATATTATATGAAGGATGCAGAATAAAACATACTAACTTTTTAATTGTATAGGTATGGATGAAAATGTCTTTTTACAAATAAAATATGGTTTAAAGAAGAAAGGAATGAAATTGCTGCCTCACATAAATACAAACTATTTAACATTGACACAATCAAATATCTGTTATATTAAAATACACTATAACAAAAAGGCACATAACAAGGTAAGTGTGGTTACAATAGTACTACAAGAAAGATGGTCACACTTAGGTGCACAAAGTTTTAGGTACAGAAATGGGGTAAGTATACAGGAAGATATCTTCAATGGATTGTTTAAAGAATATAATAAAATAAAATAGTAATACCTGAAGTTGTTAACTGTGTCCTAGTTTCCTTGTGTAAAAGAGAGGGTTAATTTGTGTTTCAGTCTCTTGGATTCACTGTACTGTGGGAACGCTGATTGATCCAATCTTGTTCTTCTCGGGTAATTATAATATGATAAAAATAGGCAAAAACTCTTTGTGCAATATATAAAACCAGAAAAATATATATGAGGGGAATGTTACTCACATTTTAGCCCCTTGGGCTTTATGCATGTATAAATCATGGTGGTCCTCCTTGTCTCTCACAGATATTTTCTTTTTCCTCTTGGAATGAGTTCTTCTGACCCTCCTAATGGGGATAACTCTTTGATCCTCTTGTAGATGATATAGCCATATATAGGGGAAGCAAGAGGAAAAGATCTTGTGCAATATTTCTTACCAGCATATGTAAAGAGTGGAATACAACTCATATTATTGCCCCTTGGGCTTAGTACATATCAAGAATATAATAATCCAACTTCTTAAAAAACATCAAACTTCTTAAAAAAAATATCCAACTTCTTAAAAAACAAGTAAACTGCAGAAATTACCCCTGTGTGGACCTCTATTGCCAGAAGAGGATTCTGTAAAACAGCGCGTTTCAGCTCCTGTAGAGCCTTTATCAAGGCACACCTTGATCAGAATCCTCTTCTGGCATCGGAAGTTTACTAGACCCCACAGGGGTCATTTCTACATTTTACCTGTTTATTTAGGAAGTTGGATATTTGTGAATAAATACCTTTTAAAGATTACAAAGCGGTTGTATCCGTTCAGTTCAAGGTGTTTCTTGATATGCACGAAGCCCAAGGAGCAATATTGTATTCCACTCTCTACATATTCTGGTGAAATATTGTTTGGTGTAAGTTTTATATATTGCACAAAGAGTTTTTGCCTGTTTTTTTCATATTATAGCTACCGGAGAAAAACAAGATTGGATCAATCAACGTTCCCACGGTACAGTGAATCCAAGAGACCGGATCACAAATTAAACCCTCTCTTTTATACAAGGAAACTAGGACACAGTTACTAACTTCAAGTATTATTATTTTATTTTAGTATATTCTTTAAACAATCCATTGAAGATATCTCCCTGTATACTTAC
Organism: Limnodynastes dumerilii; assembly: GCA_011038615.1. Lineage (NCBI taxonomy): Eukaryota > Metazoa > Chordata > Amphibia > Anura > Limnodynastidae > Limnodynastes > Limnodynastes dumerilii. The sequence continues at coordinate 430,466 of WWET01000529.1, read as the reverse complement.
CACATTTCTTTACCTAAAACTTAAGTCTGACCATCTTTCTTGTAGTGCATTTAAACAACTATGGACTATGGTCCCCAGTGACCTGTTTTTTGGGGTATTATAATAGGAGCCCCTTAGTCTTACTGGGAGCTGCATAATAGTAGAAGTGCTATAAAAATACTTGCTCATGCAATGGCACCTGATCCAGAACCAAACACAGATGGACATACTCACAGTTTATGTCAAAACATTTGCACCAGCCACAGGTCATGTATAAGTGTAATTTAAACCATTGAATTAACATTTCATTCTTCAAATCCATTACAACAGTTATGGAATCACTTCTTGAGCATTTGTCAGGATAAAATAATTAATGTAATTATTAAATTAAAAATAAATAAATACATTATATATATATATATATATATTTGTTTGTTTA
>WWET01000529.1:403075-417336 GCA_011038615.1 Limnodynastes dumerilii | reverse complement strand
AATTCAAAGATATATCCCTGCATGCAAAGAATACAATTACATTAATTCCCCCTGCAATCAACATAGTTTTGCCCAGGAGTGACTTTAAGTTCTTATTTTAAGAAGATTCTTAAGTGTGAATCAGGTCCTTAATTTCAAGCTCCTTCTTAAGTCTGGATCCAGCCCAATGTTGACATACTTTCTTTTATTAAAGCTACCATTTAAAGTCAGGTTGGGCACAGGACTTTAAATAGTAACAAGGCAATCCTAACATTGTTAATATGTAATTATTTTGTGAACAAATCTTCAGTCTAAAACCCCTTTCACATCAACACCAAATACACAGATTTTGGGCCAAAAACCTGGATCTCAGCAAAAATTTGGTGGTGATCTTAAAGGTGTAGGGGTCCCGGTCCCAGATCTAATGACCTGGGACTCAGACACAGGAGAAAAGAAGGGTTTTTCCTGTGTCTGGTGGTGATCTGAAAGGAACTCACCTAATGCACCCGATTGGAGGGATTTGTTTATTGTTGCTATGTGGTCCTTCCCCGCAGGGCCAGATTAAGGGCCACATAGGCCTGGGGATAAAGATTATCAAGGGCCCATTGAAGTAGGCATGACCATTGATACGTGAGTGTTACCATTTTTGTGGGCGTGGCCTGTACCATAAAGGGCATAGATATATCCTTCCTAAAGTAAAGAGTGTGAATTTCATTCCAACTTTTCCTTGTGGTGGAACAAGCATCTCGCTGACCCCAAAAAATTATTATTATCTTTATTCAACATGGTCAGTGGGAAGGTAAAGGTATGGTATTACCCCGTGCAGATAGAAACTTTGACCTTAACTTTGAACTTAAAAAGGAGTGTGGGTAAAGGCCAGAAACATATTAAATGCATTGTAAAATCTGGAAACCATATAAAGTGTACGGAAAAAGCTGGAAAGCCCCCCTCTACATTGGAACAACCTACCACAACCTCCAATCCTTCAAATGCTCCCTCAAAACCCACTTCTTCAGGCTAGCCTACCCTTCCTACACCTGAGCTTACCTGCCCTCCCCATCTCCATCCCTGTGTCTACTGTTTGTTCACCCCCTCCCACTTAGCATGTTAGCTCTATTGAGCAGGTTTCTCCTCCCTCCTGTCATCACCCCTCTACCCTGTCCTCATTAATTCCCACTCTTTCTCTCTACTGTCTATCTCTCTCCTTATTCATCTGTTCCTACACATATATCCTGCTTCTTTGTTTTCCCATAAACATTATTGCTATTTTGTACTATATTTTATTTTTGCCTTGTACTAGTATTGTATTCCTTATTTTTATAAATTTATACCCTGTTAATTATTGTATATTATATGTAACTACTGGCTTTCCTATTGCCTCTGTACGGTGCTGGGAATATAATGTGGTGCCATATAAACATTATTATTATTAATAAAAATAATAATATTTATATAAAATGAAAAAGTTCAATAAAGGTCAGATACACACACTGCCATATACACACCAAGGGTCTCATTTACTAAGGGTAATTTGAGTCAAATTGCCAGAGATTTAAGTAGTTTAACTGCGATTTGCAAGTCTCATGATGTACTAAAGGTAAATCTCCACAAACTCGCCAAAGATGAGTGGAGATTTAAATCTCCAGTGTTTAACTCGCTCTGGCGATTTTTTGCAGGAGTGACATAAAAAATCTCTGGATTTACTAAGGGGAGATTTAGTAAATCGCTAGAGATTTGAGGTAAACTCTCCTGAGTTAATTTGGATGGGTGTGAGTGTCGATTTCATAGAAATCGGCACTCACTTTGGTTTTCGTCTTCTGCATGTTGTCGGGGCTGGCGACGACATACTTCTCCTTTACCGTTCCTCCGGCGAATGACGTATGTCATGCCAGGGGCCTCATTTATAATCTCGGCCACATCATGCTCTGACGTGATATCTAAGACTGTGAGGGGGCAAAATGTATTAAGTAGCAAAATGTAAAAAATTCATGATTTTTTTTTTGTCAATTTGTTTTGCAGATTTAAAATTCAATGATATAAAGTCAATTCAATGTTATAATGGTAGCTTTCCACCAAAATGTCACCAATCTCAGCAAATTTCATTTAAATACTCTGAAAATTGGCATCTATATGTTTCATGTTCATTAAATATAGAAAGCGTCTTTGGAAGAGGCAGCAATTATAACCAATTAAAGGATTGAGGAGACAGTTAAGCTACAGCCAGGTACGGCCCTAGCCAATGTGGAGCCCTAGGCAAAAACCGAAGCTGGCCCCTCCCCCCCTCCACACACATGCAGTTAATCAAACACATAATTTGTTTTATAAAGAAAGCTCTCAACCTGCCACAATATAAAATAAATTCTAATCATATTCATTTCCCCCTACTTTTTGCCCCTACTTTGAATTAATCTTATTCACTGTGTTTAAAAAAAATAATAAATCAAATTGCCATAGATACTTATCACATTGTCTACAATGAATAACCAGCTTTAATCAATAAATGTATCCCCAAACTGAACAAAATTATAATATAAATGTAAAAATCACACCCCCTGCCTGCACCATTTATCAGTTTCGCTGTAAAGTCCACATGTTCTTTAAACCATTTAAACTCCCAAAATGATTCCCCAGTAGCCCCATTATTGTTTTCCTTCTTTTCTCCTAAATAGACTAATTCCCTGACTGGGAATTCACTCCTATGTCTTTTAACACAGCCTGTCCTCTATTCACATCTCTACCAGTGCTTCCCATCACACCTTTTTCCCTTTTCACACCTCTGTCTTCACACCCATTCTCCTCTTCACACCTGACTTTCCCTCCTTCTCCCTCTGATTCCTTGCACTTCCTTGAGTACTTTTTCATTCTTTCTCCAGTCCCTTACCTTCATTCTTCAATGCTGGGACACACAGACAGGGAGTACAATGCGCGGTGATGACCTCACCGCTCGGCGCTTCTGCACTTGTACTGTCTGTCACTTCCCTTGCCTGTCAGAAATGCTTGCTTGTGGTCATGCATGCAGATCACTGTTTCTCTCAGTGACAATGTGACTGTACTTTTCAGTTATACTGTTTCTGAGAGGAATAGAGATCCAGTGTTACAGATCTGCCTGCATGACCGCAAGCAGGCATTTCTCATCACAGTTGCTGGCTCATGTGAGCTTCCTGGCGCCCCCCCTAAGTGCCTTGTCACCCTAGGTGACCTGCCTACTCTGCCTATGCCTAGGGCTGGCCCTGGCTACAGCTTACCCCAACAGCTCCCGTCACCTCTGTTCCTCACTCCGCAATGGCCGGTCACAGAATTGATGCGCATGCGCAGTAGCTCCTCCAGAGCCGGCCAATGACTCACTCACCCCAGCAATCGTGAGTCTTGTAACCACAGGTGAGTAATGCTGCCTGGCAATGCTGTAAACAGAAGGGGGAAGCCAGAACAACGCAGCAGCTGGGCAGAAAGATTCTAATTGACAGGCCATGCCGACACCGCTAGCTGCAGGGCCCGCTGCCTGCCTGCTGTCGGCAGCCGGTTATATTTATAGATTACAGTTAATATGCCTAGTTAATTGGCCAGATTACAATGGAGGCCTGGGGCTGTAGTCCCATCAGCCCCACTGTTAATCCAGCCCTGCTTCCCCGGGAGCCACACACAGCCCCATCACAATCTCAGGGCAGACCCGAGACCCAGAATTTCCCGGGTCTACTCTGGAGTGTTTTAAGGACCGACCCGGCTTTTAAAAAAATGTTCACGTTAAATCCCCGACAATAACCAGGGTTGAAAAATCCGAAAATGCTTTTGTATCAGAGAGAAGTTTTAATATACAGGTAAGCTTTTGCAATTCTTAAGCAGGTCTTCAAATTATCCACAAACAGTGTAATTTGTACATAAAAGAAAATGTAATTCATAATTTGATAAAACTCAGAGATCCTATTAAATGTGTCTTATTTTTGCTTATTTTTATATATTAATCCTGTCAAATTGGTCTGCGGTTTATCAAACTTGAACTTACAAACAAGTGGTGTAATTTTAATAGAAAGTGAACCACAACATAAAAAAATATAATAAAAAAACCTAAAAAAAAACATATAAACACTGTATGTGAACAATTTTATCATGAACAAATCCAGTGGTATCTCCACTGATAAATCATCAGAGAACAAAAAAGTAAGTTCCAGCTTTCCATTATTCCAAACACTGTGGCTGTCACAGTGGATTATTAGAATTTCACTTACATTATATCAGTTCAAAGAATGACTATTGCTGTTAGCCTGAATATTTAAGAGCTAGAAAATTATGACAATCATATATAAAAAAGATTAAAGTGGTTTTCCTGACACCCTTGTGATCTGCAAGACGTTTATTCAGTCAAACAAATCTTATAGCATTAATTATAATTTGGATACACATCGACCAAGCTTTATATTCTATTTCTATTTATATACTTTTAATTTACAGACACAGCAATGCATTCTTTATTGACATTTTGCCTAAGGTAAATTCAAATCCCTGGGTCCATTAATTGCAGGGTATGCATATTGCTAGGTGAAGTTAGATTAGTGAGTTTAGTTTTCTTTTTTAAAATAAATGTTTATCTGAATCTATCCATAAGGCTAAACCATCTGTAAAAGAAAAGTAAATAAAATGAACAGAGATAAAATTAAGTCACAACTATGTGCTATTAAAAGATAAATCTGTGAAACATCAGATCAGCGTGAAAACAAATAAAAAAAAACCTAAATGTAAAATGCTGCTTTACAATAAAAATATATTCAAGTCTGCCTGTCAAGAGGATAACTTAGGTATTGTATATATTTTTAGTATTTGATTTTACAAACTTTATGCCCAAAAAGTTGGAAGGGTAGCTCCATATTCTAGTATGTTAAATAGAGCAAAATCATTTAGACTGGCAACATTTACTTCTGCCATCCTAGCCCTTCAAATGAATACTACTTTAATTTAAGGAGCAAGGCCAAGAAGGTTTAATAAAATGATAGATAGATAGATAGATAGATAGATAGATAGATAGATAGATAGATAGATAGATAGATAGATAGATAGATAGACAAAAAAGAACCAAATGCGCAGTAGTTAAATCCAAATGGAATATCACTATAGATAAATAAATGTACCAGAAATAAAAAATAATAATGCTTATTCGGTGTTTCTATAATGTTCTTTAAGTTCAATGTTGTGTCAAATCCCTCAGAGGTAGATGGCTGCAGTGTTTTAAATTGGATCTATAAAATAACAATCAAATATCAGAACCCAATATGCCAATCATGTCCAGTAAAAGAACAATAAATAATAATGATATAATGCCTAATTTAAAATTAATCAGTCTAGTCAAAAACACATGGTGTGATTAGGCATGTTAATCGTATAGTAAGGGCTTAAGATAGGATTCAGGGTATGGATTCACCATCTGCATACAGGGGTGCAGGAGAGTGCCCTCTTCTTCTTGTAATTGTATTGATGCTTGATCAGTTGTTCGATTTTAGTAAAAGCCAGATTAAGAACTCCTGGCATTATAGATAGAGAGAGGATGGGCTCTATGCATCAAGCCCATCTCAGGTCTTTACGGCTTTATTAGTGCAGAACCTGGACAGGTGTTATAAAGCTTACTGTGTCTCTCATTAGTTGGTTTACTGAGAGACTGTGAAAGTTTGTATGTTGATCTATTTGTGCTGCACACTTAGTCACTTCTATCATTGTATTATTTTGGAGTTGGACAGGTGTGGATAAAAATAGCAAAGGTAGTTGTGCCCTTCACAAGTCTGCTGGTGTTTTTTGAAAAAAGTACCTCCATCTACTTAGGAGAGAACATCAGACCACTAAGCTACATATTAAAAAATAAATACAAATCAACATTGTATGTATCTTCTCACCCACAATGGAATCGCTCATAATATTATAGTTATGCCCTATTTATGAACAGACAATATGATACTCAATCCATTTAAAAAGGCTGTTTTTACAGTATACCATGTCAGACGCTGTACACATTGTTCTTTTGTCTTCTGAACAAAGAGTGAACTCTTCATGTTTCTCTCTCATAGGTTCCAAGTGGCTCAATGACTAGAAATTGTATTAACCGCCCAAACTCTTTTTGCTTTCTTTGTGGTAAAGTAACAATTAAACCTTTGAATTTGGTTTTAGTTTTACTACACTCATGAAGAAGTGTTATGTGCTTTACTTTGAATGCTAGGTTGGAGACCCAGATAAAGACTGGACTTCTCATTTCTTGTTGTATCACTTGTGTCAGACTCACAGATTAATCAATGGGTTCTCAGTGCATGAATTTAGCTGTTTCACTCAATTGGAGGGAGCAGATCACTGAACAGACTGTTACTTTTGTCTCAGACATTAGTTTACGAGAGAGTTGAGAAAACGATCTAATGTTTTAAATGATGTTAGAAGTATGAACATAGATGAGAGATGTCCATATTTTATAAGGTTCTATAGGATAGTATCAAAGTATGAGGCTTTTTTTATACTGTGCTATTACTGATGTTGAATAGATGGAAGAACTTAGACAATAGCTGTTACTAGGGTTTGTTTAAATGAGAGATATATATATATATATATAAAAACTTCTAGGACGATAGTTGAAAAGGAACATGTTTCTGCAGCTAAGATTGGGTGTAGTAGAAAGACAAGAGATGGCAGAAAAGTATTGTAACAGAGTTAAAATGTGATAATGGTATGGAAAATAAGAAAATAAGTGTTTTTGTAATCAAAGAATAAGCAGTGGTCTGCAAGCAGTCATTTGCTTTCTCATCTGCAGTAATATCTAGTTAAGCTCTATAACATAATACAGCTTTGCCGTGACTCTTAGAGACTTGGATGAATCTGTGTTTAATAGGGAACCGATGATAGAAAGCCACACTTCCTTTAGAAAGGTGAAGGGGCCTGGTAAAAGCAATATGGGTTGCTCATGCTTTGGTTTTTAATTGAACAGAGCTAGCTGCATTAACATTGATATATTGATGTGTATCAGGTGTATTGGTGTATTGAAATGTATCATGTTGTGCATAACTGTTCTAGAAAACAAATCGCTCAGAGATAGATGGATGCAGTGTTTTAAATTGGATCTATAAAATAACCATCAAATATCAGAACCCAATGAGCCAATCATGTCCAGTAAAAGAAAAAGATTTATTAGCTCATAGAACAATAAATAAATATCAAAACAAGTTCCAATATTATGAATGGATTTGTCACTCCATCAGGAGAAGCTAAGAAAGTTAAAGAGAGTCGATTGAAGGCACCAGCAAAATAATTATTAGTTTGCCTGTTTTTTTTATTTTTTATTCAAGATAAAGCAATAACAAATATATAGTAAGTTAAATATTGCCTGACTTAAAAAAAGGAGCAATCCGCTGAGTATCAGACTTAAAAAGAAATAAATAACAATCAAGAATTTTATTGTTAAAAAGGTATTTAAAAAAATAAATGATGATTCAATTAACCTTTCTAATTTTAAAACATGTAGGGATGTAATAACTATAAAGAGGGCCGTTTATTGATTAAAAATAGTCTAAGTTGGTGTAAAATCTAGGTGGAAGAGAAGGAAAGCCACTCGTACCCGCACTAATCTGTCCCCTTATTAATCTAAATATTGTGGAACTCCCTGTTGCGCTAGCACAGAGCACGCGGATACAAACACAGGCAGAGGGCAGCAGTGCGCTCATATTTTTGTGCTCACTCCTGTTCTACACATGTGCAGAACTCACTCCTGTTGCGCTTTTACCTAAATAATAGGTGGAAGAACACCTCTGGATCAGGTTCAAGTTGTTCAGAAAATACATTTATTGTACTTGTTCTGAAACAGTATGTACCAATTAAAAAGTGATTGATGATAGCTATATGCACACTATTCAAAGGTTTCTATATAAGGATTATCATCAGAAAAAAATGATAAATACTAAGCTAACAAAGTTAAACTAGTAATTCAAGTAAAATTACTTAGAGAATTAAAAGAGGTATTGGTGGTTTAAGTTTTATTAGTCACTTATATAACTCAACATGACAACTGCTTTGTGTTGAGTTGTGAAGGTTACTAGAATGCATCTAAAAATATTCCTGAAATATTGTAAACTGAACATTCAGGGAATGCATTTCAATGTCTAGCATTGCTAAATAGAAAACGATTAAGGTAAATTAGCATAGTGCATTAGTGCAATATTTTGGAATATTCAGTAATGTAATGCAAAATATTCTATACTAAATGAGGTGTAAGCCAAAAGATGACATTTACAGTATATTTTATAGTATTTCTAGATAATATTTTATGGGGAATCATAAAAGGCTGCTTATAGGTATTTTAAAAGGGTCTGACTGGGAGCACACATGCCATCATTTAGAATGGATTGCTAAAGAAAATTAAGATAACTTGAAACTGGGGAAGTTTAATTTTTTGTTGTGATTTAAACCAAATGCTTGCTAGATAAATAGATTATCATAATAAAACATTTTCATAATTGTCACTGTGTAAATGCATTTAATTATTTATCAGTGGTTTGATATGGATGTCATATCAAGAAAGTTATAATGGGCCCAATCCTGCAGTACAGCCGACAGGGGAATTAGGTACACCGCATACGTAATTTCCCTGTCTAGAAGGTTGCCCTGTCCCTGTCTTACGATGCCGTAACGTTACGAACGCCGGCTCTTACAAAAAGGGGGCTTCACCCCCCATTACGCATGTTGTATCTCTGCCGTGAAGGCGGAGATAGACATGCTAATTAGGGGACGACGACGGGGCAGGGTAAGCCCCGTTACGATCAGGTATGCAGCCGTAAGGCCGCATACGTGAACGTAATGGTTAAGGTAGGAATCTGGACATGTAAGAAGTAACAAGAACGGCCTACCAGCTGATAAGAACTGCACCTATCAATTTAATGTGTCTTCTCTGTACATATTCCACCTCTGTCTCTGCAGCCTTCTCTACAAAGCTACTACCTCACTCCCCCCCCCCCTGCCAAAAAACCCCCCCCCCCCCCCCTGCCAAAAAAAGTTGTGTGTCAAAAGGTACCTAAAATTGGGGGGCATGGTAGGGGAAGGACGAGTGAATTAGGTGTGGCTCTGTCCACACCTAACTCACTCTTAAGCGTGAATATGATCCCTTATGTTTAGATTCATGTTAAAAAAATTGGTCATTATTTTTTTTTGTTACCTTTTTTTTAACACATAAACTAGACCATAACTCTTTTTTAAGGGCTAAGCAAAGAGATTTGTCAGCTACTCATAATATCACACGTAGAAGTGCAGGGCCCTCCCCCAGCTCTCCTACGTGTGGAGAGTGAATCTGTCTGCAGGGGGAAACCTTAATAGAGGATCATATGTAAGGGCTAAACCCAGTACTCATGGTACTATTTAAATAAAAAAAACACCACCCACCATGCCCTGCCCCCATTGCGGAAGTCAATTTCTGCACGGAATGCAGCATCAGGCGGCTACATTTAGATGCAGGGAATATTCGTTCTGCCAGTCAGCGTAGGCTCTTACATGAGGATCAGGGCCCGGATTCAGACCCCCGGACGTAATTCACATACGTCCGTAAATTACCGAGAATAGCTACTACGCATGCATAGTAACTATTTTACGTAATCTACGTATCGTTTTGTTACGTAGATTGCGTATATTAGCCACCATCTTAAAAACTCATAACACTGCTTTATGGGTGATGAGGGTTTTGGAAGCTTCATTGGTGAGGGAGGGATGGATGCATGCAATGTTACATAGGTGAAAACGGCAAGAATGAGAGAGGGCATGGATGTGAGATATAAAGGAAAGTGAGGAGTCAAGGATGACACCTACTCAGCGAACTTGATGAAAGGAGGGGAGAGAGAGAGAGAGGTATCACCAATAGTTATGGTGATGGAGGATGGGGGAGGAAATTCTAGGGGGAAGAAAAATCAATGTTTTCTGTTTTGTCCATATTCAACTTGAGGAAGCATTTGGCCATCCAAGTTTTTAGGGATGTTAGGCACTCAAAAATCTTAGACAGAAGAGGGGTTGAGGTCAGTGGAGGAGAGGTAAATTTGAGTGCCATCAGTATAGAGGTGGTAAGGATGAATTTAAAGTGGAGGAAGTCAGCAAGGGAGCGAGCTTTGCACCAAAGACACTCAGCGGTGAGGGAGCATTGTTTGAGGAAACATGTGACCTGAGAGTGTCATGGCTGGGGGTTAGAGCGGTGAAGGGAGATGGATGAGGGGGGCAGGCAGAGTCAAGGGCAAAGGAGAGGGTGGTATTGTAGAGGGGAGTGGCTTGGTTGGGGCAGGACAGAGAGGCAAGGGGGGAGAGGAGGTGGTCAAGGAAGAAAAGCCATGAATGTCGAGGGTGCTGATGAGTATGTCTTGTGAAGGCACGTTTGGGTTTTGGGGGAGTGGAGGCAGGAGAGGAGAGGGAGAAGGAGAGTAGGTGGTGGTCAGAGAGGAAAAGGAGAGATGGAGAAGTCAGTCAGTGCAGTGGTGGGTGAAGACGAGGTCAAGGGAATGACCCTGTGTGTGGGCAGGGGAGGTGGTCCATTGAGTTAGGCCAAGGGATGAGGAAACAGAGAGAAGTTTAGAGGTGCTGGAGTGGGAGAAGTTATGGAGGGGGATGTTGAAGTCACCCAAGGTAACGGAAGGCAGGTCAGAGGAGAGACTGTGAGTGAGCCAAGCAACAAATTTCTCGAAGAGCTGTGAACAAGGGGCTGGTAAAAGTACAGCAAGGTGGATGTCTATGGGACAGAAATGGCGGATGGAGTTGACTTTAAAGAAAGAGAAGATGAGGGAGGGCTCAGGAGGGATAGTGCAGAAAGTGTAGGAGGGAGAGGTTGGTGCCACCACCATGACAGTCACCCGCTCTGGGAGAGTTAAAGAGGTCACTTTAAGCTCATTAACCTCACCTTGTAGTATATTGCATCCTAAAGTGAAGATTGTAAACTTAAATGAGTTTGAAACAGAATCAGGTGACTATTATCTATCTGTCTACAGTATATCTACCAGAGTGTTTGTGCTTATGTCTATGTCTGTGTAAATATGTATATTTATAAGAAAATAACAACTAGATCTGAGAATCTTGTAGTATTTTGTACCACTAGCTCATGCTGCTGATATAAAAGAAACATATAAAAGCATGAAACGCAAATCAAAACTCAAAAATCATGAATTATGAAGAACACAAATGGCATGTCTCTGGTGGCTTAAAAGTTTTTTTTCTTTTGCAGGGACTACAACTTGGTTTTACAATGTACAAAGTTTTCTTCTTTGTGACTAGACAGCAGAGATCAGAGAAATTGTTAACCCAAGGAAAGAAGAATGTTGTCAGTATACCATTTGTTGATCAAAAAAAAATCTACAAAATTATCTAAAAGGCAAATAAAGTTGGTGTGTCTAATTCTATTTTATTAAATAGAAAGGGACCACTAAAAATATCAGGAAAGAGAGTCATCAACTACTAGAGAGTTTATGGTGATTTTTCAGTAATCTTTTCTTACCTGAATAGAAATTAACCTTCCCCAAAAGGTTTTGGGGAAAAAAAAATCAATTATCTACAAGATTCTCAGATCTAGTTGTTATTTTCTTATAATATACATATTTACAGAATTCATTAAACATTGGAAATTATGTTAACAGTGTTATAACTCAATTTCATGTAAAATTTGTAATTGAATGTATACTCTTTAACCACACATTGCAAACATTATGCATACTACTAGTGTAAAAATAACTTATGAATGTATTTAGTATTTACTAGGGTTTTTCTAATTAACTAATAATTAAGTAATTTTCCCTATGAAACTATTTGCTTTTAGTTAGCTGTAGACACACGCAGATATACACCTGTTTTCAAATGGAAATGTGCATAGACTAAGTATTGGCTATGAACTGTCAAATAAACAAAATGGATTGTGTTCATCAGAACAAGAGGTATAGGCAATAAATCTACTCACACAAGGACATAAAGATAAACAGAATTTAAAAAATGCTATTTAAGGCTGTAATAACAATAGTGACAACTTTTATCATGGTACTATAGTTGAAATAATTGTATACTACCTATTCCCAGTAAACAAAATATAACTACAATTAATAATATACAATCTTGTGTTCTACCACATTTATTTTTAAATAATTTTATAAACATCTGTGTCTTGTGAACAATGCAATAAAATAGTGACAGTTTGGAACTAAATTGGATTTTACAATGGAAATACCAATAACTGGAAAATGAACATTATAAATCTTTGTTTTTATATCTTTTTAATTAGTTTTGTTTGAGACAGTTATAAAAGATTTCTAAGCAAATTTCCTTTATTATATAACCATTAGCCAAATATTGTGAACATTTCTGAGACTGAATTAATATAATTTTACTGATCTTTAGGCTTCAACACTTTAGAATTTTCATCATTTTGATTTTATTTAATTGCAAAGTGTTGATTTTTTTTTCTCAGTGGTGGGCCAGGTACAAAGCATTGGATGTATAGCATTGATGAATATTCTGCATTCATGTGTAATTATCATATAACCATGTAGAAGCAAAGTGACCATTCGTTGCAGACAGGCACCCGATCTTCACATGGACATTGCAGCTACATACTTCATGCAAACACAAAGCTTATTAAGCCCATGGACTGACTTAGGCAACAAGACCCACAAGTAACAACCCTGACCGTCAATGTATATAATACTTAAAGGGTTGAAGACACAATATTAAAATGTAAGAGTTGATGGAGAAAACTTAGATATCACTATGCTAAGATTGTTACCATTGCAGGAGGATTCACTTGTTAGATTCCCATCTATATTTCAACCAAGTAACTATTGAATGTTCCATTCAACTAGATTTTAAAGCAATACTTTTATTACTAGCTGACAAATATTTAGTGCTGCATATGCCCACACACTAATACTCCCTATACCTCACAGTAATGCTACAATAACGTTGCATGTGCCTTCACAATAATAATCCATATGCCAGCAATAATGATTGACTACATGTGCCCCTAGAGAGGCCCCATAGTAATGCTTCATATGCCCCCAGTAGTGCTGCATATATGCAACAACAGTAATGCAACAAAAATCCTCACAGTGAAGATCTATATGTCCCCATTGTAGTAGTTATGTACCACAATAGGGCTTAGCATTTTCCCATACTTTAGCTCAATATGTCCTCATTATAAGTTTCAATTTGTCCCATTAATAAGTCACTAGGGAAGAGGGGTAAAATGGGATAGCAACGATGACTCGTCGCACAGACTGACAGGTGAGGACTAATGGAAGGAGGGGAATATCCCAAGGGACAGAAAGATGGAAAGGATGGTACCAAAGTAAACCTACTCAGAGGAATGTAGAGATGTTACCTCCTGAGTTCCTGGAAATACAAGTTATAAGGAAAAGGTGGGATAGAAGAGCAAGAGGAACTTATGGTCAGAAGTGCACAAGGTTCACAAAAATACTCAAGTGTCAGATACACATAATCATATGAACGGTCTTAATATTGTATTCACACTTAAGACTAAGTTAGTCCTGCCCCTTACTCGTCCCTCATTTTTAGGAACCTTATGGCACTTAAGAGTGCCATAGGGCTTCCTTAAGAAATAATCCCCCTTCCCAGCCCGCTACATCAATTCCCTTTCCCCTCCTACTTCTAACTAAAACCTCCCTGAGCAGGCCTCCTGCTTCCTAAACTACTCCGTGCAGTTTTTAAGGACCACATAGAATTCATCTACGTACCTATCTGGTACATAGATTGTATAAATGACCTACTACACATGTGCAGTAGGTCATTTTGGGAAATTTCGTACTTAAGAAGCTGGAGCTTCTTAAGTGTAAATCCAGCCCTAAGTTATTAGAATAAGTACTGAACCCTGAAATAAGAGTTCTTGGTTGGAAACATATTTATTCTTATACCTAAAACTTTTGCTCTCTCTATAGTCATCAAACTACACTCCCAGGAGATACCTCTGAGTATAAGACAGCTCAGTTCAGGCAGGATCACACCGCAAGGCTTTTGACACTGTGCCACATCGAAGACTGTTAAATAAGCTGGAAACTTTAGGGTTGGACTTAAAGCTAGTTGCATGGATACAATCTTGGTTACAGGATAGACAACAAAGGGTTGTAGTAAATGGAATCTCTTCTGGGGATGGTAAGATAACCAGTGGAGTACTCCAGGGTTCTGTACTTGGACCAGTGCTATTTAATATCTTTATAGGTGATATTGCCTGTGGTATTGAGGGGAAAATATGCCTTTTTGCAGATGACACCAAGATATGTAACCGGGTAGACACGCCAGGTGGG
>WWET01000529.1:374042-389315 GCA_011038615.1 Limnodynastes dumerilii | reverse complement strand
TAAAGGAGACAGTGTGGGAGGGGGCTCCCACACCGTAGTGGATCAGCGGTCGTACGGACCGCTGATCCGCCCGTCGCAGTTAAGGCAGGCTTATGGCAGCGTAAGCCCGCACGACAGAGGGGAGTGACAGGGAGTGTGCACTCCCCTCTGTCTCGTGTAATTTCAGACCCCCGCGCGCACGGAAAGCACGCGGGGGTCTGGATCCGGTCCATTACCCTTAACTATAACTTAGATCTTAACATAACAAGTTTAAACTTTTTTACAGGAACTCTGAGATTTTTTTTAATATTTTATGTAGCATAATTAGAGCAGAAAGACTGTAACATTTTTACAAACTTGCTAAAACATATACAAATAATAGTATGGCTTTTGGAGGCTGAAATATATTATAATATGATTTTTTACAAACTAAATGTAATGATGTGGCTAGTTGTTACTTACAGCTCCAATAAATAAATTCTTCAATGAAACTCATGCCTCTCTAATTATGCTTCAACTCGAAACAATGCATTTACAGCAGTAGAAAGATTGATCCGTACACTTCACTATATTCCTTGCAGACACAATAGGAATACTTGCTTATATAAATTAGATTATAATAACATATAGGGAATACTTATTGCTTGGCAAGTATTGCAAATGAGTAATGACCTTTGCTATTCGTTAGTTTGTTGACTGGCTCTAATTTCAGTATTTTATATTTATTCAAAAAAGCTGCTTTTCTGTACCTTTATGAATAAACAGTTAGCAGCCTGTTTAATTATTAAAGCCCTGTACGCCTTTAACCCATATATATTAGCAGTACTTTTATATAGTAGTAATTTTGATAGACATTATTTATTTATTTATTTATTATGGGGTAGCTAAACAGACTCCTCAACACACTTTAATTCAATACATTTTAGATGTGTCATTTAAATTAATGTGCTAACAAAATGTAATAACAATCCTTATTACAAGAAACCATGTTTTTTCACCTGATCACAGCGTTGATCGGTAGATAATTACCTACTCCAGAGTCTGCATAAAATCCCAAAAATATTTCCTATTGTTACGGTACCCTGGGATTACCTGGACTGTGAACCGGGGTGACCGTGGGTAGGAGAAGGAAATGATACAGTACTCCGGGATTCCGCGTATATGGAACCAGAGTGACTGTAAGAGATAAAGGGCAAGCAATTTTCCAAGGAACGGGATTTCAGACCAAGTGTTCGCTAGAGCCCCTGATGGTGGGGATAGACTGGAGCTGGTAGGAACCTGTCAGGAATATAACCCAGGAGAAATTACTCGGGAGATGAGCAGAAAGTCAGGAGGAAAAACAGGTAAGTAAAAGTAGTAGCAGAAGAAGGGGGAAGTAGGCGGATCAGAAGGTTCTGACCGGCGGCGGACTACAGAGACCAAATAATGTGACACGACAGACAGGGATGAGACAGACCGGACGGTACAGAACTAACTGAACAAGTAGGGGCGAACACTCACACAATCAAACTAGAAGCTAGGACTCCCCGGAGGGAACGAGTACTTACATACAGGGAAAATAAAGGTAAACTGGGAAGGCTGAGGCGAACAATGGGATAAACAGGACTGGATTGGCAAGGCAGAGAATGGGACACTCAGAGATCAATGGCACAAAGCACAAAGCACAAAGCAAAGGCACTAGTAAAGATAATAGCAGGTCACAAGCTGACAAACAGACGCTATAACCGGTGCCAAAATGAAGTCAGGAAGAGCCTTTTAAACCAACTGCTGTCTAAGGATAGGACAGCCCAGGGCCAGCCCCCCCCCCCCCCACAGGAAGCGTTCCCTTGGCAACTAAAAATGCATAAGGAGCACCAGAGCAGAGCACGCGCCTAAAACAAGAAGCCGCACCACGCATCTGGTAACCAAGACACTGTAACCAGGGAGGCTGTCGGCAGGGGATTCCCCTGAATGCACGCCACATGGACCGAAGGTAAGCCAGACTGCGGGGAAAAGGCTGAGAGTGCAGCTAGCCGTTTTCTCTGTTTAGAATATTTTTCTACTACACCAAGGATCTGTACTTTAGAGAATTGTAGAGTCAATTATAGAAACTCTAACTTGGAACAGTAATACCAGTTTGCATAGTGTACAGCCTAGTATACATTATCAACTAGTACATTTAATTGGTCTCTCTATAATTCACAAGTAATTAATATGATTGTTGGAAATATCCAGGACACATAAAAAAAAAAATCAAAAATTAATTTCTTGACTGAAGATTTAAAAAGAAACACTTTATTTAAATGTTTATTGCAAGTTCTTGTATAGCACCATTAAATTATATAGAGCTTTACAATTTTAATACTCATTATACCAGACTGTGTGGGTAAGGTAAATGGTGTTACTATATATTTAACTATTTCACTGATTTGAGATGGGAACAGAAAGCAATACATTATGTACATTTTTTAAATTTAATTTAAATTTTTGACATCATGACCCACATCTTCATTCTGTAATTATGCTCACTGAGAAGTGTTCAATTATATCAGTATATTTTACACTTCGATTGACAATGTGCATTGCTTTCATGTTGAAAAGTATGGAAAATATAAGATTTCCTCATTATCATGAAAGCATTTTGTAATAATGATGTGAAATGAATGATTCTTTGAAAAAAAAGTGTGTGTTAGCTTATGTATTTACACATATCCTCTTAATAATTTTTTAGAGAAATGTATATAATATTATGCACATATAATTTTTCAGACTGTAAATTATTTGTTGGTAAAAAAAAAAAAAAAAGATTAAAGAGGAAACTCCAAGTCTTATGGCCACGTTTACTTTTTTTTTTATATAATTATAAAAGAAAGAGACCCTAGTTTGTAATTATATATATATAATATATTTATTGCTGACCATTTCAGCAAATAATTGTTGAAAGTTAGAATGCAAATGTTTTGTTTACTACATTGCAATGTTTCCTGGTATAAAATAAAAAATGATGATTTGTCTAACAAATGCCATATCCATATTGAATTAGACAATCACAGACCCTATAGATTGCATCAATATTGTGTGTTTGACATTTCCTGCAGTACAAGCTTTACATTTATGGTTCTAAACGCGAGTGACCAAAGCAATAAACACAGCAGTAACTTAGGAAATTTTTTATTTTTTTATTTAAACAGAATAGATTCCACTTTACTACACCTGTGTAAAATGGATGAAGGTGACCGATAAACACATAGCTGAGAAGCAAGCTAGAAAAATAACAATTTAATATCTATATGCTAATAAAAACAAGAAAGTAGATAATAGTCTCTTACAGTACTCCTTGGTTTAAATGTGCTGATAAGTGGATCAGCCGCAAGAACTCTGACTTTAAAGCAATACTTACCAGTGCGGCAATTGTAAGATTGAGAATTGGAGTGTAAAGTTATCCGATCATTCCAAAAATTAGAGAATCGGTGGAGCATAGATTGTGAATTATTCCATTGTTCAGAAAGACCATCACTTGTGCAAGACCTCTTATTTTGGTGTTGTTCCCGACCTACAGTTGCTCAAACAAGGACAAGGACCCACACTTCACAATTTGCAACTCTGTATATAGTTGGTATAGGCAGGATATTCACAGTAAACTAACTAACTTAAGTATTCACATGCAATGCTGTGCATGTGAAAGCTGGATTGTAGGTAAAGGCTTAGCCAAGCCCTTACTATACAATTACCATGCCTACAAATAAAAGTACAATAATAACACAAAACTAAAATAAAAACCGCATGGTAAGAAAAAAAACAGGAAAAAAGTACTGTGACTTGGGGCCTGATCCAGACCTACACTGTCCGGCGGTAATACGCCGGGCGTAAGCGTAAGATCGGCTGAAATGCCAATCTGCGCATGCGCCGGCCAGATATAACTACGGAAACGCCCAATCTAGGAACAGGCGTCCGTAGTATCAGCGTAGTAACAGCTGAGGGGGTGTCCCTCGCCGTTACTACGTACATGTTAGTGTAGGTAGGCGGGGGGTGGTAGTTCAATGAGGGAGAGAGGGAGGGAGGGGTTTTAGTTAATATGTTCCTGTCTGAGCGTATTTTCCATCGCTTACGCCGGCTGAAGTTAGGTTAGCCTTCAGTCGGCGTAAGCGAGGGAAAATACACTGGGACAGGGGGGAGTGTCGGGGGAAGTACATGCCGATACGCTGTGTTTTACTAAGCATAGCGCATCGGCGTAGGTCTGGATCAGGCCCTTGGAGCAGAGCTAAAGCCCCAGACACAAAACCTCCAAATAATGTAACTGAAAACTTGATGATAAACAAGGCAAGACAGAGACATTTTGATGCACAGAAGAAGAAATAGGGGAGAGGGAGTAAGGGAAGGTGGTCATAAGAGGTGCAAGAAGGGCCTTAAAACACTGCGTATGAGTCCATAACATTTGTAGAAATCCAGCATCAAATTACAGAAACACTGGTTCTAGACAAGATACCAGTCACAGATATAACGATTGCAACCCTTGTCTAACCTGACCTATACTCACACCATGCAATATCAATAATGGCCTGTTGCTAAGTGCTTCAGCCATAGCCACTCACACATTGTTTAAGTAGCAGAAACTGTGAAGTGAAGCGCTAAGTCCTTCTTTAGGAAATGACCTACTACGTATGCATAGTAGGTCATTTACACAGTCTACGTACCATTTAGGTTTGTAGATTAAGTAAGTGCTGTCTTTAAAAACTGCACTTAGAAAATTAAGAAGGAAGAGGCGTGCCACGGCAGTCTCTCCTTTTTTAAGAATAGTGGGTGAGGGAGGGTTTTAAATTACCCGAGGAGGGCGGGGGGAAGGGATCACCATTTGTAGTTTCTTTCTTAAGAAGGAAAACATGAATGGTTAGTCAAGGAAGCCCTCTGGCACGCTTAAGTAGCCATTGGGTTCCTAAAAACGGGGGCGGGTTGGGGGGCAGGTCAGATGAGGTGTGGATACTGCCGCACCTAACTCATTCTGATTTGTGAATACGGTCCCCTATGTTGAAAACATATATAGGATTTACAAGGCTTGGGAGAAAAATATTAAATATAATAAAGCATTTAATAAAATATAAAAAATATAAAACCCACAGATCATTAGATTCATTTATATTATTAAACAACCAGTTTCATATAAAAATAAAAAAAACATTACCATTTGCATCCTCAGTGGTGTATAATAATGTATGTTTAGATAAGTTCCTGGTGTACATACTCTACTATATACAGTATATTTTTTAAATATAATATTAGGTTGCTTTATTTGTGTCTTTTATGTGCTTTGTATAAAATTGATAAGGTCCTGTAGCTCTTTAGTTTATATTTATTTTTTAGCTGCCATGGTAGATATTGTAAAAACTTTTTGGGGGACTTGATTCTAGAGGATTTTGTATTTTTATCACTAGTTTCAATATATATCAACCCCCCTGTTAATAGCAGCATCACAAGACGGTGTACATTAATGTCCGGTTGATTTTAGTGAGGGTGCAATTACTCATCCTTTACCATGTCTCCTACCCCCAGATACTCCCCTGTCTTATTTTAAACCACATATACCCATGACATTGTTTAACCATTTGTATTATGACTCAGGTTGATAGTGATAAAAGCAAAGTTATAGAGGGATATAAAGGAGTCCTTGGACTTATGGAGGTGGGTGGGTTTTTTATGTTAATCTGTGAGCAGGGTTCTCATTTCTGTTAGAATATTACTGGTAAAGATTGGAGCGACCACCTGACTTATCTGTTTTAGATTGTTCCCACTCACTCGGTTTATGCCATTGCAAACTCTCTATACCACTAATTCTGCACTTTTACTTTAAACACTACATATTATGGACAGCAGTGACAGTACACAAGTCAAGGACATAACGATCATTCCATATTGATTGTGTTTTATGGCTACCAGTGAAGAAAACACATTCTGGGGGCACAGGTGCTCACATAATCTAATAGAAAGTATGAATTTCTTTTACAGTAAATGTTGTGGTAACAGTTTAAGAGAATTGATAGCATCTAATATGAAAGTGGTAGTCACTTAACTCCATAGCGAACACAAATAAAAAAAATTCTCATCAAGTTCAGTCAAAAAAGTATTTTCATCTTTTAATGCAGAATGTACAAATATATATATATACATTTCCTACACTTTGCTAAAACACATTACAATCTAGACCTTTAAAAGATAAGTTAGTCTGAGTTTATTAAGCTTATTCAACTTATCTCCATCAGTCACCTTATAATTATGGCCCCGATTCACACTTAGGGGTAGATCCAGAACTAAGTACACTATCGTATTTACACTAGCCGGAGACGTAAAAACACGGTTTTGTATGTACTGCGCATGTGCATGGCAGATGTTATGCCACGTAACTCTGAACGTACTTACCAGCCTAGTATTAACAGCGTAACTATGAACCAGGGGCATGCCAGGCATACAACACACGTAATTACGATTCAGAGGGGGGAGCGGCATTTAAATCCAGCAGTCTGGGCGTGTTTAGGCAGTTACGTATGTGCAGCCTGTATGTACGTCAGTAGTTACGCTGTGTAAAGTTAAGGTAGGGTTTGGGAAGCGTAAAACGACCAAAGTAGGTACGAGCGAGGGGAGTGTCTAAAGGAGTGCATAGTAAATACGCTTACGTATTGAAACGTAATTGAAACGTAGTTCTGGATCTGGCCCTTAATAACATATTTAAATATATGAATACCATGGACCGGATTCACAGATGCGTGTGTATAAAGTACGCAAATATACACATGTACGTTAGAGGGCAACACTCATGAAACTCCGCTCGCACGGATGGATTTTCGTGACTGATGCGTCCATAGGGCAACCTTAACTCTACGTGTGTAGTTACATGCGTAAATTGCTTACGTACGTGCATATATTACTAACCGCGCCCTCAAATGGCCATTTAAATGCCCCGCCCACTTAACGTAACTTTGCACGTACGGAAGACAACCCCGCCCCTCTGTACGTATGTCACTGAGTGCGATTCAGTAATCCATGCCTAATGGACTTCCGTGCCTAAATCCTATGTAACGTGGGTGGAAAAAGTTACCACGCATGCGCAATTAATCCGATCCTAAAAATACTCACGCAAAAACAAGCAAAATCGTATCTGTGAATCCAGTCCCATGTGCGTATCTGGCGGTTTAATAGAAATTGCGCATGCGCAATCCGGATGTTATGCACAGAAACCTAATGAGATCTATAAGAAGGGGTGTGCCAATACTCTGTAAGCTGGAAGTAGGAAGTAAGAAAACTGGTTGGGTGAAGACGATGGGCTGGGTTAGCAAACTCTGCACATACTTTAGAAAAATCTGCACAAAGATACGCACAAAGAGTTAAGTAGCTTTATGGATGCGCAAGTCAGGAAAGATACGTAAGGATGAGGGGAGTGTCAAGGGAGTTGACCTGCAACTTAGGTGCATAGTTTTGCTAATCCGCTTATACTTATTTCCTTCTTATCTGTGAATTAGGCCTTATGTGCTTACCTACACTTTTCCAGGAGAAAAAAAAGATAAAGAGGATTTATATTGGAAATAGAATTGACCATATTTTGCAAGACAGCGGGCTGTATTCACAGATCCATTTTCACGTGGATTTGCGTGCGTATTTTTAGGACTGCACATGCGTACTAACTTCATTTACGCTGTTTACGTTGAATTTACGCCTGGAAGTCCATTAGGCACGTACTTGGGAATCGCACTTGGGGACATACTTGCGGAGGGCCGTGGTTGAAATCCAAACGTTCAAAGTTATGTGAGACTGGGTGGGTGGATGCATTTAAATGGGCATTTGAGGCACGGTTAGATAGATACGCATGTACGTACTTTGAAGTATGCCCGTAACTACACACGTAAACATAAGGGTATGTCCACGAAAACCCATCAGTGTGAGGGGAGTGTCATGGGTGTTGCCTTGCTACGTGTGTGCGTATAATTGCGTATTTTTAAAAAATGGATCTCTGAATACGGTCCAGCATCTTGCTTGATTGACTGATTTATATATGTATTGATTTATGCATTTATTGATTGGTTGCATTTATTCATTGCATTTTAATTTAACGCTCCAAATATATAGTAACATAGGGCTGGATCCAGACCTTGTTAAGTGCATGAACTTAGTTACACCTGGGCTAAACCATGTTGATTGCAGGGGAGTCATATTTCATCTGCTGCAAACAGTATTAAGAGGCTACAGTTAACATGCCCTCTTCAATCATACTGGTGTCCTCTGCAGTATTACAATGGTGGATCATTAAACATTAGAAGCGAGGGCGACATTGATGCCATGCTTGATTGGGACTTTTGCAGAACAACAGTGGCGAGTGAAGATAACAATGAGACCGGGTTGAACTTGCTGAGTTGCCAAAGACTTCATTGCACAGGTCATATAATGGCCACTCTACGTGCTCAGCTACACTCCTCTCCTCCTGCTGTCAAGGACTTTCGCATATTGTTGGCGTAATGACTTTAATTTGTTTACAAACTGCTGCTGTGTTTTCTCTATACTCTTTTCTTTTAGCTTATCAGCAATATTAAAATAAATATGGACATCCTTTACAGTGCCACTGATTTGTGTCCTTTTTTCTTCTTCTCCCCTAATAGAGAGCAACTCCTGAACGTCTTCCAGTCTCCATTGCGCCATTGTGTCTGATCAGGCTGGCTGTAAATTTTTTTTTTTTTTTTTTTTTAAATGATTTTTATGACCGATTTTAAGTTAAAACCCGAATGCAGAAAAAAAATGAAAAAAAAAATCAAGTGTGCAAAGCAGCAATAGATCAGAAATATTAATTGTCTGGTAGGATAATAACAGTAAGTTAAGCAAGCTTATTGATGGTGGTTTACTGCATGGTAGACTGTAGCTCTGTAAAAATAAAATGCAGAGGAAACATTTCAGAGGGATGTGCTGTAGTTTTCTACCCTGACAAGTATTATTTTCAAGCATTAGAAGAATAAAAAAAAAGCTCAGTAATAAATTTCTCCATTTTAAATGTTCCAGCACACTCTACCTGTATATAAAATTGACATCCATTTTGCTAATCCAATGTAGTATCATATCTTTTGCTAACACATGTGAGTAATTCCTTTGAAATGTTTTGCTGACTGCAAGGTGACATAAATCATTTTTTGGAACTGAGGAAAAAATATTTTATTACCATGGTGTTTGGAATGAATCATGTTGATTCTAATAACGGCAAAGTTATGTGCCATTCACATAAGAGTCTCAACCTAATGTTTTGGTCTTTCTGCTACTCCTCACACAAGGAATAAAAAAGTCTTCTAACTAGGTGGTGTATTTTCTTTTCAGGTAAGATTGTATGCACGACCAGATGCAGTCAGAAGAGGATCCGGGGACTATGCTCTTAATATAACCAAAAGACTTTTGGAATTCTATGAGGATTACTTCAAGGTAGCTTATTCCCTGCCGAAATTAGGTAAGAGAAAACAATTTTCATAGTCCTGTCTCTCCTTTTTCCGCAGTGTTATGTCATCCAATGTTTGCTCGACATATTTTATTTTCTATAGTGAAATACTGTTCTCTATTTGCATACTATTATAATACACTTCTGTACCAATTCACATATTGGCAAGCACAACGGAAGAAAGATAATGGAGATGGATGATTCTGCAATAATTTATTTTAGTAACAAGCTATGAACGCTGAAATACTTGTAATATTTTACATTTGTGTGTGTTGTTGGTTTAGCCGTTACATTAAAGTTATGTAGACAATTACTAGGACATTTGGCAAATTAAATCTTTACACTACAGCTATAAAAGGGCTTTGGTTTGTTTTGATAATCTGCTCATGTTTTTCTCTGTTTTATTTATTTATTCATTTGCAAGCTTTGGGGAGATTTGGGGAGTTATGCTGGGTACTCTTCTATCCATTTAACATGCTGAAATACGATTTCTAATGATTTGGCCCTACATTGCTCCCGTGATGATAATTTGTTGTGTTGTGATTTGGTTTTATACATTTCCTATAATCATGATCATACATGGAATCGTAAGAACCATCCCATCACACGTGTGATTGTGTAAGGCACCTGGACAAACCATGATGCAATGTGATATGTACAAATTCATTTTATTGTCTTTTTTTGTATGCAGGGAAAATACTTAAATTTAGCTTAAAGCATATAAATACAGAACATACTTAATGTAAAACTGTACACTTATGTCCTCACTAAGCTTGGCTGAGTGTGCACACATTCTTTATTATGAGGCCGCAGGGCCGCCATCAGATATTGTGGGGCCTGGGACACATCCGCAGGCTCGACCGCCATGTGACATCATCAGTGGCGTTACATAGGGGATAGGACCTGCGTTAACAGCGGGCCGGTGCGATGGGAATTTCTACCTTTGACCCGCTAATGAACAGCTCTCAGCAGTAAGTATTGTCAGTATGAGACAGCTGATACCTGCTGCTACAGAGCAATGGTAAGTACCGGCAAGCCCCCATCAGCTCCGGGCCTGTGACAATAGTCCCGGATGTTCCCCTCTGATGACGGCTCTGTGAGACTACATCCTATTGGATGTGTCCGTATCATGACTATGCATTGCAACATATTTCTGGCCATATTGGCAACATATATTCCCAGTCCAATAGAATGTGGATGTAGAGGCCTGCCCCATACAGTATCACAACAAACCATTTCCTTGCTCAGCCAAGCTGTGTGAGGACATATAGGTATTTTAGAAATAGGGAAGGAAACTTTAAACCTCTGTTCTAATTCTGATTTCCAGTTTAAATGTGCCTACCCTACAATACAACACCGTTTTATTGAGTTATCTTTACCTTTACTCTACTAATCACATAGGACATCAGAGAATAAGCATTGAAATGCACTGCTAGCCTTGCAACAAAAGCATCACAAGATATATTACCATGAGCGTAACAATGACATATGCATAGTGCAATATGCCAGTGTTTTATTTGATGATTGCTTTCAGGACTATGCATATGACAGAAACAAAGGGTAAGCAAATAGAAAGACATTTAAAGGTTTTATATTTAATAAGAGTTTTTTTTTCTATTGCATTAAAATAGCAGGTATGCAGTTTATATTTTCAAGACACAATAAAATGTCTGCCCGGTTTCTCTTCAACCTACTACTCATTCTTTTTTGTACTTTTTGTACTAGTACTGATTTATTTATTCAGTATTCTTAGTAAATCCTTTTACGCTTTTGTCAAGTTTTGGAGAATTGTTGATTGCAAAGCAATCATTTTCTGGGTCTGTGACAGATCTATCAGATTTCAAGTAAGGAATTTCCACCACACAAGGACAGACACTGATATGTAAGCTGCTACAAAATCTGTGTGCCCTTGTACTTTAAGGCAATGAATTACAGACAAATGAGTCACATAAATCTTTTTATTATTATTATTAAGTTTGCTGATTTTTATTATTAGGAAACTCCTTCTGTGTTAACCATTTGCTTGGGATAAAAGCTGATACACTATATAGATTAAATATATTCCATGCAATATTATATTTCAGAATTAGTATCTAAATTATATTTTTACAGTTTAAAAAAATATTCAGCAATCAGTTCAGCATTGTTTATTACATATTTATTCAGATTGCATTGAACATTGAGCATTTTTTTTTTTCATATACAGTTTGACCTCACAGCGTGCTATCACATTACAATTAATATAAAACATTCATTACTGGTCCCAGGGAAGCACATAGTGCAGCATTTTTGTCATTTACATGCTATTGCCTGTTATCTGTCATAATTCTTGAATTGAGATAGATTTAAGCTAAACTTATTTTGGCTTCCACCCTTCGCTTCTAACCTGTCACTATAAATGGCTTAGCTTGTCCCTCCAGTTCCCTCCCATACCTAAACCTAGCTTTAATTTCTTTAGATTATTCAATTCCTGGTCTAGATGGGTATATAAATGCCATAAATAACCATTTTTCCAGGGCAGGGTAACCAAGGAAATGATAAGTGATCAGGGCATTTTTATGTCAATTTTACAGCATCTATAGAAAAAGTTTTGATTTGATATGTGGCACATGACACAGAGAAAATGCAGTCTCTAATGAGGCTAGTGTGATTTTCATTTCACATTATATATTATCAATTAAAAACTTTGTCTTTGTGTTCTTACAAATTCTTAAATACGTAGTTGTAAAAGAAAAAATGTTGAGTTTATAATCATTCTGATAAAAGGACATTGGCTAAATTAGTTTAATGGAGGAACGAAGGTCTCCTGAGCCAGTTTGCATGCTGTCTGAATGAACCTTGGTGTTGGCAGTGACAGGTAATGAGTAGTGTGTGAGGTAAACAGGGGGTTTAGTCATTGTAAAATAGACCAGGTGACTCTGTGATAAGTCATGCAAACTTAAGCGAGGCCAGGGTCGTGACAATATGTCAAAATTAATAAATGAGGTTTATGTTTTACACTTTAATATAAACACAATGTATATGATAAATATGCACCGGATTCACACTTGCGCACCTACTTCTCCTTCACCTACGGTCCCCCCCGCCCTCGTTTTTAGGTACATTATAGCACTAATGAGGGCCATAGGGCTACCTTATCTAACCGTGCGGGTTTCCTTCTTAATAAGGAAACTCCACACGGACATTGCCCCTCCACGACTTCCCCCCCCGCCTAATCTAAATCCCTCCCCCCTCCCACTGCTTCCTATAGTGAATAGGGAGTGAGATATATATATATATATATTTATTTAGAATGCATTTTATGCTTTATTTCATAAATTGTATGCATAAGAAGTTAGCTTAAATGACATAAATTGTCCATATAACCTTTTATTACTACCTAATCTTTAAGGACAGGTCAAAGACACGAGGCTGTGAACTTATGGTATATTAAAAATATAGTCCTGGGGCCCGATCCTCGGGTCCATATGACAGGGGAATTACGTACAGCGCGTAATGCGCACAACCTTTTTCCGATGCCATAAGGTTCGGCGTACATAACGTATGTTACGTACACCAGCTGTTACCGGAAAGGGTCTGTCCCCTCGTTTATGAAGGCCATATCTCCGCCTTTACGGCTTCACATGTAAAGGAGGTGACTGGGCAGGGCAATCTCCCTTATGACCAGGTATGTGGCCATAGGGCCGCAGACCTAGTTGTAAAAGTTAAGGTAGGAATCTGGACACGTAAGTGTCCAGATTTACTACCTTTAGCGGGGGTGCAGGGAGCGTGCACTCCCCATTATACAATCAGCCGTAATGACCTAGCCCTGGTTGCTAAAAAGCAAATAGGACTGTCATTCCCTGAAAACTTTGTACTGACTATTCAGTCTCATATGATATTTTTGAAATACACTTGCACTGAGTTACACACGCAACTTAAAAAGTGGGTCAGCTTCATGGTAGGTTAAATAGACCTGGTCATCAAAATAACTCCTTTGTTATATATTTTGTTGATTTTGTTTTTGATTAAGAAACTTGATCTTTTCCCCTCCATCTTGTATGATCTTGTACGTTTTGTTGTTGCAGATTTGAAACTTTAGCATACTAATTTGTTTTTTTCTTCTTCTTGATTCTTTTTTGAACTAATCTAAACTTGACAATTCATTTGAAAATAGTTTTCAAGCATTTCCCAAAGGACTTGCAAAGGCATTCTACCTTGTTAAATTACCCTCTTTCCAGCTAGATGAAAATTAAACATATTGCTGATTACAACAGTGTGTTTCTTTTCTGGCAGGAAAATAGTTAATAAATGTTATAATAATGAATAGCAAATCCAAGATAAAAGATTAATGTAAGGAACTGTCTTGATTAAACCATTGTATTGTCACGTTTGATGTATTCTTCTTTATATCAACATTTCTCATTAGTGCGGTGAACAGACATCAACAAAACCCACTAATGAAGAATCCCTAATGGTTCTCAGAGCAATTGACTAAAATGTTTTCCTTGTTCTCATTTACAATTTAAAGGTAGCAGGCTTACTTAGTATGCATAATAACACTTACCGGAGCCAAAATATAAGCAATTGATTTAATAAAAAATGATCCCATTTAGGTGGGGGCGAAATGTTCTTTTTTTTTTTTTTGGGGCCAAAAAAAAAGTTTTTTTGTGTTTATTAGTTTTTTTTGCTTTTGTTTTGTTATTTACTTTTGGCACATATGGTTATATTGCTTTAAATGTCTTTGGACTGCATCTAGACCTAGGTACAACAAGGGAATTATGCAAGTCATTTGTTCTGTCTCAGAACATCTGAGCAAGTAAGTATTCTGAAGGGACTGACCCCTTATTAATGATGACCATATCCCTGCCATATAGGCCATTTAAATGAGGGGGCGGGGGCAGGTAAGCCCAGTTACGACAAGGCCAGCATCCATACGGACGCAGATGTAGTCGTAAAAAGTTTTGCAAATATGTGTAATATAACATGTATTAGAGCAGACTTCTATATACAGTGAAATGTACTTGTCGCTTGCTAATTTTTTTAAGATAGGTGGAAGTTTTATTTTAGTACCTTTAATATTTGTTTTGTACTCTTTGTAATATTTAATTTTAATATAAAATGTTTTCTTTTAGTCACTTGAATAAAACACACCTTTAAAATAATAAATAAAAACCTAAGATACTTGCATCTTTCTCTGTAAAAATCATATAAAAATGCTGGATCGACTGCTAAATTATCTTCCTCCTGATAAGTTACATTGTATGTATCCAACACAGTCAAAGTTTTGCTGGAGGGGTTGTGGGATGGTAGGAGATATATACCATATTCTTTGGGATTGCCTATACATTACTCCATTGTGGCATGAATTATTTTGGCTAATTAGTGATCTCTTTAAAGAAGACTTGCCAATGATGCCACAATTAGCTCTTTTTCATTTGTACCCCCTACAGATTGTAAAACACAATAGATTTGTGCTAGGACACATGTTCATAGCCACACAGGCAGCCATCACACAGAACTGGAGGTCACCTATAGTCCCTACCTTACGTAAAATCATCTCGAAAATTCAATATAGCCATGACATGGAAACCAGTAGAATACCCTATTCTATGTCATCGTCATCCCCAATAGTTAAATGGTTTTCCTAGGCTGAATTCTCCTCAGATAAAAGTAAAAACTACTTCAAAGCAACAGACTCCACTTGCTGTCCTACCTTGAGCAGTCCGAGAACTATGCTTTAACCAGTTGACAAATAGAGTTGGTTTGGGTTATTGTTCGGTAAAATATTTTTAAGAAAGTAACTACAGTATAGAAACATTTTTTTGGGATAAGTATATTCGATATCTAAGTGTCTCCCTCCATCCCCCAAGTGTCTT
>WWET01000529.1:330323-373962 GCA_011038615.1 Limnodynastes dumerilii | reverse complement strand
TTATAAATTATCTGTAATGTGACTGATGTATATACATCTGAGAATACTATTGCTGTAACCCTAGCCCTCCCTCCTTTTTTTCTGTACCCTATCTTTACATATATTCTTTAATAAAAAAAATCATCAATTTTATAAAAATGCCTGAACAAAATGTATTTGGGGTAATGTACATCAATGTCTTGCCTCACTATGCAAATTAACATGGTTTACTCCAGATACAGCTTTGCTCCACTTAATATCAATATAGATGTTGTAACACAATAATATAAATATTTTAAACATAATGCAGAAATTACAGAAAAGTACAGCACTTCATGTCTGTAATACTTCAATACCTTGCTGCCAACTTAAGCTTACAGTTGCTTACAGTTAAACCTTTCCCAAAATAGTGAAAAATCTGCCATACATTCATACAAGGTGGAATATTGCAAGCATAGCGACCTCACCTTCTGGATAAAGTTGAATAAAGCTTCAGAAATCATTAAACTTTGTGTACTTACCAATTAGCAGCTACTGGCTTCCTGTAGAGATAAGCAATGGAGCTCACGTCACCCATTCAATGTCCTACAGATGAGTATGACTAATCCTGTGAATTGAATGGATGAAATCAGCTCCATCTCTGCAGAAAGCCAGCAATAGCTAAATGGTAAATAAATAACTTTTTAATTATTTACTAATGGGCTGCAATTTAGCTTTCCCACCATATTGCAAAAAAACCACCATGGCAAATAAAGTTTTATCTGAGCCCAGCTGTACTTCTCCGATGAATCGGAAACTCCGTAACAGCCCTTAAATTTGCCACCTACTGCCAGCTGTTTTATACAACCAGCTTTCTCAATACATACTTCTTCTCTGCTTCTTTTTCTCTACTGCATAAGCAGCTATTTTCTACCCCTCTTTGTAAAGCCTGTCCTATTTTTTTCCCCTCTCTTTTGCATTAAGCTTTATGGGTCAGATCCAAAGTTTGAGTGTACTTGGACAAATAGGTGAAAGTGTGTACCTCAGCACAACCATATTGAACTGCATGCAGGGGGATTCAAATTTGAACTTTGAAAATAGATTATGGGCCTGAATTACTAAGCAGTGGTTTGCAAACAGTGATTTTTTTTTTTTTGCTCATTTTAGACGATTTTCCGATAACTAGATTTACTAAAGCAAAATAGATATAAATCGCCCCAAAAAAATCTTAGTGTTTAAAACGCCATGACAATTTACAAAAGGCAGACCATACAAATAGCTGTATTTACTATACAGCGATTTGTAAAATCTCTGTAAAGTCACCCAAAACTTGAGCAAAAAAAAAGGGGCGGGTGTGAGTGTCGATTTACTAGAAATCTGCACTCACTTTGAAATATAACTCCACCAAGTTTATTAAAAAAAATGAATTAAATAAAAATTAGTATTATACGAATAAAATGTACCTTAATAATTTAAAAAACCCCAGTAGTGGCATGCTATTAACACTTAGCAGGCTGCGCCATATCGTACTAGAAGGCACAGCATGCCCATGTCTTGCAAGGCATTCTATGCCTTTTTGTACCATAAGAAGCAGCATGCCACTGGCTAATAGCATGCTACCACATATATAATGTCCACTCTAAACATATTTTCATACAGTTTAACATATGATACAATAAAATATGCGCCGTTCCTATTAAAATACCAGATAGTGCCGCCGTTGCAAAAAAAACTAGATGGTGCCCCTGTTGTAAAAAAAAATACTAGATGGTGCCCCCATTGCAAATAAAATACTAGATTGAGCAACCAATCCTATCAAAATACCAGATATTGCCCCTGTTGTAATTAAAATAATACATAGTGCCCCCATTCTAATTAAAATAATACATAGTGCCCCCATTCTAATTAAAATAATACATGGTGTTCCCGTTGTAATTAAAATGATACATGGTGCCCCTGTTGTATTTAAAATAATACATGGTGCCCCAGTTGCAATTAAATTGATGCCCCTGATTAAAAATATTGCCAGAAAACTGCAGTGATGTGCCACGATTTTTAGGGGTGAGTTATCTCGCCCCTTAGTAAATCTGGCCCTAAGAATGGAGAGGTGAGGTTTTCTACATCAACTTTAAAACAGTTTTACAGTATTTGAGTTCTACAATATTTGCAAAAGCAAATAAATTCCCTACATGAGAACAATCTTTCTTCAAATTTTGTTCTGCCTCATTGTCATGACCCTGACCTCACCTGAGGCTTTCGTGACTTATCTGGGGCTCAAGGGGTTAATCACAACAGCCACCTGGTCTGTTCTCCAATGACTAATGCCTCTTCTCCCACCCCAAATATGACTTATTACCAATGAACTGCCACCACCAAGGCTATTCACAGGAGGCCTTTGGTTCTTCTTTACCCAAATCAAACACAGTTATGCTTTACCAGAATTATCATCAACCCAGAATGACCTTTTCTGTTACCCGTCAGTAGCGTTTAATAACCGAGCTGGTCTGACACGTGAATCCGTAAGAACACAGAGACATGCACTTATTAATTGATATTTAATATGATAATAATCACAATGCTTAGTTACAGAGAATAACAAAATAGACATACAATATGCAAAACAGTTTCCTATAAAATAAAAGGGGAAACACAGAAAGACTTACACACAACCTTCCCTGTCTGAGATTAGCAGATTACTGGGGAATATGGAACACTTCCTTCCGTCCAGAAGATCTCATGAAATGAACCCCATGTATATATCATACACACGGTTTTAAAGACCAAAACCTGCTCCTCTCCAGACAGCCCCCACCTTTGTGACACATGACAGTTTGGGGTCTGGAGAGGATCTTCTGCAGAAATCTAGCTTTTATGACCCCCCTAATAATCTGATCCATTTACAACAGGGCCCTAACCTGACCACCTTGTTCTGCTCCACTACATTCAAGGTATTTCCCTGAATCACCAGATCCTGGCCAAACAAAGGTCATGCTATATACAGATATTTAATTTGTACACATAATATTTGATTATATCCTGACACTTATATTCTGTTGCTTTGTCGTATCTATACCTTACCTATACCTGGCCTTCTTGTGCCTGTTACCTGTCCTATGTTGACCTTACCTATACATTGTTTATCTGTATATGTTACCTATACTTGTGATATGGTTCTTGCCTAATCCTGTCTAACATACAACATTTTAACTCAGATAGAAACTGTGTTTAAGATTTAAGTGTAATTTATTTCATAATGAAAACAGTACTTAACTTTCCCTAGAAAGGAAAGAATAAATTTGATCACAATATTAATAGCATATGAAAGAAGGGTTGAGTTGTTTTTTTTTTAAAAGGCATAAATAAAATGAAAAAAAAAAACAACTAATAATGAGAAATGTCAAAATAAATTAGAAAAATCTGATAGGCTACTGATGGAATCAAGGCTATAAAAAACATGACCAGATCAGAACAGCTCATGGCTTGAAAAAGCTTGTATGCTTGTGAAACGCGTGTCAGTGTACTTGTCCACCCAACAATGATCATTATTTAAACGATCCTCTACTAATATCCTCTACTATTAAGTAGAGTTCAGATTAACTCCCCAGCAAAATAACAGTCTTGGATGACTGAGAAAGTGATAAACTGGCAGAAACAATATGGGCTGCTTATCAGTAGCTCCGGCATTAACCTCAGAGAAACTGTCAATCAAGCCAGCTAACTACAGGGCTTATACAGCGAGAGATATCCAAAGTGTTAGATTTCACACTGGTATTGGAATAAAAGAAATTCCAGTATATTTTAAATGCCCCCAAGGATAGAAGAAATAAATGTATAAAAGAGACTTTTAAAAGTGACTTTTTAAACAAAGTGACTTTTTAAACAAATTTTATTTACTTTAATATTATGTTTTTCTTTTTAAGACCATAATTGCTAAAGGCTTTTAACACATGTCAATAAAATGTATGTTTTATATGTTTATTAACAGGTTTTTATATAGCACTATTAGATTACGTAGATTACAGAGAGTATTTCACATACACATTAGTCTCTGCCTCACTGGATCTACATACACACACTAGGGTTAATTTATTATATATAATTGTTTAAATACTGTAGTTAGTATTGTTTTTTGGTGTCACGTCACACCTAGGTACAACATTAATGGCCGCCCCAGACAACATGTCAGCACATGCACTGTCTTTTAGGGAATCAAATCATGGAATCTACGTGACTTAAATTGCAGGCACCAGAGGCCCTCAAAACACCTCTGATCCCCTTTTTTCTCCCAGACAATATTTACTCTATTTGCTTTTCTTTACTTTCTTAGGTTACAAATACTCATGTCAATGTAATTTCGTCCCCCTTGCCTTATCATTCAATCATAAAAAGTTAGGACTCCCTTTTCTCTCTCTCTGTGCTTTTCACTATTCACTTTTTCATGAATTATCTTTTTTTGTCTGCACTGTCAGCATTGTACCAATGGCATCCAAATGTAACAGACCTTTTTACATTTATCCAACTGTCTGTCTACAATTTCTACATATATGTTCTAACACCCTTTCCAAAACATATATATTATAAAACTACAGTCTTTTTAGACTTTCGAGTCTGTTGGCATAGTGTCATCGATCAGTCCTTTTCTTTACACCTTACAATGAGTTTCTTTTTCCGCTCTTTCACTATTACCATAAATAAAGTACTAGAACACAGCATGTACATTGTTTAATCCAGATGCAGCCAAAATTCTTGTCTGATTGCTCTTTATCTTTTATCCTAATGACAAGCAGTATTGATATTCTTCTTACCGATCTGTTTCTTTAACTGTACCACTTACAAAACATCCCTATTGTAGATCTTGCATTGGCTGCACTATACTTCTGCTGCATCATCTATAAATTTCTGATTAACTACCCATATATATATACAAAAGACAAAAATTAAATAACCCGCAGCTAAAAAGCTTTCAACACCACCAAATTATTATAAATCACAAACCTTATCTCACAATCACCATTATTCTCTTATAAAACTACCTGAACTGTGCTCTACTACAACCACCTCCCTTGTGACTTTAGTTTTCTTTAGTTTGCTACCTTGAACGACTTGCATTTTGCAAGTCATAGGGCTAATCCAGAACAGCACTTACACCTGCAAAACAGGTGTCATTTATTTATAGACTAAGCATAAAGCTATGCAGTATGTGAGTTCTATGTGGAAAAGTAAAGAATTTCCCTGCATGCAAAATAATTCAAATGAATTAGCACTCCTTGCATTGCAAAATGGTTTACACTTGCACCTGTTTTGCCCATACTCTCAAACTCTGGTCCAGGCACCATTAGTTTTAATATTCAGTGACTGTGGACCCTTATACATTAAAGGAAATACTGCTACTACTACTACTGCTACCACTACTGCTACCACGACTACTATATATATATAAATATATACAAATAAGGGGCGCTGCCTTAACACAATAAATGTTTCTTTTAGTATGACATCAATTAAAAGGTGTACTTGATACAGTTCTTTTAAAATCCAGTATTCAGGCACTAGGGTCCTAATAGGTCCGCTGCTTCCCTTCTTAAAGGTCGGCTTCTGCTGCCGTCCAAAACTACAAACAAAATAAAAGAACAAGGGAGCGCCTCGTAGTGCAATTAAAAGAGGATTTATTAATGGACTGTTTTAAAAGTCTAGTTAAGAATTTATACAATTTTTTAAATTAAATTGTTATTAAACGATATTATATTTATAATATATTAATAATATATATTATTACATTATTAAACACTAAATATAACACCTGCTTCAGAGATGCACTTCTATATTTTCGGCAGTAGCACAGCAAAACTGAACACTGCGCATGTGCAGAATAAGAGCGAACACAGAAAGTCGGAACACAATGCTCCCCATGTGCCCGTCTCTGCACCTGTGTGCTGTACGCTAATGGAAAGCGGTGTTCCATGATATTTAAATGAGAAAAGGTTTTTTTGTGATTTTGCTTTGTCCATGGTACCTTCTTCTTCTGTAAAAATCTTGCACCATGTCCTTTTCAATGGGGAAACGACCCAATTCCAACTAAAAACAGTGAACTTAAAATATAAATCATGAAATGTATGATAAATTGCCTGTTTAAAATAGTTTTCTGGTCACTACACTATGCTACCATTTTTTTTTAAACTTCAGAATAGTGTATTGCCACTAACTCACTGGTCTACAAATTTTTTTGCATTTTTTGTCACAAAATTGCATGTAAGTGCATTGCATAGTGCTTTCTATGCTGAATCCAAAAAGTGTTTTAGAATGATTCTATTACACAAGGATTGTAAATGGACTTTAAATATCGTGATTTCACAATGCTCATTGCTGACTGTCCAAAGATGGCTGGGAAGAAGTCCAGGTGTATGTCCAAGAAGTGGGACTTTCGAGACATGCTGCATCTTATGGTCCTATAAGTCTTTAAGAGACAGTCCACCAGCTATTTGTAGTTTACTGCCTTATGGTTCCTTAAGTTCTGGCATAGGCTCTTGAGGGCCTCCCATGCAGCTTTTTCGTCAGGATTAAGCAGGCCATTGAAGCATCCATTAAGCATCAGTTTTCTTATTTGAGGACCTACAAAGATCCCTTCTTTGAGCTTTGCTTCACTGACCCTCGGGAATGTCTTTCTTAAGTAGGCCCACTTTGATCCAGCACTATGATGAAGTTATTGCCAAGATCCAGCTTTATATGGAGTAGGGGAAGATAGACTTTCTCTGGATCAACTGTCTAAACACACATATTTTTAAGGAAGTTCCTGGCATTCAATCTGGAGCCCAAAAGTTCTGCTTGCCTTTTGGAAAATTTCAAATCCCAGACAAGGTAATTGAAATCTCCTTGGATTAAAACCTGAGGTCTAGAAGACGACTGCTTTATCTCTAAAAAGAATGAACTCTTTTGGAGGCCTTGGCATAGGCATTGCTTCAAGGTGATGCACAGGCCTTGCGGCAGATGGTAAGTCAGAGTATGTGACAGTGTGCTTTGACTTGAAGCTGATGCCCCTAATGTTTATCAGACAATAGTAGCAGTCTATGCAGTGGTCTTTCTTCACCTTCCAAATCATTGAAAACAATTCATGTGGCTAGAGCCTTTTCACCAGCCTGTGAGGAGCCTGACACAAGTGACACAGCAAACTTGAGGGATCTTTATCTTGGTCTACCAAAGTAAAGCTTGTACCACTTCACGAATGAAGTTAAATGCTGTTTCTGCCATTTTAAATTTACTTCAACACAGAGGTAGCAAAACAAGTTAATACAATAGTTAAGACATGGTAGGAAAAGTATTACCAAAGCAGCAAAAAGTAACAGTCAGTAAAGCAGCCTGTCGTACAATTCTGCGATTCTAATCCTTGTGCGGCACACACAAACTATTGCTCACTAATGGTCTGTACAGCAACTTGTCGAACAATTCTGAGGTCCATGGAGTGTGTGTCACCAACAAACTGTTGGATCAGCCCACACCAGACATGGAAATGTGTGGAGCTGCCGATGCACTGTCAGAAACAGTCCATACAGTAGCTTATCTCACAGTTGTAAGGACCAATCTGTGCAAGATGCACACAAACGCATGGACCAATCCATGCTTAGTGCATTTAATATCAATAGACCGACCCACACGTCTGCAGGTTGCCAGACTAACTTGATATGACAGCAAGCAGCAGCCTAAAAAACTCCCCATTAATGGTCCATAACTGGGACATCAATTTCAATATCGTCTCATTAGGTGGGCATAACTCCAAAACTGTGGGTGATAGAAAGAATCTACAGTATGAGCATTCATGAAATCAACAGAGAAAATACATTCATAACAATACCTGTGACAAAATCATTGTCAACCAGTCTTACAATTGTGCCTACTTTTAACTTTCCACCTCATGGTGCTTTTCACATGCCATGGTGTGCAAAGCCTTTCGTAGAACGTTAAGAGACTGTTTACCCACCATTTAGTTGTAATTAGGACTCCAGCTGAGAGCATGATCAATGGAGCTAACGTCATTCATTCATAGAGACACAGTAGGAGTTTCTAGGCTAAAAGTAATTTTTTTTTTAGAAAAGTAGCCTACGTTTTATTGTTTTATTCTTTTCCTTGTAAATAAAGTGCTAATTATATACACAAACTCATAGTTCTAGCAATGGACAATTATGTGTGTAGCACGGTATACAACAGATCCCCTGCATAGTCATACTTCTTCTCTATTAAAAGTGCAATATGTCTTCGCACAGATTGGTGTTGCTTTGTAAAGACAATGGGCCTGATCCTGAACTACGCGTCGGAGCGAATTTACGCGTGGCTGAGACGTAAATTCGCTGTTTTGTACGCACTGTGCACCATAGAAAATAAGCACATTAACTTAGCGTAATTGTGAACGTATGGGCCATTCACGAATGTGTCATGAAAATTCTTACGTGTGGGCCTGCCGATTTTATGTTAGTCCAAATTACATGTGAAATACGTGAAGTAGGCGGGGGGTTGTATTTAAAGTGTACAGTATGGGCGTGCTTAGCTGCGTAAATTCGTTCAGCCCATAAGTACGTGTGCGTATGACTGCGGCCCATACGTACGTGTGCGCATGAATGCGGTTACATTGGAAAAAGTTAAGGTAGGGTTTGGAAAGCGTATCTTGACAAAATACGTCCGTGCAAGGGGTGTGCCGAGGGGAGTGTAGCGAATTTACGCGCAAGAAAATATGCTCCTCGAATAAACGTACGGCAAACGTAGTTCTGGATCTACCCCAATCATTGTAAATCATTGTAAGGTCAACAGATATACTGAAAAAGATATATTGCATATATATTACTGTGGTTATCCTGAACTCACCACCAGAAATTTCTGTTTCTACCTTGTAAATTACATAAGATTTTTGTGTCTACAGAACTGGTTACACAGCATTTAATATAAGTTTTAAATACGGCAATGAAACTTATTTTAAGTTATTCTTTTGAATAATTCTCAAAACAGAGGCTAACATTAATTTCAGCGTTGACCTTTTGACCCACTATTTTTAAATAACAGACTTAATATGAAATCTCTATTTTATTTACTTTATAATATACCAAGTGGATGGGCAATGGTAAATAATTATCATGTAATTAACTGAATGTGACATTGGGCCATATCCAATA
The DNA here is from genome assembly GCA_011038615.1 of Limnodynastes dumerilii. Lineage (NCBI taxonomy): Eukaryota > Metazoa > Chordata > Amphibia > Anura > Limnodynastidae > Limnodynastes > Limnodynastes dumerilii. The sequence continues at coordinate 364,849 of WWET01000529.1, read as the reverse complement.
ACGCAAGGGGACTTATGCAAGCCGCAAGTAGCATCTGCACATGCTTTCACCAAATGAAGGTATGAACAATGCTCCATGAGATCCGTTCATTAAGGCTGCTTTTTGGACATGGAAGTGTCCATATCTATGCACGATAGAGGGAAGAGCTGGGGTGTTCACTTCCTTCTTCCGTGCATAGAATCACACACACAGGTCTAGATACAGCCCATTGTCTTCATAGCTGTGTGTGTTGATCCCCATCAGTATGAAGTTCTGCTATAAATGGGGAGCTATTATTTAAGAAATACTGTTCTGATGAGCAGCTAAATCCAAATGTCTTTTACATACTGTATAAGTAGTAAAATTGAAATCTAATCTGAAGATTATTATAACATTCATTTGCAACATAAACTCAGCATTTAATGGCTGTGGTAATGCTAGCAAAAAAGAAGACAGACTATGATCAATGAGAGCATAAAATCAAACAAATGTGATGAAATTGTTTTCTTTATGAAAAATTATCCAATTATGTTTATAACAAAACAATATAGTGCTTACAGTATATAGACTAACTATTAAATGCACATTCTTGAATAGGTTCCTCTGTAATGAAAAGAAAACATTGGGGATCCAGCACCTTGCTTTTATAACATGTTAGTACATTTCAGTTTGTCTTCTGTTCTGGAACAACAGGCAAATGTGATGTAAAAGCAACCCATGGCTTTAGTATAGAGAGTGAATAGTGCACAGCAGAGAGGTTGATAACTTAATATGTGCATGTTTGAAAAAAAATAAAATGAAATTTTCTTAATTTTAAATGTCATTTCACTAAATGACTAATAATTTAACTGTTGGCATTTCAAATTTAGTTTATTTGCTGTAATGCCTGCCAAAAACTGATATGTTCATTGTTTTAAATATAATCAGGATTTTTAGAGGGTGCACTTTTTCTTTAATCCTTCAGAAATTACAAATGAGCTGATCAGAGTTAGGGTAAACCTGGGGAAAACCATATTTTCAATTTTTGTTTATTTGAGGCAAGTAACGAGATATATAAATATACAAAGAGATAGAAGTATAGAAAAGCGCCTAAAACAGATTGTGCCGCTTGTATTCCGGTTATACACAAAATTGTGATAAAAAATTCCAGAACATAGAGTATTACATACGGAGAATAACCGAATATATAGCGCTACCTGATTATACCATAAATATACCACCAGTACCAAAACAGTACATGTGGAAAAACTGAAGGTATGTGTGCTTTTTTAGTACTGGAGGTATATTTATGGTATAATAAGGTAGCGCTATATATTCGGTTATTCTCCGTATGTAATACTCTAAGTAACAATATATGTTTACAGCAGTTTTGTTAAGTACATACAACTTTGATAGACATCAGCGTGGTCATTTTGCACTACACATATACATTAAGGGAATTATTTCCCTTACAGTTTAGCAACCAAGGCCCTGATTCATACTTAAGTATGTTTTCCATATGGTAACCTCCACTGCGGAGGCAACCCGTGCGGGGAGACTCTTTGACGTACGGAGTGCAGCATCGGTAGCTGCACTCAGTTACGGAAATAATGGTACTGCGCATACGTAGTGTATGGAAGTCAGCTTACTTACTCATCTGTAAATCAGGGCTCAGGTTTCTATTCGCTTCCTCAAGAAATGTGCAGCAGCTCAGGGCTCTGGAGTAACTGCTTGATAGAGGAAACCCGCTGTACACTGTTAAAACATAGCCCTACAGATCCGACACAACTAACAAACACAAGCCAGAATGCACCTGAGGCCGCATGACTTATATGAACCCCCTGTTAAACAATCCCAATCACTTGGTCTGTTCTACAATGACTAATTCTCCCATGTCATCTCTAAGACTACTTATTACGGTATTCTGCCACCCCCAAGGCAATTTTGAGCAGCCTACAAACTATCGCTGAGGTCTTTAGTTTTCCTTTAAGCAAACCTAACACAAAATACTTACAGAATTACAGAATAATCATAAACTCAAAATTATCTCTTCTGTTACCACTATATAGTGTTAATGAACCAAGCTGATCTGACATGTGAATTCATAACAACACAGAGACATGAACTTATTAATTGATAGTTATTGTAGAAAGAAATCCCCATGCTTATATACGAAAAAAATGACATACAAAATGTAAACAGTTCTTTATAAAATAAAAGGGTAAATATGCAGAAAGTGACCAGCGCTGATCACATGACCACTTACGAGAGTGAACTTCTGTACTCTTGCAGTGTCCATGAATAGACCAATGCTGGCAGGCTGAACACTGAGGATTAACTGCATCTGCTGCAGCTCCTCTCAGACAGACCGGAGTTCAGAATGTGGGTGCAGAGAACTATATAGAAGTGAAGCAGGTGTCACCTTCTCTTCTCCTCAGTGAACATACTATGCTGTACCTTTTGCACAGTTAGCTTGATGACTGGATTAATGTGAAACGCCCGATGATGTCACCACCAGCATTGTAGAATTCAGGTCATCGGCTGTGGCATTCCATCCCCAGTCGTTATAGAGATCAACAGTAGCATGTTGGCGCCATCAGGGTTGGGCAGTGCTCCATTGCAGTAATTTGTTGTGGCTGTTTGGCTGTGTAGGGCATCCTCTCCTGGATGGCTAGCTGTGCTGTCAAACAAACATATGCAAGAGTTGTTCTCTATAGCGATGGTGGAGGACTTGCAGAATGCAGCAGCTGATTACCTGGTCCTGCAACACTGAAAGTAATGTCACCACACCACTAGCTACACACACACACACACACACACACACACACACACACACACACACAATCTCAAACTCAATCTATCAAAAACAGAACTAATATTACCACCTGCCAATAAAAGCTCTCTTTTTCTGTTGACAGCACTGAAATAATCCCTACTTATAAAGCACAATGCTTAGGTGTCATCTTTGACTTTGACCTGGCCTTTGTTCTCCACATGCAATCTGTTCTAAATCCTGTTACATACATCTAAAAAACATTTCCATTTAAGAATTAATCATCTTCTGATTGCAATGCTCTCCTTATTGGACATTATAAAATAACCCTCCTACAGTCTATATTGCATGCTGCAGCTAGAATGATTTTTCTTGCGTAATTCACTTCTAGAGCTGCTCCACTCTGTCGGTCTCTATATTGTTTGCCTGTATTTCACAGGATTCAATACAAAATCCTATTGCTAACCTATAGAGCCATCCATAACACTGCACCCACACACATATCCAGCTCTCTCTCTCAGATCTTCATAGGATATACAGCTCTCCTCAACACAAAATAAAAGCTCTGATTCTCGGTTACATGACTCCTCCCGGGCTGCACCTATTATCTGGAATAACCTTTCTCGCCCACTAGACTATCCTCTACTATTCAAATTTTCAAGCACTCCCTTAAAACTCTTCATACAAGCTTACCAAATTCCTCAACCTACTTATTATCATATGTATACACTATTTACAACTACTTTGCTATCTGGATTTCCCTTCTGTTACATGATGAACTCAAAACTGGACACTTTCTTTCCATTCTAAAAATCACCTCAGTTCTGCTACTAGCACTGCTGTGTGACTGGATCATAACGAGAATTGATCACTTTTACCATACAAGCTGGTCCATTGTTTGTTTTAGCAATAATTGTAGTAATTGCATACATCTGAATGTATTGGAATGCATTTTGTCCTACTCAGCATTAAGTAAAATGACACTACTGATAGCTTCTAATAAAAGTAGCGAGGTTACTACATGACTTGGAGTTATAGCGTATATACAGACATGACTTCCTCAATGAAAACGGAAAACGTAAGAAAGAAGGCTGGATCCAGACTTAAGAAGGAGCTTGAAATTGAGAGAAAGGTTACACCTGGGCAAAACCTTGTTGATTTCAGGACAAGTCAAGTTATTTGTATTATTTGCATGCAGGGATATATCTTTGAATTGCTTTGTTACAAGAATGGTTCACCGGAGCACAGAGTCTAACTATCGGGTGGTGTTTCGCCAGAGCCCCTGATGGTGGGGATGGACTTGGCTGCGCCCCAACAGCAGGTCAAAGTCCCCAGTGACCAAACTCGTATGAGGAGGAAACAGACTACCAAGAGATATAAGTAGAACAGGGACAACAGGTACGGATATGCCAAGAAGGCAGAGCAGAGGTATCCCCAGGCAGGACGAGCAACAGAGAGAGAGCTGAAGGTGGGAACCCCTAAAATTACCAGTACAGAACTGGAGCAATAAAGAGCAACAGAAAGGCACAATACCAGTACTAGACTGGATATAAACAGTGCAGGAACAAGACAGGACCAGAATACCAGAGGGGTGCAGGTACAGCTCAGACCCAGAATGGACTGCAGGTGGAAATAGCACAGAGAGAGTTACCAGTTCAGAACCGGAGTTTACAAGTGGTGCAGGTGGAAACAGCACAGTGGTTAACTGGTTCAGGACTGGAGCATACAATAGGTGCAGGTGGAAACAGCACATGTACCAGCACAAGGCTGGATATAAACTGACAATACAAATAAGAGAAAGGGGCTTGCACACAACAGACTGCAGGTAACTCATTCACACCAGGAGGGACAATGAAGGCAAGGCTGGAATACAGGGGACATGGAGAGACACTGAAAGGAAAAGACAGGGTACTGGGAATCAGAGACAAATATATAAATTCACGACTTACACACAGACAGGCAAGCTGGGAGCTATGACTAGCAGAGAGGCTATCAGGTGGCAGCTATTTAAAGGGAGAACCACCTCTTCATTGGCTGCTGAACAGATACAGACAAATCATTAGCTAGGGAATCCCAGCTGCAAGGTAATCAGCTAGGATCCCTAGCCAGAAGGAATGCTGCATGGGGATCCAGGACCGGAATTCCCTGCTATAGTACAAAGACACAATTACACGCTGCTGCCATATGCAGCGTGTAACATGCTTAATGCACACAGATACTGACCAGCTTTACTATTACACTGTTATTTAGGCTTGGGATAGGAAACATCACCTCTCAACTCAAATATTGTTTGCAACAGATGAAATATGACTCCCCCTGGTTTAGCCCAGGAGTAACTTTTCTCTCTTAATTTCAAGCCCCTTCTTAAGTCTGGATTCAGCCCAAAGACTAGATATTGAAAATGTATTGATAAGGGGGAAGTGGCTAGCAGAACAATTACATAGATGCTTGAATATTGTGGCCCTTCAATTGTTGATCCCAGGCATCTGTTATTTGTACATTGGATTGCAAAATAAACAAAATTAAGGATTCTGCAGAGCACAAAGAAACAAAATAATTGGTTCTGAGTTGAAATATGCTTTTGACCTTTACTAATTCTATTATTTTATTTAAGTGTTCCTTCATATGTCCAATAAAACATTTACAAACCCTGTAACACGTTTAGCACTAACAGCCAATGTTCTTCTTCCTATATAAGTAGTAAGAGTATATACATTCCATCAAACACCTTTTTGACAGGTATGTTCTTCTTCCTATATATAATTAACATACAGCATGTTCTAAAATAATAAGCTTTCAGCAAATTGGTTAAACCTTAAAACACATAGCAGAACATTTGATTTGTTTACCAAAGTTTAATTTTATCTAAAAAGAACAATATTTAGCAGTGTAATTTGCTCTCTCAGCAGTAATATGTCAGTTACAGTGCAAAATACATGGATGAGAGCATGGTTAATAGTTAATTAGAGGTAATTATTTCAGAGCAGATTTTTGTTTGTCCAAGATGTTTGTTATTTAAATGAAACTATAAAGTTACATCTAATTGTTTTGATACTAATAATTCAGAAAATGTTAATGAACCTGGAATATTTTCTGTATTTGCGCAGTCTGTCCTCCAGTGTGCAATTTAGGAAGCAAATGCAATTCCTTTATAAATGGAAGGGAAATATTATGTTTTTTAATTTTGCAATTACAGGGATTTTTGTTTAGATAATTTTCCACCGCATTGCTTTTTGTATCTTTAAGATCATTTATTCCACTTTGATAGCTGTTTTAATTTAAGTGTAATTAACTTAAATGCATTTATTCTTACACTACTCTTATTCTGTAACAGAGCTCAGAGCATCCCATTGTATTGACTTAATGGTGACTATTAGTACTCTGATTGGTTTATACAATTGTAGGACACTAATGAAACAAAAGAAAAATCCTGAGATCTAAGCAATAGTTCTACAAAGAGATTAAACATATAATATGAAATGATAACCATTTAAAAGTATTATTTTAAAGTAAAAAAAGTTAAATAAATAATTACAACTTGCAAGTTCAAACATCACAATTTTAACTATAACACAAATCTAATTATATAGTAGCTTTTGATATAGTGATAAACAGGGCAGAGTAAATATGCACCTTGGCAGTACCATGTTACACAACAAGAAGAGCCAAATATATAATATATGCAGACCAGGGCATCCGGTTGGCTGTGAGCCCTGTCTACAGCTTTAAAAACATTGCATAGCTGCTGAGAGCCAGTCATCCAATCAGGCCATGCAGCCACGGGACACAAAGAACAGAGACTGTATGGCCTGCTACCGCAGACATTATTAGCAAGGTGGGAAAGGCAATGACACTGAAGCAGGGGCACTATAGGCTGGATCCCTTACAGGCGCACGAGGTCATTACTTACGTGTCCAGATTCCTACCTTAACTTTTACGACCAGGCCTGGTCGTAACAGGGCTTCCCCCACCATGCCCCCTCATTCACGGCAGCGATACAACTGTCGTAAATGGGGGGACAGCCACTTTTACGTAACAGCCAGAGGACGTAATGTATGTTAAGTACGCCGACCATTGCGACATTGTAAGAAGGTTGTTCGCATGCGCACAATATTCTAGACAGGGGAATCACATACACGCTGTACGTAATTCCCCTGTCGTACTTAACCCAGGATCGGGCCCTATGTAAGTATTGCTGACTGTCAGATCACTGAAAAATCTATATGACTAAAATGACAGCATTTTAGTCATGAAACAAAAACAAATGGAGTGTCTTCTGTAAGAACACTCCTTATTACCTCCACTTAATGACATAATAGCAAAATAATAAAACCAATATTTATAAGATTTATTAAGCATAATAAATATAAAGCAAAATATAAAAAAAAAATGAAAGAATTATGTCACAGTAATTTGTCACAGTGAATTAAAATAACAAAAGTAGCTCAGCTGCAAATAATACAAAAGACAGTATTTTACTTAGGACTGATGCTTAAAGATTTTTGTGTTATATGAATTGTATAAATATCTAAATATCACTAATTAAATTTAATCAAAGGGTAAATGGCTCAAAAATGAACTATTAATATCAGTCAGTTTGTATCATCAGAAATTTTAAGCGGATTCACAAATAATAAGTGAAAGCAGCTAGGTATTATACCCAGTAACTTTATGGTTTATGCACTGGAGTTGTTATCCTATCACAAAGTAAATTGTTCACACAACTCGCAACTCTACATAATATAAATGGGTACAGAGGAAAAGGAGCTCTAGCAGAAATGCAGATGCATGTTTTGCTATAAGCTTTTTCAATGGCGAAGCCAACAGGTGTTTCAAAGTGTCTGTTGGTGGAACTTAAGGTTAACCAAAGGGTGAACACACCGTTTACGACATTTTGCATGAAGGCATTTTGAATATACTTGCATTATTTTCTTTGATTCTTTTTCTTTCAGATATCACTCCTTCCTTTGTTGTCCAAGTTAAGTCCAAAGCAGTGGTGTTACTATAATTGGTGCATAATATAATATAGATGAGCCAACCAGAGGGGACACTAAGCCTTCAGCCACAGCCCTAGTAAGAAGCTGACCAGTGCCTCCCCTCCATAGCAACTGCCTTAGTGTTTTCGTAACATTGGCAGCTGCTGCTATGGAGCAGGTATATTGACTGGTTTCTGACTGTTTCTGCAAGTCTCCAAATAATAAATATCATGTGGTACCTGTGTAAATTACTGCCTGTAAGTGCCAAAATAGGGGTAAGATAGAAAGACTCACCATCTGTGAGTGCCAAGCAAAGGGGTTAAAGTGGCAGAGAGAGAGAGACAAAGAAGCAAGCAAAGTCATGGGCAGAGGGTAGTGCGCTATTATAGAGAAAGGTGGTTAAGGCTCGACAAGGTGGAGAGGATCAAGGCCGGAGGCACACGCGGGAATGTTGAAAATGCTGATGGNNNNGAAAGTGGAAAAGGGGTGGTGGGGGGGGGGGGTAGAAAGAGAGAGAGAGAAAGAGAACAGGTGATGGTCAGAGAGGAAATAGAGATGGCGAAGTAAGAGTGCAGTGGTGGGAGATGAGGTCAAGGGAGTGACCCTGCATGTGGGTGGAAAAGGTCATCTTTTGTTAGAGGTGTTGGGGTTGGAGGGATTTTTAACAGGAATAATAAAGTTACCCAGAATGATGGAGGGAAGGTCAGAGAAGAGATAATGGAGGAGTCTGGTCATAAAGGGCCAGATTCAGATTACATTTTCTGATTAACAATACCGCATAAAGCAGAACAGGGCACTACCCCTGCTCTCCTATGTGCAGATAGTGAATATGGGCCTGATCCAGACCTATGCCAATGCGCTGTGCGTACTAATGCACTGCGTATCGGCATGCACTCCCCCCGACACTTCCCCTGTGCCTGGTGTAATTACATACTGTTACACCGGCTGAAGGCTACCCTAACTTCAGCTGGCGTAAAAGAGTGTAATTACGCTGGGCACAGGATCCTAAGTATCTAATCTTGCCCTCCTTTCCTCATTTCCCTGCCTCCCCCCGGCTACCTTCCCTAACTACAGCGTAGTTACGGAGAGGAACGCCCCCTCCACCGTAACTACACTGTAGTTACGGACACCCTATCCTCCCTAAAGAAAATCCCTAGCTATGCCGGGCAACATGTGAGAGGCGCATGCGCAGATCGGCTAAACAGACGATCTTACACATACGCCCGCCGTACCTATGGCGGTGGGCGTAGCTCTGGATCAGTCCCTATGTGTGCAGGCTACCTTAACTATTAGAGATGGAAATGCGTACGGAATAGAGGATCATGCATAAGGACAAAACCCAGCCCTATCTCATACGTATGGTGTGTGGCAGAGGCCACTGTAGCCCTCATCTACCGCCTCTCAGGCCCCTGCTCAAATTTCTTTGGGCCTGATCCTCATTTAAGAAAATCAGCTAACTTTCATACGCTAGGCAGGGAAGTCAGCAGAATATTGGTACTGTGCATGTGGCAAGACCAATAAACAGTTCTGCTTCTGTGCCAAATATTTTATTAAATATATCCCTTAGACTTCACTGTACAATTTGGTTTGTAATTGTAAAACAATAGAAAAAAATAAAAACAAACAAAAAATGCTTTGTAAATGTTCTACTTTCACATCTTACGTCTTTGTGTGTGATTTTTCTACTTTCTCAAAACCTAATATCTTTTGAAGAAGGAGAAGGAGAAAATAAAACAAACTGAAGCCAGTTTTCTGTGTGCAGGTGTTAAAAAATGTTGCCTAAAATAGTAATATATGTTCTGGGCTCGGAGATTAAATTCCCTGTTCCCTGATCCTTCAACTCAAATTTAGTCAACTCCTGCACATAACTATGGGCCAGATTCAGACTCACATCCAACACATGATTTACGCAAGCTATCTGTGTAAATCGGGTGTCTGGATGGAAGCATGCATTTGCCCAGCAGATCCACGTGGAGCAGCGGTCATACGAACTGCTGATCCGCATAACACAGTTAAGGCTTCCTTATGACAGCTTAAGGGACCAAAACTCTGCATGAGAGAGGAGAATGATAGGGGCATCCATTGCTCTCTTCTGTGCGGACAGACAGACTCCTCTGTTCATGTGCTACGCGCACTCTGGTCAAGATCCGGTGCTATATTACTTAATGCTTTACCATATTAATATTAATTACTGGGCAGTGTTATGCAATATTTCTATATTTCTATATTAGTTGTTGTTTGCTAACCAGTATGCTAACATTTTTTTTTGTGTGAATATACATGCCCATGTTTTTATATTTTAACATCCCCCAGGATAATGAAAGTAAAGTTAAATTTCAGACATTCATAAATATTGAGTCATTTCTATGATTCATAGATTCCCTGAATGTTTGCTTTCTGCAAAGCTTCATTATTCAAATGATACAGGGATGAGAATGACTGACATGTATATGTACTGTCATACATCTGTAAATCGCAAGGCTAATAAATAATACAAATTGGCATTCTGTCTGAAATATAATCAGCTCAATCCACCAAATTATCACAAAGAAAAGTACCTCTATACTAGAGATTTGTGACCACATTTGTTTAAAAAAAAACAAATATGTCTAACAAATACGAAAAAAAGAGAAAGCATTTTTTTTTTAACTACACGTCCCTAAAATACCAGAGAAAAAGAAAGAAAAAGACTTTACAAATAAGAACACCTGTTAGTGGGATGAAACCATATTGCAATTTAGAATTTTAAACACTAAGGGTTTTGCTGTTGTAAAAATAAACATTTAGAAATACTGTATTTGTGTTGCAGTTGCACTGAGCAACAATAACTATAATTTTCATAGTGGGTAAAATTACATATTATTCTCTGTAGATGCTGAAAATGTAAATTATGTTCAGTACATAGATATTTTATGTATTTTCATAATTTTTTATTGAGAAAGATGCAATTTGTTTTTACATTTACAAAATGTCAAGCAGATACGAACAGCTTTAATCCTATGCAAGCCATGCATCACTGTGTTTATTACTGTCAAAATTAGCAAAGTAATGAAACATATTCATTTTAATGAACTTACCAAAATGTTGACTTAGGGATTTTTACACGTAAAAAAATGTAATTTTTTGCTAACACATATATATAGTATAGTAGTAGTACCTAATATTAGTACTGAGGGAAGCAGTAGAAATTGTCCATAGTACTAGAGGCAGTATTTAATTAATAGCAAGGGACCAGATGCAGACTAGGGCTGTGTGCTCAGATATTCACATAATATCCAGCCTTCTGTGTAAGCGCATGAAAGACCACTCTTCTAGCATATTGCTTCAACAGATGACCCCTACCTTAAGACTTCCAGTCCATCTGTCATAAACCCAACACTTACTTTTCGCAAGTCTGGATTAGGCACAAGATGCTCGATAATATGTAGTTTGACATCAAAGCTTTAATCAGTCTAGATTTACTAAGCTGTAGGTTTGGAAAAGTGGAGATGTTGCCCAAAACAACCAATAAGATTTTAGCTGACATTCTCTAATATGTAAAAAGAAAGTGAGAGCTAGAATCTGATTGGTTGCTAAAGGCAACATCTCCACTTTTTCAAACACAATGCAACTGATGTGAAAAAAGTTAAAGTTAGAATTAAATGGTAATATCCAAACAAAGGCCTGGATCCAGAAATAAGAGGGTCCCCTGATTACAGCAAACTGCTTGTGGAAATTGGGTGATTTTCTGGGTGATTACTCAGTTCCGTATGATATCTTTTCTGTCTGCCAGAGATAGGCATGCAGATTAAGGTAGATGGGCGACAGAATGAAGATCCGCACTGATGGTTCTGGACATGTAAGTGTTGATTCCACACGTGAGAGGGGAGTGACAGGGGAGGTCACAGACCTCCATATGTACAGAATGCGTACAGAGGTCAGGACCAGTTCCAACCATGTGAAAGAATTTCCATTCCACACTCTTTTCCATACTCTAATCTTCTTGCTGCTTCTACGACAAAAGTGAACAATTAAATTTTTTTCTCAGATTACCATCTCATTACCATTATAACCACCAAATGATATTTACTGCAAGTTACAAGTTTTTCCTTTTGATCTGAATTTGAATCTGTTAAATGGATTACAATTTCTTACATTAATATTTAGCACTCTATTTTCAGTAACAAGGCATTAAAATTGGAAACATAAAATAAATTCTGTCAAAAAGGTTACACATAAAAATTGTATACCCCCTGGCTTACTTCAGGGATGTCTACTTTCTATTTCTTCCCTACAGGAGATCTCAGAGGGAAGAAATAGATTCCAACATGAGGTGGGGCTTAAACACACTTTTTATGCAAATCACGTAATTAAGCCCCGTCCCTGTCAGTCCCTACAGTACTCCATAGTGTTCCAGGGGATGGGTGTGCATTATCATGCCATCAAGCCCAGCCCATACCTAGTAATGCTAGGGATTACTATAATGAGAGCCAAGGGGTTGGGACTTGCAAGAGATCTGCCAGCTCTCCCGGGATACCAGGAGAACTGCCCAAATATTGGGAGTCGGCAACCCTGGTTTCTAGCACGATGCACCTTTATATGCATCTAATCCTCATGCAGAAAGCCTAACTTTTCTTCTATGAGTTGTATATCACTTCCTGTGTTTGTGATTTCCTGACTTTTCTTCCCTGTGTATATTAGCAGTTACTTAAAGTTAGTGGTCACGTGACTTCTACTTCCTAAGAGGAGGAGGTTCCTCCCTGATTCCCACATTATTTTCTATTAATTTCTAGGCTCTTGGAAAATTTTCCATGTCCATAAGATTGACATTTGTGTTTTATTGGTGTCATGTCTGAAAGTAGTTAAAAGAATTGTGCCCCAACAGCAACATCACAACCATTCCTCTTTGCATACATTTTTTCTCACAAGTCTTCTTTTCCCCTCAAATACTTCTTGACCACAAGCCCTCTGGGCAACGCTTACTTGTTTTTCCAACTCTTTTTCCCTAGTAATTATTTACTTTTGTTTTTCCTTTCTATTCCATATTCTAGGTACTCTTTGAGTTTAGACACCTTCTTAGGCTCTCCTTGTAAAACAAAAATAGTGCTGCGCTCATACAAACCTATATCAAAAGTTATGATGAGTCTACCAGATCTAGAATAAATTGTACAAAATTGAGACACATGCATTAATCAGAAAATCGTAGAAAAATATTTGTACCTGCTCTTCAGACAGGATGGTTGGAATGAGTCCATAGGTTGTGCACAACCAATTTGAAACCTAGATAAAGTCAGTTAGTATGTACCTTTAGGCAATGAAATTTCTCCTAGGGTTTCCACAAAATGAATGAATTAAAACAGTCACTTGAATGAGCAAGTAAATATAGATTCATATGTTGGTGGGAAACATGGAGAGACGTTGAAGAGTAATGAGGAGAAGTTAAAGTTCTTACCAATGGGCAGGCGCGCGTCAACACCGGCCAATGTGATAGACGGTATGATCGGCAAAGACTCTCAGGTGCCCTCCGTACTCCGGTGACATCCCTATATTGGCCTTTAGGGATGTTTATTTTACCTTTGTCTACATATAGTCATCTACACCTAAACTTGTAAAAAATTTAAATTAATATGACTTGGCTTTTTAATAAATAATTCCTTGAAATACTAGTTTAAAACAAAAAAAAAATTCCTCTCTGTAACTACCCTTTAGCTTATCTATCTAGCTAAATCACTAAAATATAATTTTATTATAGAAGCAAATAAATATAGATTTAAAATTAGAACGCTCCCTATGAGTCTAATATAAAAAGAAATCAAGAAGACTTATTGAAGATCTTCAGTTTCATAAAATCTCATAAATGAAGCCAATTTAGGTAGATACAGCATACAGCATTAGACATGTATTGATACATTGTAGCTCAGATCTGTTGCAAAACCGTTACACTTTTAGATGATTCAGAAGTAGTATATCAGTCTCAGTCCAGGTTTTTAGCAGTGCACTGCAACAGATGAAAATTAACTTTTGCACAATGAAACTCAGATGTAATTTATTTCCAATGCTCGGGGGCTACTAGCGTGCCACAATAGTTATACTTCAATATGTTATAGCTCACCCAATGACTTGTGCCGGTCTACAGCCAGGTCTGTCAACGTGTCGGTGCTTTGCTGTGAGTAACTATTCGGGCTTGCTTTGAGACTTAGGTCTTTTAATATTGTCTGCATCGGTGCACACCGATAGAACTGCATAGTGGGACGGACGGCTCCAGACATAGAGGAGAATCTGGCTAGGACATTGTTCCATTGCGGCTTGCTTGGCCAGCCCCCTTCTTGATTATTGGCTACATGGAGCAACACAGATACGGTCTGCTGCTTACCATCCAGAGACCTATCCTCCCACGGCCCGGAACCACATGGAGTAAGTGTGGGCGAGCGGGACGCCGCAAGCCTGTATAGTTACTCACAGCAAAGCACTGACACACTGACAGACCCTGCTGTAGACCGGCACAAGTCATTGGGTGAGCTATAACACATTGAAGTATAACTATTGTGGCATGCTAGTAGCCCCCGAGCATTGGAAATAAATTACATCTGAGTTTCATTGCGTAAAAGTTAATTTTCATCTGTTGCAGTGCACTGCTAAAAACCTGGACTGAGACTGATATACTACTTCTGAATTATCTAAAAATGTAACGGTTTTGCAACAGATCTGAGCTACATTGTCTCAATACATGTCTAACACTGTATGCTGTATCTACCTAAATTGGCTTCATGTTTGAGATTTTACGAAATTGAAGATCTTCAATAAGTCTTCTTGATTTCTTTTTATATTAGACTCCTAGGGAGCATTCTAATTTTATATCTATATTTATTTGCTACTATAATAAAATTATATTTAGTGATTTAGTACTCTGGTTTTTTGTATATACTTCTATAGAACACAGCATTACCTCTGATGAAGTTACATATTGCCTTGAAACCTGTCATTATTGCTTTTTAATTATATTGTGAACTTTTTTCACTCATCAATTTGCACCAGCCCCATTGATTGAAATTGCCCTTTCCACCATATGGTCTGCTCATCTCTCCAGTTTTTATTTCATAGCCATATGGCGACTGCTACCTTAGTAGAGGGCTATACATGGATTTAGAGCTGCACCAGCCTGCTTAATACCACCAGAATACCTCCACCTGCAGAGCCTTCAGTTCACCGGAGTACAGAGGGTGCCTGAGAGCCGATCATGCCGTCTATCATATTGGCCGGAGTGGACGGCCGCCTGTCTATCAGTAAGAACATACACTTCTCCTTATTACTCTGCAACGTCTCTCCACCTTTCCCACCAACATTACTGCTTGTATGACTTGTAAAAGGGTTTGAAATAACGCTGCAAGTATACCCTTCAACTAAGCTATTTCATCTATGCTTACTGGGTTCATCGAGTGAGCACCTATGCTTTTTACCTAATGGGCCTATGAACCTATATTTACTTGCTTGTTCAAGTGATTGTTTTGATTCATTCATTTTGTGGAAACCCTAGGAGCAATTTCATTGCCTAAAGGGACATAGTAACTGACTTTATCTAGGTCTCAAATTGGTTGTGCACAACCTATGGACTCATTCCAACCGTCATGTCTGAAGAGCAGGTACAAATATTTTTCTACGATTTTCTGATTAATGCACATGTCTCAATAAATTTGTACAACTTATTCTAGATCTGGTAGACTCATCATAACTTTTGATATAGGTTTGTATGAGTGCAGCACTATTTTTGTTTTGCATTTCTCTTGGGATTGGCCCCCTTGGTGCAACTGCTATACTATTACTACACTACTTATTTAGTGACCTTGCTCTTTTAAGCTGATCATTATAATTTGTGGCGCTGTTTAGGAATAGAATTAGTTTTTTCTTGTTAGGCTCTCTTTGTGCTGTTTTTGAAATGTCATCCGCATGTTGAATTATTTAGTACTATGCTGTGCACTATTTAAGTTGGGAGTGGGTCGCTAGAAAGAACGGCCCTATTTCGATAGGGCCATTTTCTCCTAGCCAGTTTCTGGCTTAGATTTCGATTGCTTATGCCTCGATGAGGCATAGCAATCGATCCACGGAGCAACGAATGCAGTGCTCCGAAAGGTAAGGCTGTAAACTACCCCAACCCTTCCCCTAATTCTAACCCTAAACCTCCCCTTCCATTACCCTAACCCTCCCTTCCTCACAGCCTGAACTTAACCCTCCCTTCCCCGCAGCCTGACCCTAACCCTGGGTCCAGGTCCCGTGGTCCAGGTCCTGCGGCAGCAGCGTTTCTGAAGCGGAATGAGTAAATATGCTGATTAGTATACTTACCCATTCTGAAAAAAAAATGTCTAAACTTAAGGGGTATTCAAATTAGTGACATTTGAAAAAGAACTTTTGGATGTCCTTATTTCGGAAATCAGGCTATCTTAGCGGGGACTGCAACCATTTAAGTTCACAATTTATACATTTACTATACACTGCCTAGCTGTGTTTGTATAGTGCATATCCTAGACTGAAAGACAGAACACTGTATACTTAGATACAACATGCTTTAACAAAAATAATATATACTCTTTTTTTTCTATATTAAACCATTTATACCTACTTTGGGTCACACCACTCCACTCAATAGAATACCTATTTCTTTTCTCAGTATGGAATGTTGCAAGACAATGTGTGAGGACAAATTATATGATCTATCTCTTAGTCTCTTTACCTCTGTATTGCTGAATAAAACTGTCTTTACAATTTCCTATGAGTGCAAGTGCTCTTAATGCAGTATGGAATTATCTGCTCTAGCGAGGTTGAGGATGACGGTGAGGCAAAGAATGCCAGTCCTATTGACTACAAAAAGATCAGAGAAACAAGGCAAAATAAGTTTTTTAGAGAAGACATTTATTAGTAAAGACAAAGATATTGCAAGGGGTGTGCTTTTTGGCAGTTTTCTGTCAACTGACACAAATATATAAGATATAAGACTATCCTTTTCCTAAGCATTGTACAACTTTCCAATCCAATATGTATTCATCTATATACTGGACCGTATTCAGAATTAAGATCGTCTGGTAATTTACGCACGCAAAATGCGTAAGTGGAGTGATTTCTATTCAGGGAGCATGTGCAGACCATGGAGATACGAAGCGTAATTGGAAAGATGCGTAAGTAATTTCCATACGTCAAAAATGCGTACGAACATAAAAGATCGGACGGATTATTAATAAGTAGGCGTCAGTTGGAATGTAAATAGCAAAAAACGGGTGTGGTAAAATCGGAATGCAAATAGCAAAAAATAGGCGTGGTAATGCAGAAAACGTGCGGTTATATATGCGAACGTTTAACTTCCGTCACATATACGCACGCTAATGATAAGGTTGCTTTCACAACACGGAAGTGTTCCAAAATTTATTCATTTAGCAAAACGTACTTATTTTGTATTAACGTACGGATCTATTACGAACGCACAGAAAATCTTCTTAAATCTGAATCCGGTCCACTGTTCTTTATATAATCACATGAGTGAGATAGTAACTCAGACTCACATGCAAGAGCACTCAAATATTAGATAAGATCAACTTACCATTTACGTTACGTTAAGTGTAATTGTTTTAAATTATTGGCCTAAAAAAATTGTCACTAATTTTAACTCTTACTTAAAGTTGCTCTAGTAAATAAAATTATTGTTTAACTGTATCTATACCATTTTTTAAATCATTACTTTATTAATATATTAATTCATAGATGTCAGGTGAGATTTATATTACATTTGTAAAGAATCATATAGTCCCCCCTTTTACCTTCATTCTCTTATACAACTCTCCTAAATGCTATCAGCCCTATTTAGTAAAAGAAATTAAATCTAGACACTTCTCGCTGCAAGCAAATGAAACACAAAGCTTCAGTGGTCCTGAGCAATCCATTTAATTGAAATTCCTTTCATCCCCTGTTTGAAATCAATTTAAAAGGAAAAGTCTGTATTATAGTCTTTTAAAAGTGTGACATACAGTACACACATTTTGTGTGTGCATAGGTTAGAATAGGTCTCTCGGAAAATGTACAGTGTGCTGTTCTACAATATGACAGAAAAGTGTTAAAACTTTAAGTTCTGTATGCTAATATATCCACTCAATCATTGCATTCATGTATTTGTGGCAATATGTATAACTCCCTTTTGCATTCTGTTTCTTAAAAGCTAAATGTATTATTTATATTCATTTATATTTTCAGTGAATATTAGAACTTGAATCCTATGTTTCAAAGTGGACCATCCATTCATTCACATCTGGATACTGACAGGACACATAACTCAAATGTTGGAAAGCTCATAGCAGCGAGTTGATGGGTCTATTATAAATTACACTTACCAAAGCAAGTAGCTGATAGGTTTCTGTAGTAGAAATCACATTATGCTATCTGCACTGACTATTAATTTATCATTTATGACTATTGTTCCCATTTATTGTATTTTTTTCCTCAAACTGACTTTAAACCCAACTGTTTTTCATATACTGTTTGTATTACTAGGCAAAAAAGTAAGAGCAGTCATACATCACACTCAGAATACAGGTTGTATGCAGTCACCTATATATGTTAGAATTCTTTGCTGAAGATATTCAAATTGTATTTGGTTACTAAGTCAATTTTTATAAACTTTTATCTGTGAAAGTAATATACACAAACCTGAGTATTTAATATTATTAGTTAAATACTTTTCTGCTTTAATGTGCACGTCTGTCTTATTTTCAGATAAATCAGGTCCAACCTCTTTATTAACTCTGAGAAAAAGCTATCTGTTCTATTATGTTGTTAAGGTGTTTATTACCTTTTTATCTCACTAAGCCTATTTATGTACAAGGTTATTGATTGCATTTGTTCAGTAAGCGATTATAGCTGGAATATGCATTCAAAGGAACAATATTTCTCTCCACATAAAAGAGAGATTCCCATTAAATGTTTTATATAGAAAGAGTTTTCAGTGTGATGTTTTATTTATTATAATAAAAAATCTAGTTAATAAATATCTTGTATGGCTTTTTGGCACTTTGATAGACAAAGTGTGTAAGTTTGTTCAAAGCACCAGATTTTATACTTAAATCTGGCATAAATGTGAATTTTGGTACCTATTCTTATATTAAAAATGAAGGGGGGGAGGGGGCACCACCTTCTCCACTCTGGCTCTGATTTTGCATGTTCCGCCTACTACAGGAAATTAGGAAAATTTTAAAAAAACAATTTTTTTTAACCATTACCTGAAAAAGCTATTTTGTACAAAAAAAAAGTGTAGAAAGATAAACAGAGTGTGTATAACATGTTGCTAAATTAACATTACAATTAAAGCAAGATTGACAAGCTTTTCCAAAATGTTCAACTTGAAATTACTGAATAAGCTTAGTGTTTAGAGTGTGTAAACCTTTTATAAATTTATTCTGATAATAAAGTCTTTGTGCTCTAGTCACTGCAGTACTGGAAATATAGTTGCAAGCAAGGGATTCCAACCTGGAATGATTAATTATTAAACTAGGCCAAAATGCACCCACTGGAAACAATTGAGGACTGAGTTGGGAGCAATTTAGGGCCACACACTAAAGGCACTCAGCAGTAATTACATGTCACATCTTTAACATCGGCAGATGCCACTTTTGTCATGATATCAACAGCTTTATTTGTTTAATTCCCATCACAACCAAACACCCAGGTTTTTGGCCAAGAACCCAGGTCTCGGCAAAAACATGGGTATTTGGTTGTGATCTGAAAGGTACAGGGGTTCTGGTCCCATGTCTGATGACACGAGAAAAAAGAATGTTTTGTCTGGTGGTTATGTGAAAGGTGCTGACTCAGATTTTTCAACCCAGTTCTCACATGATACACCCGATTGGTGGGATTTGTTTAATGTTGCTATGCAACAGTAAACAAGTCCCTCCCCGGGGGCCTCCCACAGCTTCTTCACAATGTCAGGGCAGACCCAGGACCCAGAATTTCCCAGGTCTACCCTGGAGTGCTTTGAGGGCTTCAACCAGGTTGAAAAATCCAAGTTATTGCCGGGGTGGTGATGTGAAAGCGGCGTTACCTAGCAGTTCTCATATCACCTAATTTCTATAAAGTTAATTTTACTGGTTCTGTTGTCAAATAACTGCCATACAAAAGTTCCTGGTTCGGACTAACTAACATTCATTCCTTTGTAAAAGTTATTTAGATAAATTACCTCTTCCCCAGGATGTTGTTTGATCCGGTGGTAGTCATTTTCCTGGCGCAAAAAATCCTGATGGAAGAAATACTGACACAAATTTCCTTATTGAAGATATCCTGACATGGAAAAAATAAATTCCCTAGACATATATTACCGACAGCTAAAATACCAGACTTGATAATTCTGACACTGAACAAATCAATTATAATCAATAGACAATTATAATCCTGACTTGAAATAATTTTTATTGTCACCATTTTTTGCGATGCTTTCTGACAACCTGACAGGTTAGTTGGGTAGTTTTAGGGTTAGGCTGCAGAGAGGGGACAGAGCTTAGAAGGGGAAGGATTGCAGAAGCAGAGATTTAGGGTTAAGCTGCGGGGAGGGGACAGATTACAGAAGGAGAGACTTAGAGTAAGGCTGCGGGGAGTTGATGGATCGCAGAAGGGGAACTTAGGGTTAGGCTGTGGGGAGGTGACGTATGACAGAAGGGGAGACTTAGGGTTAGGCTGTGGGGAGGGGATGTATCGCAAAGGGGAAGACATAGGGTTAGGCTGAGGGGAAGAGAGGGTTAGGGTAATGAAAGGAGAGGGTTAGGGTAAAAATTAGCATAGGGGTTGGCATAGGGGAAAGCAGCACTTAACTGTCAAGAAAAGGAATAAAACAATTGTCGTATTTCAAGTTATAACTACTCAAAAAAGTTAGAATCAAAATGGTTGGGTATTTAATTTGTCGGAATTTCTTCCGTGTCTGCATTATTATTTCAAGTCAGAATTGTTATTATTATTTCAAGTCAGGATTTTAATTGTCAACCTTCTTTCTGGTTTAGGATGCGGGGCATGGAAGGTTAGGTTTAAGCTGATGGGCATGGAGCATTTGGGTTAGGACTAAAAAAGGGGAAGGTTAGGGTTATGCTGCGGAAAAGAGAGGTTTAGGGTTTCCGAATAAAGACCATTGTACTGGGAACCACACTCCCAAGGAACAGCACAATTCACATTAATGGTGCTTCTAATCTGATAAAAAGTCTTCAAATGTGTATTTAGGAGTCATTGCAATCCATTAAAAACAACACTTGTTCAAAGAACAGACTGAACTTAATGCTTTGTCTTCTTTTCTACCAGTGTTTATAGTTCATGTGTAACTGATGCAAAATTGACTTGTGTATTTAGGTGTAGATTCAGCGTAAGGAGTCAATATAAAAATTGTTAACGAGCACCAAGTTTTCATGAAAAGATTAATCACTTATTGTTATTTTTACATTTTTGTATGCAGGAAAAAGTGTTCACTTTTGCTTATCGCACACACATACTGAACAGCTTTCATTTTCTGTAGCTTAACATCACCACTCAACTCTAATTCTGCAAATGTTACATTTGTCTACCCTGCTGTTCCAAATTATTTTGCAGAGGTGCACATTTGCTACATTTTGAAGTACTAGTAAGCAGACCCTATAATTCTAAATTGTACACTTATTATTAAATTTGACAGAAAGTAAAATCTAAGTTTCTCAGAAGGTTTATGGGCCTGATCTAGACATGAACACACAAACAAATGCATCTTGTATGCTATAAATCTGAACGCAAATAATAGGAGACCTGTAAGGAATACAGACGCGAAAACAAATTCGGCTCTGGATCCCGAGGCAAGTACAGAATGTTGTGTATATACACAGCACAGCCAAGCACAATTCAAATATGTTTCCATTCCCCAGAAATCAACACAAAGCGCAGGGCTCTCCACAGTTATATGTGGTGGAAATGGAGGTTATGCATTGTGTGTGTGCTGCAGGTACAATGTGAATGTAATAAAAGTATAGCCATAACAACTGGTTCAAAATAAAAATAAAACAATTTGGGGAATTTTTGTTTGATTATATTTTAAACCAGTATAAAACATTAGCAGCCTTTCCATACCTTATTGTATTGTGTTCAGAAGGTTAATTGCTAACACAATGATCCAAAATAGATTTCAGATTATCAGCCATTAGCTGCTCCCTGGACTTACACATGCCCCATGGCTGCTGCAATGTATTACCATAAACTGTGAGTATTACATCTACGTTACGGTCTGAGTTGAGTGGAGTGAGTGAGAGAGCACATCCTTCATGTACATAGGCTGCATCCCTCCACACATTCACACCTTCCCTCCCATGAAATGCTCCCCTGGCAGCACTAATTGGCACTCACTCTGGATTGCCGTATTTGCGTGCACTCACAGGGGCTTTTTAGCATGCCACAGTAAGACGGCACACAGAGATATACTACGCCATTTGGGGCATGTTCAGGTATAGATAAGGCCCTCTGCGTGCAAGTTTATTCTCCTTTCAGCATGAAGCTTTACAAACAACCTTTCAATATTTAAAACCTATGTTCTTTCAGTTTGACATGTTTATTTAGTATTACTGAACTAGATCCAGATTTAGGTCCGTGCAACTTATGCAAAGTGCGATCCTCTATTTTGTACCCGGTTAATGCACTTTCCTCATACTCTCCTCGCAAGTACAGAACTACTGTACTGGACCCTACCTAAATTTTTACGCACACGTCCCACCTAAAATTGGGTTGGTGCATAATGGAGGATCTATGCAAGCCTTTTCTTTATGATTTAAATGCTTCCCCCCCTGTCCACCATACACGCTGTATGCATGGCCATATTCACGCCCTACTGTCGGACAGTCTTACAATACATAGTGCGTAATCCAGAATGGTGCAAAGTACGCTCTGAGTACTTACACATTCCAAATGCATAAATGGCACACGTAATTCTGGATCCCATCCACTGTACTTTAAAATTGTCAACATGAAATCTAGCTTAAAAATGAAATGAAAGGTACCTATATGCACTGTGGCTCCACCAACGTTTTCTTTCACTGAGAGACCAACAGCCTCTAAAAATTGATAAGGTAGGTAGAATTGTATAAAAACATCCTTTTCGAGGTGCTTTCCATGCCAAGAGAATTATCCTGGAAAGAGTAGCCTAACTCTGCTATCAGGAAATGCGTTAGTTGCAGCTGATCAATAATGGCAAAATTACACCATTCATACCAAATGATCATTGTCTGAACTTTATAGAGGAAAACAAGATTTTGGTTGCTGGATTAGGTTGTTCCAGTCATGCCATTGGTGATGTTCCTGATATCTGATTCAAGGTGAATCAGATTCTAGCTGACATTCTCTAGTGTGCAATAGTTAAATGAGATCTATAAGCTGATTGGTTGCTATGCACATGTCCACTTTTCCAAACCCGCAACTTAGTAAATCTGGCCCAAGGTTGTTAAAATAGCCAAGGTTTCCCTAATGGTCTCGTACAAAGGCAAGAAAGAGAGACCAATAATGGATATAGATAATTTTTAAATTAACATACAGTATTTTCCCAAAAATGTATAAAAACTCTCAGTTGAATCCAAAATAGTCTGCACAAGTCTGCAGAATTAATAGCCTAAAGAAACATGGCATGCCCGGTCAGCCAACCAAGAAGAATCCTAGGAGATGCTGGTTGCTGACAGCTGGAGTGGATAATCTGAGATGTGAAGATTAGACACTGGTATATATTATACAGTATATTATACTTTGTATATTTTATGAATTTATTTGCCATGGAGCCTTTTTAGGTTTATTCAATAAGTCTTTAAAAAACAACACGATTCATAATTGGACTACGTAAAGTGTACTTTATTTTTAGGCTAAGGTCTAGAGAGATACCTATACTTCTTACATGTATGCTGCTTAGTGTTATACAATAATGCAATATCATTATCTGGGCAGTGCTTGCACATTTCCAATTTTATACTTATGAGATCTAGATTAACTTTATCACTACAGTTTTCATATAAATACATGGTTATACCAACATTTAAACATTTGTATATAACCCAGAGCTCCAAGTGGTCCCTATGTTTTCATATATAAAAATGAAAAAAATGCAATTGAACACATTTGTGATGTACTACATATTAGATTTTACTATGTGGCCAGCCTCATTCATGCAGAGTTACATCTGTCTCCGAAGATTGCTTATTCTGTTGTTATTTGAACACTAGATCAGTTGATAGTAGAACAATCATAGTCCTGCTGTTTACAAATAAGAATTCAGTGCACTTGAGCTGCCCAAAAAATTCTGGTAAATTAAATCTGAAGTGTGATGTTTCCTAAGAACAAATAATTTACTTGTGAGCCCTCAAGTGTCATTTCCATATGACCTACATAAGGCCGAATAACTTCAACAACAACATCTTCTGATTATTTGAACTTAATTTTGTTTTCTTCCCATGCACCAGCTACACAGCTGCATTTAATGAATAAGCAACAGTCTCATGCCGTTCCTTGACGTTTTCTCTGATTTTCTGCATACAGATACAAAAACCCCTCCATGTTTTCACAATTGGCTCTGCTTTGTGTATGTGTACACAGATGTTTTAAGATCTATAACCAATAAGCCTGTTGGATAATTCACAGTGTGTTAGGAAGTTAACTTGCTCTTGTTTTTGTTTTATATCATTTGAGACACTTCATCAGATTGGATTTTTTTTTACCTTTATCTGTTGCTGAGAGAATCCAAGTTAAATATTCTTTCTTTCATGCTTTTATTTCACTTCCGAAATCTCTGTGAATCTGTAATTTGCATGGTATAGTCTTTCAGCATGCATTATAAAAAAAAGTTTCACAGTGCAGTTTTAGAACTATTTGAATTAACACTTTTTTTTAGGCTGTGCATAATGTTGTCTTTGCCTTATGTGAAAAGTAATTATTTTATTACCATACCAGCATATTGTTTTGTAAAAACATGCACTATTATCAGTCTTGTTTATAACACTTCCTATACATCTCATATAAGAAGAAAAAAATTGTTAGCTTATGATATATTTTTTGCTCAATATGTTCCTTTTTTTCACAGTGTAGGAAATACATTGTTTTTCTCACTTTGTAGATGCTGCAATTCGACGAGTTAAAAAAAAAAAAAGAGTTATAAAAAAAAACATAAAATAAATGATTTTTGTTTAATGTATACAAACTATATTATTCATTATGATATTTTTTGACCAGATCCAGGCAGTCCGCACGGAAAAGAGGAGTGAACTCCCCTGTCTTGTGCTGAGTTTTAGTGACTTATGCTGCCATAAGATTGCCTTCAGTCACACTTAAGGATCAGCGGTCTATCTGACCGCTGATCAGAGCGCAAGCCCTTATTCCCACCCCAAATGTAAAATTAAGTTTTGTTCTGTACATATGGAGATCCAGTACGTAACATCTGGCATGCGCTTAGCCAGTCCGGATCTTGTGTGCAGAAAACGGCTGTTGTTAGTAACTGTGGATCCATTATTCCATGTCCATTATTCCTGACTATCTGCAGGTATGGATTGTGTATTTATAAAAGTGTCAAAGCAGGTATTGTATTATTACCAACTCCAAGATTAATTATTACTTTAGCAACGGTTTTATGATGATATGAAGAGGTCTATTTTACCTACAGTATTTATGAAGATCTGAAAACAGAATGAAGAAAATGATAACGCTATTTATAGTGGTGTAAGCACTTCTTTGACTTACTGGCTTCAATGTTTTAATGATTCTAATATACCATCACTATTTTATTTTAATACATATTGGACCGGATTCCATATTCTGTATGTTAGACTACTCACTCAAACCTCTTGCGTAAGTACCATGTGTGCACCAGATGTTACAACAGGGATCTCTCAGACAGGCTGGCTTTCAGACTTCCATGCAGTTCAGCAGTCATGTTAAGGGGCTGATTTAGAGTTGCACTTGCTCACTTTTTTTCGGTGCAAGTGTTGACCTGAGCAATACCATGTTCAATTGCAAGGGAGGCAGATTTAAATTGTAAAAGCAGAATGAAAATTAGGAGGTAAAGTTTCTTAGCTCAACTCTAATTTATAGAATAAACATAAAGCTATGCAGTATTTTACTTCTATGTGTAAAAGTAATGTATTTTCCCTGCATTGAAAAATGGTTATGCCGAGCTGTACACTTGAACCTAAAAATAGGTGTAAGTGCATTTTTGAATCAGTCTCTAAATGTACTAATATATTTTTGTTTGTAATTAATTTTGTTGCTGTCTGTGTATTGGACACTGATTTAGCTTTGTTCACCCCCACGTCATTGCAGACATTTTTAATTCTTATAAAATATACAGCATATCATTATAACAGGTGCTTAATAGCTTTAATTATGTAAAATTACTTTATTTACAACTAACCAATTACATACCTGGATTTTACAGCTATTAGCTATCATTTGTAATGTATCATCTTTGCTGTCCTCATACAGTAATTGGGATTCACTTCCTCTTCTCATAAACTGGTTTACTTAACAAAACCATAACTCCAAATCACAGCCTAATTGGTGGTATTTAATGGAAATATATTTAAAAAATGTAGATGTATTGATGTGGGGGGCTTCTGCTTTTGTTCTGTTTGTCATATACACCATTTTATTTTTTTTGTGTAAAATAATTATATATTTTTTTGTTTAAATAGCATTTATGCTTAAATTTGAATTGCAATAAAAAAAAGGTCACAACAATAAATGGATATTGTCGTTGAAATCTATGTCCAGTCAAATTCCTATGAACATGTAATTATAGACGTATCTATAATGGGTGCAGGGTGTGCAAGGCACATGGGCCCCTCAGAAATTTGTGTTTTTACAGTAAGTATGCATATGAGCCTTATCATATGCTTTTTTCTTTTTGTGTAAAATAATTATATATTTTTTTGTTTAAATAGCATTTATGCTTAAATTTGAATTGCAATAAAAAAAAGGTCACAAGAATAAATGGATATTGTCGTTGAAATCTATGTCCAGTCAAATTCCTATGAACTCGTAATTATAGACGTATCTATAATGGGTGCAGGGTGTGCAAGGCACATGGGCCCCTCAGAACAAGGGGCTCCCGGGCCACACTCTGCACCAAATCTGTGTTTTTACAGTAAGTATGAATATGAGCCTTATCATATGCTTTTTTCTTTTTTAATTTTATTTTCTATGTGGGGGGGGGGGTGAATGGAGGCCTTAGAGGATGGGGGGCCCATGTACAAATCCTGCACAAGAGCCCCTCACTACTTAATACGCCCCCGATGACAATTTATGTAGTTCCCTTTACGACACAGAAACGTATCACATCTACTATTTTACAGTTAAGTTTAAGTGCTTGCTTACATGGCAAAAACAAGGAACTTTTCTACACTCTTCTCCTCTGTGTTTATGCCGTTGTCTTGATAAACAATACGGAATAGACTAGTGCACCATAACATGATCCTACTTTTCTGTACTTCTTTTTATCCCTTCTTTAATCATAGGTTTCGTACATTATTTAATATGGGTTTATCAGTCTTTCTTTCTTGAACAAATCTGTACTTCTCATTCTATTTTTATTTATTTTTATATGGCAAATAATATTGTTGTTCTGTTATGCAGTTCAATCAATCCTTGGAAGGTTTCCCAAGCTGGTTATTTCAACCAATTCAATAATACCAGAGCATTTGTTATTTTCTAGTACAGTAAGGACAAATATGTTTAATCAAATTGTAGGGAAATTGTTTGCTCTATCACACTGTTCAATATCTACTATAATCATAAGTACAATTACTTAGACATAAACGGGTATGACAACATTAAGTCAAACTAGAGTGCAAAATTGCTTTTATCAAGATATATGATGATCTTACATTCATAGATGAGCATTCAAAATCCTTAATCCCACCAATCATTTTGTCAACTGCATTTGTTCTATGATATATTTCCCCCCTTGTAAATGATCAGTACATTCACTCATCTATCATGTATCTGCATCCCTGTGCACTGGACAATCTTCTTTTATATGCATGTGCTGTTATTTATGTGTGCTATTTGATGCATGAGTGTTGTTAATTATTTATGATTTGAATTGTTATGCTCTTATTTGATTGATGACTTGAGCAACATTATGCTCAAATCCTTTTCTACTCCTTTGGCCCCTGTTGTTCCTTTGATAGGACACCCAAAGTCTTCACATATCTGTACCTTCAATCTGTCCACTTAACCTTATTGCCTCAGTTTAGTAAAAATATACTGACCTAGGCTCTCTGCTAACCAAGGACTGGACCCGGACTTCCAATTGGGTTTTGTGCAGATCTGCAATTATCAGATTAACAATTAAGATCAGAAACTGGCCATCATTTTATATAAAGTTTATTACTTTATAATAAAAACCCTTGACATCTTTGCTTCATTTGAGAGTTTTGAGCACTCTCATCATATAATGATTGCATTTCATAAGTCTTTATAACACTTTTATTCTGTTTTTCGTCCTCCATGCTATTGTTTGCCAGACAAAGTATCCCAAAGGGTTGCTCCTAGGACCATTATCTGTTTTATTCTGGAAATGAATAAACACCTATGAAATTTCAGTATCAACTCACTTTTTATGCCATCACATTTGTAAATCCTCTTGGAATCTTTCTTTTTCTGTTTTTGCCTGTATGACTGGATTTTTTTACATTGCACATTCTATATCTCATCAATTTCAATTGAAAACTTAGCTAATGATATTACCCACAGTCAATCAATGCTATTTATGTAACATCTCAGAGTCACAGGAGTCTGGTTTCACCGGAGAGCAGATTCCCAGAAGGTCGCAACCCCCAGAAAAACCCCCAGTGGTAACCTGTTCTTACCACACAATGACACCCACAGACACACTGGCACAGAGTATAGTAAGATCAAGTGACCCAGACTACAGTACTGAGGAGTCATAGTGCAGGTGTTTGGACAGAGACACAAGCTAGAGGGCAGAATAGAGCAGTCAGGCGAAATAAATAAAGAGATGGAATGGACTCACTGAGACACAAAATTCAGGTGGAATGGACTCAGAGAACAATAACACACTAAGCGAAAGGTGGGATAGCTCAGAGTACAGGCTGTACAAAGAGTGAGTAAGATAACGATTAGTCTGAAATCATGTGTGATGGAAAACACACAGAGCTCTCTTAAGGAGGGCGAACAGATGAAGAGAGAGTAACCCCAGAGCAGTGAGCAAATACAGCAAAGCTGCACCTGCTGCACACACAATGGAAGACACCACTGAAAGGGGAGAACAGGCAATAGAGCCCAGGATCCAGGAGGACGGACTGCAGGAGGCAAGGTAAGTGGAGGGAGCAGGATAGGAGAGACACAGGGACGTCACATACAGGGACCAACACGTAAGTGTAAATGTGCAGACAAAACAATAGTATGAAAGGGCTAAACCCAGCCACTACTGCACAATTTAAATAGAAAGTTCAACCCAATGTGCGTATAAACTGCACACAGAGGTCTGAAAGGCCCACATACAAAGGTTCTGGATGCATAGATACTAGTTTCTTACATCCAGGACTTCTGTGCATAAACTAACCAAGGCTGATGCCTGCCATTCATAGCACAACAATCATACCAAAAAAGACACGGACAACTTAGATGCGTATTTACGCATTCTGTGGGAATAAGACGCCTGTCCTTCTTACATCAATCCAGCATTTCTAAAATACCTGTTCTGAAGAAGTCACCATAAATCTAGAGTGACCTTTATAAACCAAACACCTTCCAAATCACACAGCCAGATAACTTGTCAACACCTGATGTTTATTAAAAAGCAAAAGTTAAGAGAAGAATACAAAAATATCGCAAGAGTTTTATTTCAAGGCTTTGACGCTCCCTCTGAGCACTGTTGAGAGCATTATTGAGAAGTGGAAAACCTTGGTCAGGATTGAAAGTATGGAGGATGATGGAAAATACACCTAATATCTTGAGAAAAAGCTCTGCTAGACAGCTAAATGTGGCTTAAGGATAAATCTGTGAATGTTCTTATAGTTAAAGCTCTAAACTAAATATAGAAATCTGTGAAGAGAACAATCTTGCCACTTACAATGACATTTGATTAAACTTTAACAATTTTGCATGCAAGAATGGTGACTGTAGTTGTAGTGTTACTTTGTCACTTAAATTTTATAAAATACAATTTGCAATCGAAGCTTTAAAAATATGCACAAATTCACAATAATTAGACACTCCTTACAGTGATACATTCTACGACCAAACAAGTCTTAAATTGTCAATCCAATATCTTTGTATTGTAATATTCAATTTGTGTTCTCATCTTTCACCTAATAGTCACCTTTCATCTAACATATGAAAACCAAAAAACTAGAGAGATCCCAAACAATCCCAAATAATAAGAATGTGGAATGATTTAAAAGAGAGAATCACACTCTGTGCTTTTCATTTAAAGGAATTGCTCCTCCTTTCCTCCTTGATTCTCCTTTTGTAAATGCACCTACAATCTATTTAATCATTCATGCTCATCAAACAGATCTTGATGGGAATTAAATAATTAGGAAGATATAAGATGAAGACACAAATTGAATTTCTTTCTTTTTATTCATCCAAAAGGATGAACTATTTAAGACATATAAGGTGACAAAGTGTAGCACTGTGAGGAGTGTCTAATTATTGTGAATTTGTATATCTGTATTCATGGGGTTTTGCAGAGTGGTATCCCAATTGTCACTGGGGATGCAGCTGAGGTTCAACATTTTCACAGAAAGCTGAAAATAGATTAATGAAAGATATAATTAAGGGTATAATGATTTTCTTTCATTTAAGAATTCACTTAATTCTTGTCCCCATTTTTCTGACGGCAGGTGACTTTTGGCTCCGCCTATTTTTGCAGTGCTCTCATTCATTGAACAAGACATTACTTTGTAGCTACAGATGGTACTTTTATAGAATGTGGATTACAGTATACATAAACATTTTACATTGATTATATATCAATCATTAGTTTGTCATACTAATAGATGCAAAACATCTGTGTGAAACATGATTATGTAAATATTATATAAGTGGGTTTAGTCCTGATCATGGAAATTTCAATAATGACAGCATTAGAAGTACAAACCATAGGAAATGAGAGGTCTGTTATGATCAGTATTTACAATTTGTATCTCTTTAAACATTTTAATGAATAATTATATTTTCTGCTAGCATCATTTATTACTAGGATATGAGCTATCAGGAGACTTTTTCTTTCTTTATTTGTGTTTGTGCTGCACAGCATCATTAGGCACGTTTACATAGAATAGTTTATATGCCAAGTACAGTACCGCCCTTGCTTTGTATTTACAGTAGCTCACTGTGACACAGCATAACATATTATCACACCTAAGCACCCAGTGCAAAAAATTATTGTCCATCTTGGAAAATATTCAGATAAATGTTCATGTATTTATGCTTTTTGATCTTATAAAGGTTACACTTGAATGACCTATGTGTTTTTCAACTTCACTAGATAGACACTGTTTTATGTTATGTAATATTATATAAAAAATATGAAATTCTTGTTACATTTCTTCCTCCTTTTCATGTCCTTTAATTTAACTTCATTCAAATTTGAGGTTTATATAATATTATATTCATTGGTCTGAAAGACTAATTCTGAAATTCAATATATAATTGAACACCAAATCCACAGTCTTTGAAATGACATAGAATCAAAATATAATTAACCCATTTTAATAAATTTGTAGAATACAAAAAGTCAATTAACCTGACAATAATGAATTATATATTTTCATTGCCAGTAATGAATTATTTAGAACCTCAACTCTGTATACATTTATAAGTGAGGCGCAGACTCCTAAAGGTTTTTTATATGTAAGTGAATAGATAAATAAAATCTAAACATGTCTCACTTATTATATACTCTAAGCCTTTACATTTCTATTCTGTAATTTGGTATCATTATAACCACAATACTTTTCACTAGCAATACATTAAAAATATCAATAAGGATTACTTCCCTTTCTAAAATAATATCATTTATTACTATATCACAGTCCTGCAGAAGCAATTGAATCATCCATCTTTTGGCAAACTTGCCCCATCTGCAAACTTGCAGTTCCACCATGAAAAGGCAGAACTCTGGGCTGTGATGGCAAAAGAAGAACTCTCCCTCTCTCCCTCCCCGAGCCGCAGTGCACCTGAAGCCAGAGATCCCTCCGCCGTGCTCGTATGGTTGCGCGGGTCCCAAATACTGCAAGTTTGCCAAATATTCTCACCACCTGTTCTCTACCTGACTCTACCTAACTCAGTCCAAGTAGAGCAATTACAGTGTCTACAATGTCAAAATCAAGATATGTGTCACTTTGAGTCTCAGCTTTGCCACAGCACCATCTTGCCAAATCTATCAGCTCTCACTTCTACCGCTTAGTCTCCAACTGCCATTTTGTAACTGCTCCTTCTCCCTCCTGCTTGCTGGGAGATGTAGTTCACTGTCTGCATGGGAGTTATCTAAAGCGGGGTGTGCGGTCCACTCAGGTCACTACATTTAATATCGTAAAGTAGTACATTATATGATGGCACTAAATAAACAATCAAACTGGTGGGGACACAATGTGTTGTCTTTCTAAAGACTGGAGTGGACAACTGTGTTTTATAACAATTATAAATTCAACCTTTCATATGTTGAAAAACATGAATTTGATTCTCTCAATAGATGTACATCTGTGCAAATCAATTTTTTACTTAAAGTGTGCACTTATGTTGGGACAGTTCATTTTACTAACCCTTGACTATATTACATATATACAGATTATAGTTAGTGTTCTTCCACTAACTGTGCCCATTTGTACTGAGCAGTAATGCACAGAAGAAACTTACATTGAGCACCTTTTGGCTGTAGGCTATACTCCTAACATTTTATAACATTTAGTGCTTTAATGGCTCCCTGTGATGCATGCAAATGCTAGATTATTACCTTTTTTTCAGCTACGACTGTCTGCACATAAGGCTGGATCCAAAACAAAAACATTTCTTTCTGGGGTTTAATAGTAATAAAAGACCACTTGGATAGAGCTCTGGGACTTTAATATTGCATCTGCCCTCTAAATCCAGTAGTTCTATCACCATATATACAAAAATTTGAGTATGTGCTTACTATAATAGAGAAATGTAAAAAAAAAAGCAGGTAAAGCACCGCTTTGCAATCCAATTCTATGTTTAATACACTCTCTGCAATTCCTGAAACTCTATCACTCTAAACTGAAACATTGGAACTGAGCCATGACAGTTTAGTGTGATTTTACAAATCTCTGAGACACTCATTCTGTAATATAAAATAGAAATCCTTTTGCAGAGATAGGCAAAGAAGTACCTAAGACTAGAACCTTAATGGACACGTTCCTTAAGCAACACAGATGGTATATCCTTACATCCTTACATCTACCATGGAGTGAGATTGCTGTCACTTACAAAATTGTGAAGTGATTTCTGTGTTCGAATACTGGGGGTAAAGGGGCTGTGAGCCGCTCAGGTGAAGCCTTTAAGGGAGATGTGCATTTTGCATCCACAAGGGTTATAGTGTGTCCAATGCTCAATGTGATGTTCTTTATGGAGTATTACAGTTCCTGTGTGTATTGCTTTCATAAAGGCCCCGGTTTTAATGTCATAATATCATTGCTTTTTGAAGTTTGAGTTGTAAAGTTTCAAAGGTTTCTTTGACTTTTCTTGTTACTGTTACTAGTTTACTTTGGAAGCCTGACTCATCCCCAATATGGCTGCTGCATACTTTCAAATGGCAGAAGTGTCTTAATACAGACATCCTGAGTACACATATAGCAAATGGATAGGGACTCACCTACAGGAAGTGCCTTGACCTAAACCTCCTTTTTATGTATGTGCTTACACACAGAGGCGTATCTACCCCTTGGCCAGGATGGCACCCTCCATGGGTGCCAGCCAAAGGGGGTCACCGCCCGGCAATGCCACCCGTGGCTAAGGGAAAGATAGCATCGCCTAGTGCAGGCAGTGCTGGTCTGGAGTCAGTCATATGCCGCCAGGATCCAGCACCCCCCCTCCCTAGGTTTTCCGTAAGAAAACCTAGGGAGGGGGGAGCTGGATCCCAGAGGCATATCACTGACTCCTGACCAGCGCTGCTGTTGCTTGAATTAAAAAATTAACCTACTGTGGCAAGATGAGAACCAGTCACATGGTTGGGAAGTTATTATCCAGGGAGTCTCCACCATTCCCTTCCAGCAGGTTTGATGCTTCTTTATAAGCCTTTCAGATCTGTTGTAAGAAAGCTAATGTTTGGGAGTATTGTTTGCAGCTCCCAGAGGCAGGTGAAACATAACACCTAAGATGCTGGATATGTATATACATTATATATCTATTATATATCTGTTATATTGTGTGAGTGCATATGGACATATTTGCAGCATTAATCTTTGTTTTCTGCATTTGGGACTATGGGCTGAATCCGTATTTAAGAAATATACAGTCCTCATCATTTTCCATGGTGACCAGTGGCGTACCTACCCCTTGGCCAGGATGGCACCCGCCAGGGGCGCCAGCCAAAGGGGGGCGCCGCCAAACGATGCCACCTTGGCTAAGAGATAGTATCACCTACTTGAACCATTTTACCATCCAGCTGCAGTCTGACTCCAGACTAGCGCCACTGGTCTGGAGTCAGACTGCGGCTGGATGCTAAAATGAGGGCGGGCTTTCCTTACCTTTACGGTCTCATCCACCAAGTGGGACTGCGGCTAGCATATGAAGTCCCGTGGTGGCCAAGACTTGGAAATGAAGTCCTGCGGGACTTCATTTCCCAGTCTCGG